>CM050165.1:446474237-446909237 GCA_027410445.1 Discoglossus pictus | reverse complement strand
TTGATGAAGACTTTTGCAGGCACTTTATATGTTATTACAACACATGGACAAACATATTTGGTAAAACTCCAGTTTAGGTGCGTAAATTAACAAATCATTATCATCACATTAAATAATACGGATATAATATAATTGTTTAAATAATAAATAGTGATCACAACACGGTCTCATTTCACAAACAAAGTTATATGGAGCCAACAAATACTCTTCATTTTAAAAGGCAAATTGTAACAGTCTAAGGGCAGCAATACAGCATATAGAGTGTGACAAAGAATGGACAGGTAAACATACAGAAAATAAATGGAAAACATTTAGAATCCTTACAAAATATACATGTGGAAGTAAAAGAGGTAAATCATATCAGACTTTGGAATTCTCTACTTTAAAAAAATATTAGAAATATATCACATATAATAGTTGTCAAACTACGAAACGTCGTCACGCTTTGCGAGCTCGCAAGAACTGTATTCCTCGCAAAGCGAGGGATGCAGTTTGGTCCGCAAATGCGGATCTCCCGAAGCGAGAGGTAGAGGAAGGTAGAGGCTTTACAGCGCATGAGTTGCAAACAACACCACCCCTCACACCTCTAAACTCGCAGCACTTAGTCCTACGGCGCCCCAAACCACCCCATACAACCACTAACTCGCAGCACTTAGTCCTCTCCTTCCCCTCTCCCTGCCCTGTGTCTCGCAAAACACAGCACTAACCCTACGAACCGTGCAAGCACAAAAACACTAAAAACACACTAAAAAACCCAATAATAAAAAAAAACACCCACCACAGCACGGGAGGACGGCCAGGACATCTGGAAGTGAGGTTAAACGCAAATTTAACCCCAAATTCCACCGTTTAGGCACTCGAAAAACGGCTAAGCAGGTGAAAAAATGGCCGCCCCAAAAAATGAAAACGAGGCTCCACGACCTCGGAACACCCAGCCACATACAACTCAAGAAGGGATCCGGGATAAGCTCGGAAACCCATATTAACTCCACATTAACCCTCGCTGCAATCAAAATTCACATTTCATGCCCTATGGGTCCTTAAGGGAACCATAATAAAAAAAATTAACCCTGTCACTCATGGGGCTCTATACAGAGCCCCATCAACCCCTAAATAACCCTGTCACTCATGAGGGCCAATACAGACCACCATAAACTTATAATTAACCCTGTCACTCATAGGGGTCAATACAGACCCCCATAATACATTAATTAACCCTGTCACTCATGGGGGTCAATACAGACCCCCATAAGCACTTGATTAACCCTGTCACGCATGGGGGTCAATAAACACCCCCATAATACATTAATTAACCCTGTCACTCATGAGGGCCAATACAGACCCCCATAAACTTATAATTAACCCTGTCACTCATGTGAGTCAATCAAGACCCCCATATGGACTTAATTAACCCTGTCACTGATGGGGGTCAATACAGACACCCACAAACCCCTAATTAACCCTGTCACTTATAGGGGTCAATACAGACCCCCATAAACCTATAATTAACCCTGTCAATCATGGGGGTCAATACAGACCCCCATAAGCACTTAATTAACCCTGTCACTCATGGAGGTCAATACAGACCCCCATAAACCTATAATTAACCCTGTCAATCATGGGGGTCAATACAGACCCCCATAAGCACTTAATTAACCCTGTCACTCATGGGGGTCAATACAGACCCCATAAACCCATAATTAACCCTGTCACTCATGGGGGTCTATACAAACCCCCATATACCAATAAATAACCCTGGCACTCATGGGGGTCAAGACAGACATCCCCAAGAAGGGATCCGAGATAAGCTCGGAAACCCACATTAACCCTACATTTACCCTTGCTGCAATGAAAATACTAATTTCACGCCTTACGGGTCCTTAATGGACCCGTAATAAAAAAAAAATTGACACTATCACTGATGGGGCTCTATACAGAGCCCCATCAACCCCTAAATAATCCTTTCACTCATGGGGGTCAATCCAGACCCCCAAAAAAACTCTTAATTAACCCTGCCACTCATGGCGGTCCATCCAAACCCCCCAAAAACTCTTAATTAACCCTGTCACTCATGGGGGTCAGTACAGAACCCCATAAGCACTTAATTAACCCTGTCACTCATGGGGGTCAAAATGGGACCCCCATAAGCCCTTAATTAACCCTGTCACTCATGGGGGTCAATACAGACACACAAAAACCCCTAATTAATCCTGTTACTCATGGGGGTCAATACAGACCCCCATAAACCTATAATTAACCCTGTCACTCATGGGGGTCAACCCAAACCCCCATAAGTACTTAATTAACCCCATCACTCATGGGGGTCAATACAGACACCCATAAACCCCTAATTAACCCTGTCACTCATGGGGGTCAATACTGACCCCCATAAGCACTTAATTTACCCTGTCACTCATGGTGGTTAATACAGACCCCCATAAACCCATAATTAACCCTGTCACTTATTGGGGTCATTGCAGACCCCCATAAACCTATAATTAACCCTGTCACTCATGGGGGTCAATACAGACCCCCATAAGACATTAATTAACCTTTTCAATCATAGGGGTCAATACAGACCCCCATAAGCACTTAATTAACCCTGTCACTCATGGCGGTCAATACAGACCCCCATAAACCCATAATTAACCCTGTCACTCATGGGGGTCTATACAAACCCCCCTAAGCCAATAAATAACCCTGGCACTCATGGGGGTCAATACAGACACCCATAAACCCCTAATTAACCCTGTCACTCATAGGGGTCAATACAGACACCCATAAATGCCTTATTAACCCTGTCACTCATGGGGCTCTATACAGAGCCCTATCAACCCCTAAATAACCCTGTCACTCATGGGGGTCAATCCAGACCCTCAAAAAACTCTTAACCCTATCACTCATGGGGGTCAATACAGACCCCCATAAGCACTTAATTAACCCTTTTACTCATGGGGGTCAATAGGGAACCCCATAAGCCCTTAATTAACCCTGTCACTCATGTGGGTCAATACAGACACCCAAAAACCCCTAATTAACCCTGTCACTCATGGGGGTCAATACAGACACCCATAGACCCCTAATTAACCCTGTCCCTCATGGGGGTCAATACAGACCCTCATAAACCCTTAATTAACCCCGTCACTCATAGGGGTCAATACAGACCCCCATAAGCACTTAATTGACCCCGTCACTCATAGGGGTCAATACAGACCCCCATAAGCACTTCATTAACCCTGTAACTCATGGGGGTGAATACAGACCCCCATAAACACATAATTAACCCTATCATTTATGGGGGTCAAGACAGACCCCCATAAACCCTTAATTAATCCTGTAACTCATGGGGGTCAATACAGACCCCCATAAACCTATAAATAACCCTGTCACTCATGGGGGTCAATACAGACCCCCATAGTCACTTAATTTACCCTGTCACTAATGGGGGTCAATACACCCCCCATAATACATTAATTAACCCTGTCACTCATGGGGGTCAATGTAGACCCCCATAAGCACGTAATTCACCCTGTCACTCATGGGGGTCAATCCAGACCCCCATATGGACTTATTTAACCCTGTCACTCATAGGGTCAATACAGACACCCATAAACCCCTAATTAACCCTGTCAATCATGGGGGTCAATACAGACCCCCATAAGAACTTAAATAACCTTGTTGCTCATGGGGGTCAATGCAGACCCCCATAAACCTATAATTAACCATTTCAATCATGGGGGTCAATACAGACCCCCATAAACCTATAATTAAACCTGTCACTCATGGGAGTCAATCCAAACCGCCATAAGGAATAAATTAACCCCGTCACTCATCGGAGTCAATACAGACCCCCATAAACCCATAAATTACACTGGCACTCATAAGGGTCAATGCAGACCCCCATAAACCTATAATTAACCCTGTCACTTATGGGGGTCAATACAGACCCCCATAATACATTAATTAACCCTGTCAATCATGGGGATCAATACAGACCCCTATAAGCACTTAATTAACCCTTTCACTTATGGCGGTCAATATAGACCCCCATAAACCCATAATTAACCCTGTCACTCATAGGGTCAATACAGACCCCCATAAACCTATAATTAACCCTGTAACTCATGGGGGTTAATACAGACCCCCATAAACACATAATTAACCCTATCATTTATGGGGGTCAAGACAGACCCCCATAAACCCTTAATTAATCCTGTAACTCATGGGGGTCAATACAGACCCCCATAAACCTATAAATAACCCTGTCACTCATGGGGGTCAATACAGAACCCCATAGTCACTTAATTTACCCTGTCACTCATGGGGGTCAATACACCCCCCCATAATACATTAATTAACCCTGTCACTCATGGGGGTCAATGTAGACCCCCATAAGCACGTAATTCACCCTGTCACTCATGGGGGTCAATCCAGACCCCATATGGACTTATTTAACCCTGTCACTCATGGGGGTCAATAGAGACCCCCATAGGAACTTAAATAACCTTGTTGCTCATGGGGGTCAATGCAGACCCCCATAAACCTATAATTAATCATTTCAATCATGGGGGTCAATACAGACCCCCATAAACCTATAATTAAACCTGTCACTCATGGGAGTCAATCCAAACCGCCATAAGGACTAAATTAACCCCGTCACTCATGGGAGTCAATGCAGACCCCCATAAACCTATAATTAACCCTGTCACTTATGGGGGTCAATACAGACCCCCATAATACATTAATTAACCCTGTCAATCATGGGGATCAATACAGACCCCTATAAGCACTTAATTAACCCTTTCACTCATGGCGGTCAATACAGACCCCCATAAACCCATAATTAACTCTGTTACTCATGGGGGTCTATACAAACCCCTATAAGCCAATAAATAACCCTGGCACTCATGGGGGTCAAGACAGAGATCCCCAAGATGGGTTCCGAGATAAGCTCGGAAACCCACATTAACCCCACATTAACCCTCGCTGCAATGAAAATTCTAATTTCACGCCTTACGGGTCATTAAAGGACCCGTAATAAAAAAAGAAAAATTAACACTATCACTCATGGGGCTCTATACAGAGCCCCATCAACCCTTAAATAACTCTGTCACTCATGGGGGTCAATCCAGACCCCCAAAAAACTCTTAATTAACCGTGTCACTCATGGGGGTCAATACAGACCCCAAAAAAACTCTTAATTAACCCTGTCACTCATGGGGGTCAATACAGACCCCCATAAGCACTTAATTAACCCTGTCACTGATGGGGGTCAATAGGGACCCCTATAAGCCCTTAATTAACCCTTGTCACTCATGGGGGTCAATACAGACACCCAAAACCCCCTAATTAACCCTGTCACTCATAGGGGTCATTACAGACACCATAAACCCCTAATTAACCCAGTCACTCATAGGAGTCAATACAGACCCCTATAATCACTTAACCCTTTCACTCATGGGGTTCAATACAGACACCCATAAACCTATAATTAACCCTTTCACTCATGGGGATCAATGCAGACCCCCATAAACCTATAATTAACCCTTTCACTCATGGGGGTCAATGCAGACCCCCATAAACCACTAATTAACCCTGAAACTCATGGGGTCAATACAGACCCCCATAAACCTATAATTAACCCTTTCACTCATGGGGGTCAATGCAGACCCCCATAAACCTATAATTAACCCTGTCACTCATGGGGGTCTATACAAACCCCCATAAGCCAATAAATAACCCTGGCACTCATGGGGGTCAAGACAGAGATCCCCAAGATGGGATCTGAGATAAGCTCGGAAACCCACATTAACCCCACATTAACCCTCGCTGCAATAAAAATTCTAATTTCATGCCTTACGGGTCATTAAAGGACCCGTAATAAAAAAAGAAAAATTAACACTATCACTCATAGGACTCTATACAGAGCCCCATCAACCCCTAAATAACTCTGTCACTCATGGGGGTCAATCCAGACCCCCAAAAAACTCTTAATTAACCCTGTCACTCATGGGGGTCAATCCAGACCCCCCAAAAACTCTTAATTAACCCTGTCACTCATGGGGGTCAATACAGACCCCCCAAAAACTCTTAATTAACCCTGTCACTCATGGGGGTCAATACAGACCCCCATAATCACTTAATTAACACTGTCACTGATGGGGGTCAATAGGGACCCCTATAAGCCCTTAATTAACACTTGTCACTCATGGGGGTCAATACAGACACCCAAAAACCCCTAATTAACCCTGTCACTCATAGGGGTCAATACAGACACCCATAAACCCCTAATAAACCCTGTCACTCATAGGGGTCAATACAGACACCCATAAACCACTAATTAACCCTGAAACTCATGGGGGTCAATACAGACCCCCATAAACCTATAATTAACCCTTTCACTCATGGGGGTCAATGCAGACCCCCATAAACCTATAATTAACCCTGTCACTCATGAGGGTCAATACAGACCCCATAAGCCATTAAATAACCCTGTCACTCATAGGGTCAATACAGACACCCATAAACCCCTAATTAACCCTGTCACTCATGGGGGTCAATACAGACCCCCATAAACCTATAATTAACCCTGTCACTCATGGGGGTCAATACAGACTTCTATAATCACTTAACCCTTTCACTATTGGGGGTCAATGCAGACACCCATAAACCCCTTATTAACCCTGAAACTCATGAGGGTCAATACAGACCCCCATAAACCTATAATTAACCCTTTCACTCATGGGGGTCAATGCAGACCCCCATAAACCTATAAATAACCCTGTCACTCATGGGGGTTATAAAGACCCCCATAAACCCTTAATTAACCCTGTCACTCATGGGGGTCAATGCAGACCCCTATAATCACTTAATTAACCCTTTCACTCATGGGAATCAATACAGACACCCATAAACCCCAAATTAACCTTGTCACTCATGGGGGTCAATACAGACCCCCATAAACCTATAATTAACCCTGTCACTCATGGGGGTCAATACAGAACTGCATAAGCTCTTAATTAACCTTGCCACTCATGGGGGTCAATACAGACCCCCATAAACCTATAATTAACCCTATCACTCATGGGGGTCAATACAGACCCCCATAAGCTTTTAATTAACCCTGTCACTCATGGGGGTCAATACAAACCCCCATAATCCTATAATTAACCCTGTCACTCATGGGGGTCAACCCAAACCCCCATAAGGACTTAATTAACCCCATCACTCATGGGGGTCGATACAGACACCCATAAACCCTTAATTAACCCTGTCACTCATGGGGGTCAATACTGACCCCCATAAGCACTTAATTAACCCTGTCACTCATGGGGGTCAATACAGACCCCCATAAACCCATTATTAACCCTGTCACTTATTGGGGTCAATGCAGACCCCCATAAACTTATAATTAACCCTGTCACTCATGGGGGTCAATACAGACCCCCATAAGCACTTAATTAACCCTGTCACTCATGGCGGTCAATACAGACCCCCATAAACCCATAATTAACCTTGTAACTCATGGGGGTCTATAAAAAAACCCCTAAGCCAAAAAATAACCCTGGCACTCATGGGGGTCAATACAGACACCCATAAACCCCTAATTAACCCTGTCACTCATGGGGGTCAATACAGACCCCCATAAACCTCTAATTAACCCTGTCACTCATGGGGGTCAATACAGACCCCCATAAGCACTTAATTAACCTTGTCACTCATGGGGGTCAATACAGACCCCCTTAAACCTATAATTAACCCTGTCACTCATGGGGGTCAATCCAAACCCCCATAAGGACTTAATTAACCCCGTCACTCATGGGGGTCAATACAGACGCCCATAAACCCCAAATTAACCCCGTCACTCATAGGGGTCAATACAGACACCCATGAACCCCTAATTAACCCTGTCACTTATGGGGTCAATACAGACCCCCATAAGCACTTAATTAACCCTGTCACTCATGGGGGTCAATACAGACCCCCATAAACACATAATTAACCCTGTCATTAACCCTGTCACTCATGGGGGTCAATGCAAACCCCCATAAGGACCTAAATAACCCCCTTCACTCATGGGAATCAATACAGACGCCCATAAACCCCTAATTAACCCCGGCACTCATAGGGGTCAATACAGACACCCATGAACCCCTAATTAACCCTGTCACTTATGGGGTCAATACAGACCCCCATAAGCACTTAATTAACCCTGTCACTCATGGGGGTCAATACAGACCCCCATAAACACATAATTAACCCTGTCATTAACCCTGTCACTCATGGGGGTCAATGCAAACCCCCATAAGGACCTAAATAACCCCCTTCACTCATGGGAATCAATACAGACGCCCATAAACCCCTAATTAACCCCGTCACTTATAGGGGTCAATACAGACACCCATGAACCCCTAATGAACCCTGTCACTCATGGGGTCAATACAGACCCCCTTAAGCACTTAATTAACCTTGTCACTCATGGGGGTCAATACAGACCCCCATAATACATGAATTTATCCTGTCAGGGGGAGTGACCGGAAATGGTAATGTAGCCGCGAAGGTCGGCGTCAGCGGGTGGAGAAGGCGTCCGTGAGAGAGAGGACCAATGGTAACCGTGTGCGGAGAGTGTGCCGAGCGAGTGAGGGCATAGCCCTCTAAGTACAATTCTTAAAGGAGAAAGGAGTTGAAAAGAAAATCCCGCGGCCACGCAGAGCAGTGAGCATCAAAGACCTGACAGCCCTAAGAAAGGGTAAATGGATGTAACAGAGAGTGCCATACGCAGGAGGGGTTTCCAGCTCTGACTAAAGGGCATAAAGCGCAAGAAGGCAAAAAAAAAAAAGGTGGAGGTTTGTGGAACGCGCACTTCACGGAGGAAGCAGTGACCTCACAGGCAAGTTTGTAGCTCCGTGACTGCGGACCTCAGCAGCACAGACTCGAGAGCTTTGGGGTACAGAGATGGCGATGGACGCTGAGCCAGCATTAAGGCAGAGGGGACCCAGGAGACAAGCTTAACAAAGTTAAGTAAACTATTATTTTCTTTCTTTTGATAAGTGGAACATAATTCAGCAATTGCTGTAATATATGACATGAGACTGGGTAACTGGGCCTGGCCCCCTCAGAGAACATTTATACAGTAACAATGGCAAAAGCGTGCAGAATGTTACACTTTAATAACATCACTTCATAAGGAAGCAAATCTGCTCAAAAAGACTGATAAAGATCTAACAATAATAATAATAATAATCAATACAGACCCCCATAAACCTATAAATAACCCTGTCACTCATGGGGGTCAATACAGACCCCCATACGCACTTAGTTAACCCTGTCACTCATGGGGGTCAATACAGACCTCCATAAGACCTTAATTAACCCTGTAACTCATGGGGGTCAATACAGACCCCCATAGGCACTTAATTAACCCTGTCACTCATGGGGGTCAAGACAGACCCCCATAATACATTAATTAACCCTTTCACTCATGAGGGCCAATACAGACCCCCATTAACCTATAAATAACTCTGTCACTCATGGGGGTCAATACAGACCCCCATAAACCCATAATTAACCCTGTCACTCATGGAGGTCTATATAGACCCCCATAAGCCAATAAATAACCCTGGCACTAATGGGGGTCAAGACAGACCCCCATAAACCTATAATTAACCCTGTCACTCATGGGGGTCAATACAGACCCCCATAAACCCATAATTAACCCTGTCACTCATGGGGGTCAATACAGACCCCCATAATCACATTATTAACCCTATCACTTATGGGGGTCAAAAAAAGACCCCCATAAACCCTTAATTAACCCTGTAACTCATGGGGGTAAATACAGACCCACATTAGCCCTTAATTAACCCTGTCACTCATGGGGGTCAATACAGACACCCATAAACCCCTTATTAACCCTGTCACTCATGGGGGTCAATACAGACCCCCATAATACATTAATTAACCCTGTCACTCATAGGGGTCAATACAGACACCCATAAACCCCTAATTAACCCTTTCACTCATGGGGGTCAATGCAGACACCCATAAACCTTTAATTAACCATGTCACTCATGGGGGACAATACAGACCCCCATAAACCTATAATTAACCCTTTCACTCATGGGGGTCAATCCAGACCCCCATAAGGACTTAATTAACCCTGTCACTCATGAGGGTCAATACAGACCCCCATAAGCCATTAAATGACCCTGTCACTTACAGGGGTTAATACAGACACCCATGAACCCCTAATTAACCCTGTCACTCATGGGGTCAATACAGACCCCCATAAGCACTTAATAAACCCTGTCACTCATGGGCGTCAATACAGACCCCCATAAACCCATAATTAACCCTGTCACTTATGGGGGTCAATACAGACCCCCATAAACCTATAATTAACCCTGTCACTCATGGGGGTCAATGCAAACCCCCATAAGGACCTAATTAGCCCCTTCACTCATGGGGGTCAATACAGACGCCCATAAACCCCTAATTAACCCCGTCACTCATAGGCGTCAATACAGACACCCATGAACCCCTAATGAACCCTGTCACTCATGGGGTCAATACAGACCCCCTTAAGCACTTAATTAACCCTGTCACTCATGGGGGTCAATACAGACCCCCATAATACATTAATTTATCCTGTCAGGGGGAGTGACCGGAAATGGTAATGTAGCCGCGAAGGTCGGCGTCAGCGGGTGGAGAAGGCGTCCGTGAGAGAGAGGACCGATGGTAACCGTGTGCGGAGAGTGTGCCGAGCGAGTGAGGGCATAGCCCTCTAAGTACAACTCCTAAAGGAGAAAGGAGTTGAAAAGAAAATCCCGCGGCCACGCAGAGCAGTGAGCATCAAAGACCTGACAGCCCTAAGAAAGGGTAAATGGATGTAACAGAGAGTGCCATACGCAGGAGGGGTTTCCAGCTCTGACTATAGAGCATAAAGCGCAAGAAGGCAAAAAAAAAAAAAGGTGGAGGTTTGTGGAACGCGCACTTCACGGAGGAAGCAGTGACCTCACAGGCAAGTTTGTAGCTCCGTGACTGCGGACCTCAGCAGCACAGGCTCGAAAGCTTTGGGGTACAGAGATGGCGATGGACGCTGAGCCAGCATTAAGGCAGAGGGGACCCAGGAGACAAGCTTAACAAAGTTAAGTAAACTATTATTTTCTTTCTTTTGATAAGTGGAACATAATTCAGCAATTGCTGTAAAATATGACATGAGACTGGGTAACTGGGCCTGGCCCCCTCAGAGAACATTTATACAGTAACAATGGCAAAAGCGTGCAGAATGTTACACTTTAATAACATCACTTCATAAGGAAGCAAATCTGCTCAAAAAGACTGATAAAGATCTAACAATAATAATAATAATAATCAATACAGACCCCCATAAACCTATAAATAACCCTGTCACTCATGGGGGTCAATACAGACCTCCATAAGACCTTAATTAACCCTGTAACTCCTGGGGGTCAATACAGACCCCCATAGGCACGTAATTAACCCTGTCACTCATGGGGGTCAAGACAGACCCCATAATACTTTAATTAACCCTGTCACTCATGAGGGCCAATACAGACCCCCATTAACCTATAAATAACTCTGTCACTCATACGTCACTCATGAGGGCCACTCACAGACCCCCATACGCACTTAGTTAACCCTGTCACTCATGGTCGTCAATACAGACATCCATAAGACCTTAATTAACCCTGTAACTCATGGGGGTCAATACAGACCCCCATAGGCACTTAATTAACCCTGTCACTTATAGGGGTCAAGACAGACCCCCATAATACATTAATTAACCCTGTCACTCATGAGGGCCAGTACAGACCCCCATTAACCTATAAATAACCCTTTCACTCATGGGGGTCAATACAAACCCCCATAATACATAAATTAACCCTGTCACTCATGGGGGTCAATACAAACCCTTATAAGCACGTGATTCACCTGTCACTCATGGGGGTCAATCCAGATGCCCATATGGACTTAATTAACCCTGTCACTCATGGGGGTCAATACAGACACCCATAAACCCCTAATTAACCCATCACTCATAGCGGTGAATACAGACACCCATAAACCCCTAACTAATCCTGTCACTCATGGGGGTCAATACCGACACCCATAAACCTATAATTAACCCTTTCAATCATGGGGGTCAATACAGACCCCATAAGAACTTAAATAACCTTGTCACTCATGGGGGTCAATACAGACCCCCATAAACCCATAATTAACCCTGTCACTCATGGAGGTCTATATAGACCCCCATAAGCCAATAAATAACCCTGGCACTAATGGGGGTCAAGACAGACCCCCATAAACCTATAATTAACCCTGTCACTCATGGGGGTCAATACAGACCCCCATAAACCCATAATTAACCCTGTCACTCATGGGGGTCAATACAGAACCCCATAAACACATAATTAACCCTATCACTTATGGGGGTCAAGACAGACCCCCATAAACCCTTAATTAACCCTGTAACTCATGGGGGTAAATACAGACCCACATTAGCTCTTAATTAACCCTGTCACTCATGGGGGTCAATACAGACACCCATAAACCCCTTATTAACCCTGTCACTCATGGGGGTCAATACAGACCCCCATAATACATTAATTAACCCTGTCACTCATAGGGGTCAATACAGACACCCATAAACCCCTAATTAACCCTTTCACTCATGGGGGTCAATGCAGACACCCATAAACCTTTAATTAACCCTGTCACTCATGGGGGTCAATACAGACCCCCATAAACCTATAATTAACCCTTTCACTCATGGGGGTCAATCCAGACCCCCATAAGGACTTAATTAACCCTGTCACTCATGAGGGTCAATACAGACCCCCATAAGCCATTAAATGACCCTGTCACTTACAGGGGTTAATACAGACACCCATGAAATCCTAATTAACCCTGTCACTCATGGGGTCAATACAGACCCCCATAAGCACTTAATTAACCCTGTCACTCATGAGGGTCAATAAGGACCCCCATAAACCCATAATTAACCCTTTCACTTATGGGGGTCAATACAGACCCCCATAAACCTATAATTAACCCTGTCACTCATGGGGGTCAATGCATACCCCCATAAGGACCTAATTAACCGCTTCACTCATGGGGGTCAATACAGACGCCCATAAACCCCTAATTAACCCCGTCACTCATAGGGGTCAATACAGACACCCATGAACCCCTAATGAACCCTGTCACTCATGGGGTCAATACAGACCCCCTTAAGCACTTAATTAACCCTGTCACTCATGGGGGTCAATACAGACCCCCATCATACATTAATTTATCCTGTCAGGGGGAGTGACCGGAAATGGTAATGTAGCCGCGAAGGTCGGCATCAGCGGGTGGAGAAGGCGTCCGTGAGAGAGAGGACCGATGGTAACCGTGTGCGGAGAGTGTGCCGAGCGAGTGAGGGCATAGCCCTCTAAGTACAACTCCTAAAGGAGAAAGGAGTTGAAAATAAAATCCCGCGGCCACGCAGAGCAGTGAGCAGCAAAGACCTGACAGCCCTAAGAAAGGGTAAATGGATGTAACAGAGAGTGCCATACGCAGGAGGGGTTTCCAGCTCTGACTATAGGGCATAAAGCGCAAGAAGGCAAAAAAAAAAAAAGGTGGAGGTTTGTGGAACGCGCACTTCACGGAGGAAGCAGTGACCTCACAGGCAAGTTTGTAGCTCCGTGACTGCGGACCTCAGCAGCACAGGCTCGAGAGCTTTGGGGTACAGAGATGGCAATGGACGCTGAGCCAGCATTAAGGCAGAGGGGACCCAGGAGACAAGCTTAACAAAGTTAAGTAAACTATTATTTTCTTTCTTTTGATAAGTGGAACATAATTCAGCAATTGCTGTAATATATGACATGAGACTGGGTAACTAGGCCTGGCCCCCTCAGAGAACATTTATACAGTAACAATGGCAAAAGCCAGAATGTTACACTTTAATAACATCACTTCATAAGGAAGCAAATCTGCTCAAAAAGACTGATAAAGATCTAACAATAATAATAATAATATTCAATACAGACCCCCATAAACCTATAAATAACCCTGTCACTCATGGGGGTCAATACAGACCCCCATACGCACTTAGTTAACCCTGTCACTCATGGGGGTCAATACAGACCTCCATAAGACCTTAATTAACCCTGTAACTCATGGGGGTCAATACAGACCCCCATAGGCACTTAATTAACCCTGTCACTCATGGGGGTCAAGACAGACGCCCATTAACCTATAAATAACCCTTTAACTCATGGGGGTCAATACAATCCCCCATAATACATAAATTAACCCTGTCACTCATGGGGGTCAATACAAACCCTTATAAGCACGTAATTCACCTGTCACTCATGGGGGTCAATCCAGACGCCCATATGGACTTAATTAACCCTGTCACTCATGGGGGTCAATACAGACACCCATAAACCCCTAATTAACCCATCACTCATAGCGGTGAATACAGACACCCATAAACCCCAAACTAATCCTGTCACTCATGGGGGTCAATACAGACCACCATAAACCCATAATTAACCCTGTCACTCATGGAGGTCTATATAGACCCCCATAAGCCAATAAATAACCCTGGCACTAATGGGGGTCAAGACAGACCCCCATAAACCTATAATTAACCCTGTCACTCATGGGGGTCAATACAGACCCCCATAAACCCATAATTAACCCTGTCACTCATGGGGGTCAATACAGACCCCCATAAACACATAATTAACCCTATCACTTATGGGGGTCAAAAAAAGACACCCATAAACCCCTTATTAACCTTGTCACTCATGGGGGTCAATACAGACCCCCATAATACATTAATTAACCCTGTCCCTCATAGGGGTCAATACAGACACCCATAAACCCCTAATTAACCCTTTCACTCATGGGGGTCAATGCAGACACCCATAAACCTTTAATTAACCATGTCACTCATGGGGGACAATACAGACCCCCATAAACCTATAATTAACCCTTTCACTCATGGGGGTCAATCCAGACCCCCATAAGGACTTAATTAACCCTGTCACTCATGAGGGTCAATACAGATCCCCCATAAGCCATTAAATGACCCTGTCACTTACAGGGGTTAATACAGACACCCATGAACCCCTAATTAACCCTGTCACTCATGGGGTCAATACAGACCCCCATAAGCACTTAATTAACCCTGTCACTCATGGGGGTCAATACAGACCCCCATAAACCCATAATTAACCCTGTCACTTATGGGGGTCAATACAGACCCACATAAACCTATAATTAACCCTGTCACTCATGGGGGTCAATGCAAACCCCCATAAGGACCTAATTAACCCCTTCACTCATGGGGGTCAATACAGACACCCATAAACCCCTAATTAACCCCGTCACTCATAGGGGTCAATACAGACACCCATGAACCCCTAATGAACCCTGTCACTCATGGGGTCAATACAGACCCCCTTAAGCACTTAATTAACTCTGTCACTCATGGGGGTCAATACAGACCCCCATAATACATTAATTTATCCTGTCAGGGGGAGTGACCGGAAATGGTAATGTAGCCGCGAAGGTTGGCATCAGCGGGTGGAGAAGGCGTCCGTGAGAGAGAGGACCGATGGTAACCGTGTGCGGAGAGTGTGCCGAGCGAGTGAGGGCATAGCCTTCTAAGTACAACTCCTAAATGAGAAAGGAGTTGAAAAGAAAATCCCGTGGCCTCGCAGAGCAGTGAGCAGCAAAGACCTGACAGCCCTAAGAAAGGGTAAATGGATGTAACAGAGAGTGCCATACGCAGGAGGGGGTTCCAGCTCTGACTATAGGGCATAAAGCGCAAAAAGGCAAAAAAAAAAAAAGGTGGAGGTTTGTGGAACGCGCACTTCACGGAGGAAGCAGTGACCTCACAGGCAAGTTTGTAGCTCCGTGACTACGGACCTCAGCAGCACAGGCTCGAGAGCTTTGGTGTACAGAGATGGCGATGGACGCTGAGACAGCATTAAGGCAGAGGGGACCCAGGAGAACTATTATTTTCTTTCTTTTGATAAGTGGAACATAATTCAGCAATTAATGGAATATATGACATGAGACTGGGTAACTGGGCCTGGCCCCCTCAGAGAACATTTATACAGTAACAATGGCAAAAGCGTGCAGAATGTTACACTTTAATAACATCACTTCATAAGGAAGCAAATCTGCTCAAAAAGACTGATAAAGATCTAACAATAACAATAATAATAATCAATACAGACCCCCATAAACCTATAAATAACCCTGTCACTCATGGGGGTCAATACAGACCCCCATACGCACTTAGTTAACCCTGTCACTCATGGGGGTCAATACAGACCTCCATAAGACCTTAATTAACCCTGTAACTCATGGGGGTCAATACAGACCCCCATAGGCACTTAATTAACCCTGTCACTCATGGGGGTCAAGACAGAGCCCCATTAACCTATAAATAACCCTTTAACTCATGGGGGTCAATGCAAACCCCCATAATACATAAATTAACCCTGTCACTCATGGGGGTCAATATAAACCCTTATAAGCACGTAATTCACCTGTCACTCATGGGGGTCAATCCAGAAGCCCATATGGACTTAATTAACCCTGTCACTCATGGGGGTCAATACAGACACCCATAAACCCCTAATTAACCCATCACTCATAGCGGTGAATACAGACACCCATAAACCCCTAACTTATCCTGTCACTCATGGGGGTCAATACAGACCCCCATAAACCCATAATTAACCCTGTCACTCATGGAGGTCTATATAGACCCCCATAAGCCAATAAATAACCCTGGCACTAATGGGGGTCAAGACAGACCCACATAAACCTATAATTAACCCTGTCACTCATGGGGGTCAATACAGACCCCCATAAACACATAATTAACCCTATCACTTATGGGGGTCAAAAAAAGACCCCCATAAACCCTTAATTAACGCTGTAACTCATGGGGGTAAATACAGACCCACATTAGCCCTTAATAAACCCTGTCACTCATGGGGGTCAATACAGACACCCATAAACCCCTTATTAACCCTGTCACTCATGGGGGTCAATAATGACCCCCATAATACATTAACTAACCCTGTCACTCATAGGGGTCAATACAGATACCCATAAACCCCTAATTAACCCTTTCACTCATGGGGGTCAATGCAGACACCCATAAACCTTTAATTAACCCTGTAACTCATGGGGGACAATACAGACCCCCATAAACCTATAATTAACCCTTTCACTCATGGGGGTCAATCCAGACCCCCAAAAGGACTTAATTAACCCTGTCACTCATGAGGGTCAATACAGACCCCTATAAGCCATTAAATGACCCTGTCACTTACAGGGGTTAATACAGACACCCATGAACCCCTAATTAACCCTGTCACTCATGGGGTCAATACAGACCCCCATAAGCACTTAATAAACCCTGTCACTCATGGGGGTCAATACAGACCCCCATAAACCTATAATTAACCCTGTCACTCATGGGGGTCAATGCAAACCCCCATAAGGACCTAATTAACCCCATCACTCATGGGGGTCAATACAGACGCCCATAAACCCCTTATTAACCCCGTCACTCATAGGGGTCAATACAGACACCCATGAACCCCTAATGAACCCTGTCACTCATGTGGTCAATACAGACCCCCTTAAGCACTTAATTAACCCTGTCACTCATGGGGTCAATACAGACCCCCATAATACATTAATTTATCCTGTCAGGGGGAGTGACCGGATATGGTAATGTAGCCGCGAAGGACGGCGTCAGCGGGTGGAGAAGGCGTCCGTGAGAGAGAGGACCGATGGTAACCGTGTGTGGAGAGTGTGCCGAGCGAGTGAGGGCATAGCCCTCTAAGTACAACTCCTAAAGGAGAAAGGAGTTGAAAAGTAAATCCCGCGGCCACGCAGAGCAGTGAGCAGCAAAGACCTGACAGCCCTAAGAAAGGGTGAATGGATGTAACAGAGAGTGCCATACGCAGGAGGGGTTTCCAGCTCTGACTATAGGGCATAAAGCGCAAGAAGGCAAAAAAAAAAAAAGGTGGAGGTTTGTGGAACGCGCACTTCACGGAGGAAGCAGTGACCTCACAGGCAAGTTTGTAGCTCCGTGACTGCGGACCTCAGCAGCACAGGCTCGAGAGCTTTGGGGTACAGAGATGGCGATGGACGCTGAGCCAGCATTAAGGCAGAGGGGACCCAGGAGACAAGCTTAACAAAGTTAAGTAAACTATTATTTTCTTTCTTTTGATAAGTGGAACATAATTCAGCAATTGCTGTAATATATGACATGAGACTGGGTAACTGGGCCTGGCCCCCTCAGAGAACATTTATACAGTAACAATGGCAAAAGCGTGCAGAATGTTACACTTTAATAACATCACTTCATAAGGAAGCAAATCTGCTCAAAAAGACTGATAAAGATCTAACAATAATAATAATAATAATCAATACAGACCCCCATAAACCTATAAATAACCCTGTCACTCATGGGGGTCAATACAGACCCCCATACGCACTTAGTTAACTCATGGGGGTCAATACAGACCTCCATAAGACCTTAATTAACCCTGTAACTCATGGGGGTCAATACAGACCCCCATAGGCACTTAATTAACCCTGTCACTCATGGGGGTCAAGACAGACCCCCATAATACATTAATTAACCCTGTCACTCATGAGGGCCAATAGAGACCCCCATTAATCTATAAATAACCCTTTCACTCATGGGGGTCAATACAAACCCCCATAATACATAAATTAACCCTGTCACTCATGGGGGTCAATACAAACCCTTATATGCACGTAATTCACCTGTCACTCATGGGGGTCAATCCAGACGCTCATATGGACTTAATTAACCATGTCACTCATGGGGGTCAATACAGACACCCATAAACCCCTAAATAACCCATCACTCATAGCGGTGAATACAGACACCCATAAACCCCTAACTAATCCTGTCACTCATGGGGGTCAATACAGACACTCATAAACCTATAATTAACCCTGTCAATCATGGGGGTCAATACAGACCCCATAAGAACTTAAATAACCTTGTCACTCATGGGGGTCAATACAGACCCCCATAAACCCATAATTAACCCTGTCACTCATGGAGGTCTATATAGACCCCCATAAGCCAATAAATAACCCTGGCACTAATGGGGGTCAAGACAGACACCCATAAACCTATAATTAACCCTGTCACTCATGGGGGTCAATACAGACCCCCATAAACCCATAATTTACCCTGTCACTCATGGGGATCAATACAGACCCCCATAAACACATAATTAACCCTATCACTTATGGGGGTCAAGACAGACCCCCATAAACCCTTAATTAACCCTGTAACTCATGGGGGTAAATACAGACCCACATTAGCCCTTAATTAACCCTGTCACTCATGGGGGTCAATACAGACACCCATAAACCCCTTATTAACCCTGTCACTCATGGGGGTCAATACAGACACCCATAAACCCCTTATTAACCCTGTCACTCATGGGGGTCAATACAGACCCCCATAATACATTAATTAACCCTGTCACTCATAGGGGTCAATACAGACCCCCATAAACCTATAATTAACCCTTTCACTCATGGGGGTCAATCCAAACCCCCATAAGGACTTAATTAACCCTGTCACTCATGAGGGTCAATACAGACCCCCATAAGCCATTAAATGACCCTGTCACTTACAGGGGTTAATACAGACACCCATGAACCCCTAATTAACCCTGTCACTCATGGGGTCAATACAGACCCCCATAAACCCATAATTAACCCTGTCACTTATGGGGGTCAATACAGACCCCCATAAACCTATAATTAACCCTGTCACTCATGGGGGTCAATGCAGACCCCCATAAACCTATAATTAACCATTTCACTCATGGGGGTCAATACAGATACCCATAAACCCCTAATTAACCCTGTCACTCATGGGGGTCAATACAGACCCCATAAACCTAAAATTAACCCTGTCACTCATGGGGGTCAATACAGACACCCATAAACCCCTAATTAACCCTGAAAACCATGGGGGTCAATACAGACCCCCATAAACCTATAATTAACCTTTTCACTCATGGGGTCAATGCAGACCCCCATAAACCTATAATTAACCATTTCAATCATGGTGGTGAATACAGACCCCCATAAACCTATAATTAAACCTGTCACTCATGGGAGTCAATCCAAACCGCCATAAGGACTAAATTAACCCTGTCACTCATAGGAGTCAATACAGACCCCCATAAACCCATAAATTACACTGGCACTCATAAGGGTCAATGCAGACCCCCATAAACCTATAATTAACCCTGTCACTTATGGGGGTCAATACAGACCCCCATAATACATTAATTAACCCTGTCAATCATGGGGATCAATACAGACCCCTATAAGCACTTAATTAACCCTCTAACTCATGGGGGTCAATACAGACCCCCATAAACCCATAATTAACCCTGTCACTTATGTGGGTCTATACAGACCCCCATAAGCCAATAAATACCTCTGGCACTAGTGGGGGTCAAGACAGACCCCCATAATACATTAACTAACCCTGTCATTCATGAGGATCAATGCAGATCCCCATAAACCTATAATTAACCCTGTCACTCATGGGGGTCAATACAGACCCCCCATAAGCACTTAATTAACCCTGTCACTCATGGAGGTCAATACAGATCCCCATAAACCTGTAATTAACCCTGTCACTCATGGGAGTCAATACGGACCCCCATAAACCCATAATTAACACTGTCACTTATGGGCGTCAATGCAGACCCCCATAAACCTATAATTAACCCTGTCACTCATGGGGGTCAATACAAACCTTCATAAACCCTTATTAACCCTGTCACTCATGGGAGTCAATACAGACCCCCATAAACACATAATTAACCCTGTAACTCATGGGTGTCAATACAGACCCACATTAGCCCTGAATTAACCCTATCACTCATGGGGGTCAATACAGACACCCATAAACCCCTAATTAACCCTGTCACTCATGGGGGTCAATACAGACACCCATAAACCCCTTATTAACCCTGTCACTCATGGGGGTCAATCCAAACCCCCATAAGCACTTAATTAACCCTGTCACTCACGGGGGTCAATACAGACCCCCATAAGCACTTAATTAACCCTGTCACTCATAGGAGTCAATCCAGACACCCATAAACCCCTAATTAACCCTGTCACTCATGGGGGTCAATACAGACCCCCATACGCACTTAGTTAACCCTGTCACTCATGGGGGTCAATACAGACCTTCATAAACCCTTAATTAACCCTGTCACTCATGGGAGTCAATACAGACCCCCATAAACACATAATTAACCCTATCACTTATGGGGGTCAAGACAGACCCCCATAAACCCTTAATTAACCCTGTAACTTATGGGTGTCAATACAGACCCACATTAGCCCTTAATTAACCCTGTCACTCATGGGGGTCAATACAGACACCCATAAACCCCTAATTAACCCTGTCACTCATGGGGGTCAATACAGACCCCCATAAACACATAATTAACCCTATCACTTATGGGGGTCAAGACAGACCCCCATAAACCCTTAATTAACCCTGTAACTTATGGGTGTCAATACAGACCCACATTAGCCCTTAATTAACCCTGTCACTCATGGGGGTCAATACAGACACCCATAAACCCCTAATCAACCCTGTCACTCATGGGGGTCAATACAGAAACCCATACTACATTAATTAACCCTGTCACTCATAGGGGTCAATACAGACTCCCATAAACCCCTAACTAACCCTGTCACTCATGAGGGTCAATACAGACACCCATAAACCTATAATTAACCCTGTCAATCATGGGGGTCAATATAGACCCCCATAAGAACTTAAATAACCTTGTCACTCATGGGGGTCTATATAGACCCCCTAAGTGAATAAATAACCCTGGCACTCATGGGGGTCAAGACAGACCCCCATAAACCCATAATTAACCCTGTCACTCATGGGGGTCAATACAGACCCCCATAAACCTATAATTAACCCTGTCACTCATGGGGGTCAATACAGCCCCCCACAAGGACTTAATTAACCCTGTCACTCATGAGGGTCAATACAGACCCCCATAAGCCAATAAATAACCCTGTCACTTACAGGGGTTAATACAGACACCCATAAACCCCTAATTAACCCTGTCACTCATGGGGGTCAATACAGACCCCCATAAACCTATAATTAACCATGTCACTCATGGGGGTCAATACAGACCCCTATAATCACTTAATTAACCCTTTCACTCATGGGGGTCAATGCTGACACCCATAAACCTTTAATTAACCCTGTCACTCATGGGGGTCAATACAGACACCCATAAACCTATAATTAACCCTGTCACTCATGAGGGTCAATACAGACCCCCATAAACCTATAATTAACCCTTTCACTCATGGGGGTCAATACAGACCCCCATAAACCCTTAATTAACCCTGTCACTCATGAGGGTCAATGCAGACCCCCATAAACCTATAATTAACCCTGTCACGCATGGTAGTCAATACAGACCCCCATAAGCACTTAATTAACCCTGTCTCTCATGGGGGTCTATACCGACCCCCATAAACCCATAATTAACCCTGTCCATCTATCCCTTGTTAATTCCATAGAGTTGATATATCAGTGTCCTTGTTGGTCATCATGTACATGTGTTGTGTGTGTAATGTACATGTGGTGGCATGTTGGTGTATGTGATATTCACCTGACATGGAGGCAGGGTGCTGCTGGGCCGAGAAGGTCCTTGGCCACCTATTGCTATTATGTGTAATCTGTAAATATGTGTAATCAAGGATTAAGTGTAAATTCGTAATTAGAATCATAGAATTAAGCAAAACTGCAATATACTGCTCTCAGAACTCTCCTTCTCTCTCACTCTCTGCCAAGAACCTCCAACTCCGGTACCTGCGTGCTACATCGGAAGAAAATACAACACAGTGAATGCATGGGCATGTGGAACGCAAAGTTATAATCTCTCTCTGTCAATCATCTGAGGCTAGACCGCTTTCTGTTGGCTGAGTGGCCTGTGTCGCACTCCGTTATAACGTGATTGGATCGTAACAGCGGATCGCATCTCAGCCAGCCTAATAACAGTTTGTGGCCGTGGGAGGGGTTTATGGGTTTGAGGCCTAGGCCCGTAACTTGCGCTCTTGCTAAATTGAATAGTGCCGGAATCAGAGACAAACGCAAACCCACAGCACGCCCACAGACATACGGCCTGTATACAACAAGATGCGGGCTTGGAATTGAATGATGCTCTTAATATCTAAAGGCTTCAGTGATACAGGAGGGTGATAGATACAAGATGGCGGTGTGTAAGACAATAGGCTGAAGCAAGTGGAGATGTCTGTATGTCACACTGTAGATTGTGGGTGTGCATATTAAGGCATAGAGGGAACGCAAGAAAAGTCCTGAAGGTGGGAGTGAGAGCAGGTGGTAAGAGAGGGGTAAAGAAGATCATTAACAAAGGTAAGAGGGCAGTTGTGGGAGTGTTTTGAGACAAGAGCAGAGATATAAGGGGGTGCACTCTTGTTGAGGGCTTTATACGTTTGGATCATGGTTTTAAATTTTTTTGCAAAAACACATCTGAAGTTTCCCAAAAGCATGTGGGAAAAGGTGTTATGGTCTGATGAAACCAAGGTTGAACTTTTTGGCCATAATTCCAAAAGATATGTTTGGCGCAAAAACAACACTGCACATCACCAAAAGAACACCATACCCACAGTGACGCATGGTGGTGGCATGGTGCTTTGGGGCTGTTTTTCTTCAGCTGGAACTGGGGCCTTAGTTAAGATAGAGGGAATTATGAACAGTTCCAAATACCAGTCAATATTGACACAAAACCTTCAGGCTTCTGCTAGAAAGCTGAACATGAAGAGGAACTTCATCTTTCAGCATGACAACGACCCAAAGCATACATCCAAATCAACAAAGGAATGGCTTCACCAGAAGAAGATTACAGTTTTGGAATGGCCCAGCCAGAGCCCAGACCTAAATCCGATTGAAAATCTGTGGGGTGATCTGAAGAGGGCTGTGCCCAGGAGACGCCCTCGCAATCTGACAGATTTGGAGTGTTTTTGCAAAGAAGAGTGGGCAAATCTTGCCAAGTCAAAATGTGCCATGCTGATAGACTCATACCCAAAAAGACTGTAATAAAATCACAAGGGGCTTCAACAAATTATTAGTTTAAGGGTGTGCATACTTATGCAACCATATTATTTTATTTTTTATATTTTTTCTTCCCTTTACCTAAAAGATTTCAGTTTGTTTTTTAATTGAGTTGTACAGTTTATAGGTCACATTAAAGGTGGAAAAAGTTCTGAAATGATTTATCTTTGTCTCATTTTTTTACAGCACAGAAACTTGACATTTAACAGGGGTGTGTAGACTTTTTATATCCACTGTAGCATTTTTGGATATGGTTTTCTTGCTTATTTATTTGATTAATGCCAATGTGCTAAATTATGGATTGTTACAATATCAATCAGATTATATAGTATAATTTAAAACAATACCAGATATCTATTAAGATCAATGTGGATAAGGCATTACATGGTACAGAAATTGGAGTGGCATTTACAAACATAATGTATTTGGATATTGGGGGAATGTCTACAGGTATGCTTCCTGGAATCTTGTGATTTACAATATTTGTACTTAATTGCAGATTAATTTATGTAATAGTTCAAAAAATAAAGAAAGTGATACAGTGAAGGATATCGCATTATGGAGTCGAGCAACAAAAATAAATTTATCAGAAGAAGCCATCTTTTCTTTATAGCATGTGGCACTGTGAATAAAAATTGAGTAACAAGAATACATGCATTGGCAGTAGGATTCTGGATATTAAATAGTATTGTATATTGTTTATAAATTACTGGCATACAAGAAGTTAACTAATTAGACCTATCAGGAAGCTAGTAATAAAAGGCTGGACAAGACGCAACTACGTAGGTCCTAGAAAAAGCGTTTCCCGCAAAGCGTGCGCGTCGACCAGATCTAGTCCCGTCAATGGTGTTGCAGAGCGGCATGGAGATCCGGATCCATGTCTTTTAGGATATGTATCACTTTTGCAATTTACTCATTTACTAGTAACTTTATAGGTTAATACAGCTAATTTAATGTGGCATTATTGAGAATATTGGTTTGTACTGGTTTATGTGTGAAAACTTGAGACATTTATTACCATTTATGGAATGCATACCATATATTTGTTTAGATAGAGGTATGTCATCAGTTTCTATATTTATCGGTTTACACATATGTAGCTTATACAATTTTATTATGCATTAGCATTTATATTAGATATACTGATAAGGACTATATAGCTAGCTATGGTTGGCACAGGAGATTTGATATAGAATTTACTAGGAGCACTTAGCAGTTGAGGGTCTTATAAATATAGTTTAGTTTTTCCCACAGACAGGGGGGTAAATGGTGGAACCCCAGCTCTACCACTAGAACAGGGGGAGTTTACATAGGTAGAGGAAGGCATAGAGGAGTAAGTGGTAGGCTCTGCTATCATCATATTTAACCAGGGAAATGTATCATAGATAGATTGCACTTAGCACTTGCACTTTTTTCATCTTTTGCACTTTATTCATTACCAAATCGATGTGCCAACATTTATTTGTGTGATATTTTTGATGTATGGATTATTATTATTGATGATTAGCTACTGTACATTATGTTTCATATTCATGTTATTGATCATTTATATGGGACTATGATTATTTAAAACGTTTTAATTGCTGTTGAATTTTGAGTTTCAATAAATTTGATATTTTAATATATGCTGTGTCTTCATGGTTAATGTCAGAATTGATATTCTTATATCCTGGTTATTATACTTTCCTCAAGGGTACGTTCGTGACAGTATTGGATACACTTTATATGGATTAATAGGACATTAAGTCTTTAATTGTTATGGATTGGAACCTCCTCTCTGTAGTATACTACTCTTTTGTTTAACTAATGTTTTAGTGTCAGCCATCTAGTGTGTGAAAGGCCATATTTCATGTGTATAGTTATTGATGTATGGATGATACCCAGTCATGTTTGGTCTCTAAATGCTGCATTTTCCTAAGATTTCAATAATGTATGCTACTAGGTTTACCTGGGTATGTGGCATATAGGGTACAAGGTGCCAGTTTGAGTGGGTTCAATACTTCCCAGGAGGGGGTGGACGCCAGGAGATAATGGGTATTCATCCATGAGGAGAATTAAAAAGGTGGGCAGGGAATGGAGCTGTCAGCGAGCTGCAAACCATTGTCAAAACATCACACTGAGGTGGTTATCTCAGTAAATGGAGATCAAGGGAGAAAAGGGTGTGACACGGCCCCTGCATTGATTTCTATTTGATAGTGACTCCTATTCATCACGGTAGCCATGGAAATCTAGGAGCAGTAGACATAGCAATAGCCACACACACCATCAGAGCAATTGTTTACTACACCAAAAAGGTCTGCAGAAGCTGAAGGAGCAGAGACCCCCTGGACAGCCTAGAACAAAATGGAAATTAAATTGGTCCCTCAGGCAGGCTCCAGGCCCAAGGGGGTTATTGGGAGGGATGGCATTACTTAATGGACAGCTCTCCCACATGGCTAGGGTTAGACTGATGGGGATTGGTGAATCTCTGATGACCAAGGGTGTGAGACTAAACAGGATTGGTTAATATTATGCAAAATATGTCGTACCTTAATAAAAAAACAGTTGCCAGTTTAAACTTACATAAACAAAATGTATGCTTTATTCTTATGGAATATAATAATTGTAACCATTGGAATTATTACTATGGACTTTACCTGAAATTCTAATCCAAATCATTGTAGGTAACATTGCAGAACATGCTTCCTGAGCCTTCTGGGTACCTATGGTGGTTGTGCTGGGTTAATTAATTCAACAGGCATACTCAAAGAACCCTACAACCTACTGATTGAGATTGATGTATGATCTTTTTGAGGCAAACCGAGTGGTGGGTCATGACAACCAGGTCAATCAAGACCTGTATCATCTACTGGACATAGCACGAGGGTTAAAGGTCAAATGTTGGAAAGGGTGTGACAACACAGGAGATACATACCATGCTTGGTGGGATTGTGGAAAAATTATATTATTCTGGAAAAGATGTATAATATGGATAAATTAGGTATTAGGTATCCGTATGATCCTGACCTTATCATTCTTCATTTAAAGATAAGGGAGAAATTCCTGCATTGCAAATTTCTGCTTTCCCATATCTTATTGGTCATTAAGTGGTTATTAGGTAGATATTGGAAATTAGATAAACTCCTTTGTTTACAAGAAATAGCTTGGTTTATTAATAGAAACAAATAATTTATGCATCAGGATCTAGATAAAGATCACAGGAGGGGTTTGGTAGCTAATTGGCAGTACTGGGACAAGTATATGGACAGGAAAAATAGTGAAAACCTGGAGGTGTTGTGAGATTACTTGAAATAAAGAAACTTATAAAAAAACATTTTTTAGATCTTTTTGTTATCTGTGTCCCTGAAGATGAACACAGAGAGGAATAACAAAAAAAATAAGGGAACACTTTTATGTGGCTACATTTGTTAGGCATTGTCTCATACTAGATTTAAAAAAAAACAATCTTTAATGAAATTTTTTTTAAATCATTTTTATAATTAAAATCTGATCTTTTAAAACAAAAATATATACAAACAGATCTCTGAATTTATTCTCCAGAGAATACAATGATGTCACTACAGTAATTGGTTTTTATATAATGTGATATATTTTTTATTTTTAAAAACGGCTTGTAACCAATATATTTTTGTCCCTTAAGATTTATACAATTTCTCTATAGCTGCTAAGTGAATGTCGCCGGTGATATTAGTGTTTTACAGATATTGGTTAGAGTCGCTCTATAGATCACTTAGAATAAGTGACTAGTGATACTTTAGATGTTGCGTTTAATATAGCAACACTGATATCTGTGTAAGTAATGATTTACTATTACCAAAGTATATTGACATATATATTTGTGATTTATTTTTACATAAACTAATTAAATATGATAAAATTCAAAGGAAAAAATAAAATAGTGAAAGAATAAAAAAGTGCTATACATTCTATACAAAGGTGGTGGAATTTATCCACTTAGATGAATATATAACTTCTATGAATAGTTTATTTGTTTATACTGTTGGTCTTATCAAGATGTCTTGAGATTAAGAGTATCTGTTGGTATGTTGTCGATACTATTATGAACAATAAAGTTTTAGAATTCAATCAGTTATGTATATTGGATTACAAGCATTCATTTCCACAGGTTTCAGGTTTGAGACTGCCATTACAAATAATACGATGTCTAATTGTGTAACTTTTAGTAGTAGTTGCATTATAGAATTCTTTCTTATTTGGTACAGAGGGGCCGGCTTTACATTTGCCACATGAGTATGAGCCTTTTTGTGCTTCTGTTAGCCGTTTCTTTGGCTTTTGCATTATGGCTTTTATTTGTTGGGACTGATTTAAAAAGTTTGTGAGCCGTTACACAAAGGCACTCATTGCTGCGAACCTCGCAAAGCGAGGTGAGCCGTTAACACGTAGCACTTAGGCCAAAGGCGCTCATCGCCAGCCGTTAAGGCACTACAACGCACTACAACTATCAGCACACACACAATGAGGCAATGAAACACGCGGCACTTAGTCACAAAACACTTCTTAAACGCGGGATTGCCTTGGCCTGCAAGAGGTTGACAAATGCAGGACTTATAAAAAAAAATTACGAGACGCGGGACATAAAAAAAAAAGAGAAGAGAAGCAAAAAATGACGAGATTAACGGACGAACTGCGAAAACGAAAAAACAATAAAAACACACTAAATACACGCCAAAAACATCACAGACAGCACGGGGCAACAGCCAGGACGTCTGGGAGTGAGGTAGAAAGCAAATGTAACCAGATTTAGGCGATTTTCGCCACTCAAACCGCCTAAGCAAGGAAAAAAATGGCAGCCGAAAAAAATAAAAATGAGGCTACACGACCCCGGACCGCGCAAAACACTGCCAAATGTGTAGTACTTTACACATCAAACTACGAACTAGAAAATACACTATTACAAAAGCCGGGAAAATGCTCACGAGCCGCGTAACCCATTAATAACATTACGACTATACAATGCGGCTTTACACAATAAAACAAACGGCTTTACCTCGCGCACGCAGCCTATTTATACTGCACACTTGGTACATTCATTACACTTTATAAGCAGGGCTCCAACACTCACAATGTATATTCTATTCTGTGTGAAAATACCAACAGATTGTTAGCTCTTTAGCCTATTGCTGGCTGCATATATTAATTATAAATACTTAAAGTATATTAAGTTATTCAATAAATAAATCATTATTACTTAACTACATATACATAGAAATATATATCTCTCTTTATCATGACTCATGAAGTTGCTCAGAGGACCAAAAGTACACGACAGGAGAACGTCGCAATGAGCGCCAAAGGCGCTCATTGCGAGGCACTCGATGAGCGATTCGGCATTCAGCGCAAGCCTCGCAATGAGCGCTGAAGGTCCTCAGAGTACAAAACGGTTTACATCGTGTGTCAAACAGTATTGCCATGGCTTAAAATTTTATTGCCCCGTCATTTTTAATGGGCAAGTCGCTAGTTTCATTATCACATATATAGTTGTGAGCGTACGGGTCGTTGCTCACGCTTGCGGGCTCGCGTAGCGAGCCCGCAAGAACTGCGTCCCTCGCAAAGCGAGGGACGAAGTTCCCCGCAAATGCGGGTCCTCGCGAAGCGAGGGCCCGCATTTGCGGTGATGGAGCATCCCAACGTCCCCGCAAATGCGGATCCTCGCGAAGCGAGGGTCCGCATTTGCGGAGGTGGAGGCTCAACGTCGGCTGTGTTAACACACACATACACACACACAACTTTTTAACAGAATAAACCCAACCGCCCAGCCAACAAAAACTCAACAACTTCCCCGCAAATGCGGATCCTCGCTAAGCGAGGGTCCGCATTTGCGGTGGTGGGAGCATCCCAACATCGGCTGTGTTAACACACACATACACACACACACAACTTCATAACAAAAAAAAACTCTAAGTTGCCTCACACCCGCTTACACCCAGACACACAGACGCAAGACTTAACAAAAAAACAGTAAAAAAGGCCCATCACACGCTCTTAACACACATACGCACGACTTAGAAACAAATACACTGAGTCGTACACGTAAAAGCTAACCGCGTATATCGCAAAAAAATACGGCAACATCGCAACAAAATACGGCCGCATCGGAAAAAAATACGGCCGCGAAAGACCCATTCCAACCGCCGCGCATCAAAACATCACAAACACAAGAAATAAACACAACAAACACATAAAAAGCTTACTTACAGCACGGGGGGGGGGGGGGGCATCCGGCACCTCCAAAAGTTCATTTACACGTCCATTTAAGTCCAAAACAAAGAGTTTAAACGGCCGAAAATCGGCTAAGCGAGAGAAAAAATGGCCGCCGAACAAAACGAAAACGAGGCTCCAGACGTAACTACACTACACTTACTCGCAATAATGAAACACATACTATGCGGAGCGGATCACAATCATATTAAACACCATTTTAACCACTACTACGCACAAAATGGCGGATGGAACGCAAATTGTAAGCTGGAACGCAAATAGCGCATGCGTATTGCGTTCTAACGGTCTAACTTTCCAGAATGTTCTACAAGTTTATAAATACTGCCTATTTGACAGAGAAAAATACATTTCTACTCAGGTGATGAACAGAGTGACTTCAGACATAACTGCTGCTAAAACTTGAGAAGATAATTCTTTACTAATTTACTACTTTACATTGTGCAAATTACAACTGAGAGGTAAGCTATAATATATTACATTTTATTATCAAGACAGGACATCAAAAAAAAAAATTAAATAAGAAAAAGAGGTTTATGTATAATGACATGTGACACGCACATATATGTGTATAATGTATAGTGACATGTGACACGCACATTTATGTGTATAATGTATACTGACATGTGACACGCACATTTATGTGTATAATGTATAGTGACATGTGACACGCACATTTATGTGTATAATGTATACTGACATGTGACACGCACATTTATGCGTATAATGTATAGTGACATGTGACACGCACATTTATGTGTATTGCCCCTGCAACAAAATTATCTTAAAACAAACTAATTAAACAACTACATTTAAATTACATTAGAAAAAAATAAGTTGGGACTATTAAAATATGAGTCATGTATACTGATATGTGACACGCACATATATGTGTATCATCTATAGTCACATGTCACACACACATTTATGTATCTTGGCCAAAAATAAAAATAAGGTTAATTTAACAATTAAAATATGATTCATATATAGTGATATGTCACACGCACACAAAAATTACTTTCAACTATGGAAATGTGCTTCATGTATGTGACATATGTGTGTAGCCCCCACCAAAAAATAATGTTAATTGAAAATAATTACAGAAGTATATTTCAATGAAATTAATTTAATGCAATTCAATAGATCACCTAAAGCTCAATCTTTCTACTTTTTTTAATATTCAAACAGACTCTGCATCAACAGCGTCTCTCAACAATTTGCACCGTGCATTGTGAAGCACAATCCCTTTAAAGAACACCAACAAAGAAGAAGAGGTAAGATACAAAAATACTTTAAATGCTGAAAAGGCCATGCTTTGTTAAATACAAATAAAAAATTCTATAATTCACTATTTCACTTTATTTTTCAAACAGACACTACAAGAAGACCGGCGGATTAAGATTGGCAGGAGGGGACCCTCTGTCATTCCACACTTCAATCAAGGTAAAGTATTAAGTATAAAAAAGAACCGAACCATGAGCCTTATTCAATTGTGAGTTGGCCAATTGAATAGGGCTCTATATAAGCACATAACAGATTTTTTAGACAGACATTTTTAGTTACTGAACTTCGATACTAAATCAAGGTCTTCACTAACTCAAAACTTCTGTCAAAAAATATTTTATGTGCTTATATAGAGCCCTATTCAATTGGTCAAAACGCAATTGATTCAGGACCTAAATATGTTTAATGGCCGAGGGCCTCATTCAAATGTGATTTGCCCATTTCAATAGGGCTCTATATAAGCACAGAGCATATTTTTGAACAGAAGTTTTTACTTAAAAACTTCTGTAAAAAAAGATGCTCTGTGCTCATATTGAGCCAAATTCCATTGCGAAAAAACAAATTCAATGAGGCCCTCACAATATAACAAATCCAGCAACCAAAGGCCCTCATTCAATTGATATTTTGGACAATTCAATAGGGCTCGAAATAAGCACATTTAGAACCCTATTGAATTGGCCAAACTGCAATTGAATGAGGGCCAAAGTATGCAACATATGGTACACACAAACTGGTACACACATAACAGGATTGTAACAAACACATAGCAAACTAAATTCATATTCTTTTTGTTTAACAACCTATAACCTTTAGAAAAAACACTACATAAGTATAACAAAAGTGGTGCCCATCAAAAAGGATTGTACGAAAACTCACACAAACACATAGCAAACTACATTTAAATTCTTATTTAATGTTTAACAACCTATAAGCCTTAGAAAGAAGCCTAAATAAGCATACCAACATTGGTGCGCACCAAACAGGATTGTATGAAAACTCACACAAACATATAGCAAACTACATTTATATTCTTAATTTTATGTTTAACAACCTATAAGCCTTAGAAAGAAGCCTAAATAAGCATACCAACAGTGGTGCGCACCAAACAGGATTGTATGAAAACTCACACAAACACATAGCAAACTACATTTAGATTCTTATTTTATGTTTAACAACCTATAAGCCTTAGAAAGAAGCATAAATAAGCATACCAACAGTGGTAGGCACCAAACAGGATTGTACGAAAACTCACACAAACACATAGCAAACTACATTTATATTCTTAATTTTATGTTTAACAACCTATAAGCCTTAGAAAGAAGCCTAAATAAGCATACCAACAGTGGTGCGCACCAAACAGGATTGTACGAAAACTCACACAAACACATACCAAACTACATTTATATTCTTATTTTATGTTTAACAATCTATAAGCCTTAGAAAAAGGCCTAAATAAGAATACCAAAAGTGGTGGGCACCAAATGGGATTGTAGAAAAACACCGAAATAATGTCATTTTGTACTTCATACAAATACATTCAAATAAAATTACATTTTCATTTTTATTTTATAACAGATACTGCATCAAGAACATCGGACCAGGAGTTTCAACTGAGGACCAGACCATTGGACGAGGACTTTCAACAGAGGACCAGACCATTGGACCAGGACTTTCAACAGAGGACTACACCATCGGACGAGGACTTTCAACAGAGGACTACACCATCGGACGAGGACTTTCAACAGAGGACCAGACGATTGGACGAGGACTTTCAACACAGGACCAGACCATCAGACGAAGGCTTTCAACACAGGACCAACAAAGATTCTGCTTCAAATCAAACTTCAACCAAGGTACAGTATAACAAGTAAAAAAAGAGAAAAATTAATTAATATTCTTCTTTAATGTTTAACCACCTATAAGCCTTAGAAAAAAGCCTACAGAAGCATACCAAAATTGCGGCGCACCAAAAAGGATTGTAGAAAAACACAGAAATAATGGCATTTTTTCATTAATACAAAGACATTCAAATAACATAACATTTTCATTTTTATTTTATAACAGATACTGCGTCAAGAACATCGGAACAGGAGTTGGAACTGAGGACCACACCAGAGGACGAGGACTTTCAACAGAGTACTACACCATCGGACGAGGACTTTCAACACAGGACGAGACCATCGGACGAAGGCTTTTAACACAGGACCAACAAAGAATTTTGCTTGAAATCAAACTTCAACCAAGGTACAGTATAAAAAGTAATATCTATCATCTATCTCTTATTTGTCTTTTAGGGCCAATAATCTTTAACAGTAAATACAAACTTCAATGTAAACTTAAAAAATAAATTGGCATAGTCCAAAAAAGTCTAAAAACACAGAATCTATACAATTTGTCATTGTAACATTCCAGTCCTAAACCCTAATTTAATTGCCATTTGACAAATTGAATAGTGCTGTAAATAAGGACATAACATCTTTTTGAAAATACATTTTTAGTTACTGAAACACTTGCTTTTGGATACATGTTTAATAAATAAAAACTTCTTTAAATAATTATCTGATGGCCCTATTTAGACTTTTATTCAATTGACTGCATTGAAATTGATTAAGTATTAAATGTTAACACACTATTGATAACTATTTGTCATGAAAAACAACTTAACATCTCAAAATAAACTAATGGTACATTATTTTATTTTTACAGATTAACATGGCTGATAACGAGAGTAAACAAGAAAAGAAAAGACGCCAAGCTAGAGAACGACGACAGAGAGCAGACAGCCAGCAGACACCGGAGAAGAAGGAAATTCGACGAGAAAAAGAACGCAAAAGAATTGCAAGCAAAAGACTGTCACTTGCAGAAATTAAAGATATGTCAAAAAAAGCAACAAAGAAAATAAAGCATTTACAACCTGTTGCTCAAACATCAGATGACATTTTACCAGAAAAAATACAAGAGATACCAAAAAAAGCAACAAAGAAAACAAAGCATTTAGAACCGTTTCATGAAACATTACATGACATTTTACCTCAAACAATACAACATATAAAAAGAAAAGCAACGAAAAAAACAAAACATTTAGAACCTGTTGTTGAAACATTATATGACATTTCACCTGATGAATATGAAAGTCAAACTCCTATATGCTTTGCAAATTGTCCTCTACTCAAGTCTTTAGCAGTAGAGGTTCATAGTTGTGGGGACATGACTACTCAATGTCAGTTTTGTGAGGCTTATTATTTTAAACAGGAGAGACCCAGAGATGGACAATTTATTAGTTGTTGTCAAAAAGGCAAGTTCAAACTTCCAGAAAGGAAAGAATTTCCAATTTATTTACAAAATATTATGACTGAACCTACTTTTCCAAACTACAAAAATTTTAAGACAAACATAAGATCCTACAATAGTGCCATATCCTTTGCATCCATGGGGGCAACATTAGCTGCTAATGTACCAGGACATGGTCCTTACTGTTTTAAAGTCCAAGGACAAATTTATCATCGCACTTCCCATTTACATCCAGAGGAAGGAAATAAAAGAAAATTCGCTCAACTATATGTCCTAGATACAATGGAAGCTGTTGACCAACGTATGCAGATGGAAGAAAATAAAAAATGCTTACCCAGTGTTTTCATAGAGCTAAATAACATTATGGACAACAATCCCTACAGTAAAGCTTATAAAAAATTGGCAGAAGTAGAAAATGAACAACTACTTCATGCACAAACACATCAATTACCAATGCCGAAGGTTAATATGGTGCTTAAAAGAGACAGACATACTGATAAACGTCGTTATAACTTGCCAACATCAAATGAGGTTGCAATGGTGTTTCAGAATGATGAAGGAGAACCACCATTTCAAAGAGACATTCGAATATATCCTAGAAATGAGGACCAACCGTTTATTAATATGAGTATCTTAAGTCCAAATTTAAATCCAATGACATATCCCATCTTTTTCCCACACGGAGAAGCAGGTTGGCAACCAAAATTAACTCTTCCCAGTTACCCAAATGCTAAAGCCAGAATCCGAAATAATGTTTCTATGCTTGAATTTAAAGTAGCTCAAATTGCCATTCGCAATGTATTTAATCCAATTTTATGTGGTGGGAAACTAACACAACAATGGATTATTGATCTATATTTGCAAGTTGAGGCAAATAATTTAAACTTTATCAAATATCAACAAGATAAACTCTGTGTAGAACAATATTCTGGATTAATGGACTATGTTGCTGACGTGGCTACAAGCAGAGACATGACAGCTGGCAAAGCCATCATTTTACCATCTTCCTTTCAAGGATCTCCTCGGAATATGAGAGAAAGATACAATGATGCTATGGCTATTGTCACTAAATTTGGCAAACCCGATTTATTTGTGACATTTACATGTAATCCACAATGGCCAGAAATCACACAAAATCTACTTCTTGGACAAAGTGCTTCTGATCGACCAGATTTAGTAGCCAGAGTTTTTAAGATTAAATTAAATGAATTAATACGTGACTTCACTATAAATCAGTTATTTGGAAAATGTCTTGCTTATGTATATACCATTGAATTTCAAAAAAGAGGCCTTCCACATGCACATCTTCTAATAATACTTCAAGAAAAAGATAAATTAGATACTTCAGACAAAGTGGATGCAGTCATTGTTGCTGAACTACCAGATCCAGAACTATATGGTAGACTATATGAGATTGTTACTCATCGCATGATTCATGGACCCTGTGGTGACCTTAATCCACAATCACCATGTATGGAAAATAATAAATGTTCCAAAGAATTTCCAAAAGATTATAGAGACAAAACCTATGCCAATTGTGATGGATATCCACTTTATAAAAGAAGAGAAGGAGATAGTGCCATTATTCGTGGAAAAAAAGTGGACAATAGATATGTTGTACCCTACAATCCACATTTACTCATGAAGTACAACGCCCACATCAACGTAGAAGCCTGCACTTCCATCAAATCCATTAAATATGTCTACAAATATATTTACAAAGGTTACGATGCAGCTACTGTAGTCGTCAAAAGTGCAGACAACCCTGAAAGTAGTGAGTTAGTACATGATGAACTTGCATCTCATGTAGATGCTCGCTATGTCAGTGCGCCAGAAGCTATGTGGCGGCTTTTAAAATTTGAAATGCATGATAGATCACATGCAGTATATAGGTTAGCAGTACATTTGCCACAACGACATTTAGTCTATTTCCATGCTGGAAATGAAATGAATGCATTGGCCCAAAGTGAAGATCGTCACACTACACTAACTGCATGGTTTGCATTAAATTCCACTGATGCTGAAGCAACACAATACTTATATATTGAAATTCCATATCACTATGTTTTTGTGAATGGATTATGGAGACCAAGAAAAACCAGAGGCAATAAAATTATTCCAAGAATTTACACAGTCAGTCCAAGAGATGTTGAACGTTTTTGCTTACGGATATTACTTTTAAATGTTCCTGGAGCACAAAGTTTTGAACACTTAAGAACTGTTAATGACATTGTATATGAATCCTTCCATTTAGCTGCAAGACATAGAAACTTACTCGCTGATGATACAGAGTGGGAAAGATGTTTAGAAGAAGCAGCACAATGTCAAATGCCACGACAGATGAGAGAACAATTTGCTTTTATTTGTATCTTCTCAAATGCTCCAAATGCATTAGCTTTGTGGGAGACTTTTAAAAGTAATATGGCTGAAGACTTTATGCGACGATACAATGAACCCATTGCACACTTAAAAGCGTTAATGGAAATCCAAGAAGTCTTTTTAACTCATGGATTAAGTTGTGCAAGTTTTAATTTGCCTGATCCAGGTCTTATAGATGACATTAACTTTGAAGACTATGACATTCAACTACAAGCAGAAAGAACAGAAGAAAGACTTGCAACTTTAAATACACTACAATTGCAAGCATTTCATGCCATTAAAAATGCTATAGATGATGACATGGTGACAGAGCGTTATTTCTATCTTGATGGACCTGGCGGATCAGGAAAAACATATTTGTACAATTTATTAATGAGTTCAGTACGAGCACAAGGAAAAATAGCAATGGCGTTTGCCACTACTGGAATTGCTGCACTTTTATTAGAAGGTGGAAGAACTGTTCATAGTGGATTTAAACTGCCAGTGCCTATTTTAGAAAATTCTGTGTCAGATATTCGCATGACATCCTTACAAGCAAAGAAATTGAAGAAATGTAAATTAATTATAATAGATGAGGCCACAATGATGTCATGCTATGCCCTCCAATGTATTGACCGTTTGCTTCGTGAAGTAATGGAGAATATTTTTCCATTTGGTGGAAAGGTAATGTTGTTGGGTGGCGATTTTAGACAAACATTACCTGTCATTGTACATGGAAATCGAACTGACATTATCGAAACATGTATAAAGTCAAGTACAGTATGGAAACATTTTACCCATCTTCAACTGCAACAAAATATGAGATCAGAAGGCCAAACTGATTTCAATGATTGGCTTATTAAAATTGGAGAAGGCAGAACAGAAAAAATACTACATTTACCTGACGACTCTGTAGAGATCCCACCTCATATGATTTGTCAACAAGATATTATATCGGCTATATTTGAAGGGAGCATAAATAACGAAGAATATTCCGAGCTTGCCAACCAAGTCATACTGACGTGTAAAAATAAAGATGCATTAATCCTCAATAATGAAATCTTAAAAAAAATGAATGCACCACAAAGAAATTATCACAGTGCTGATTCTGTACTTGCTGATGACAATGAAAGTCAGGCTTACTTTTCGACTGAATTCATAAACTCTTTAACTCCTTCTGGAATGCCACCACATATTTTGCAGCTAAAGAAAGGTGCAATTATCATGTTACTGCGAAATATGAACCCCAAAAAAGGCCTATGCAATGGCACAAGATTAATTGTTCAACAATTAAAGGACCATTTTATAGATGCTGAAATTTTAACTGGGACCCATAAAGGAGAGAGAGTTTTCATACCAAGAATAGATTTAGCACCAAGTGAAAGTAGTCTCCCTTTTATACTTCAAAGAAGACAATTTCCCATTATTATGGCATTTGCCATGACCATTAATAAATCACAAGGTCAAACTTTCAAATCTGTGGGTATTTTCTTGGAAGAACCAGTTTTTGCACATGGTCAATTGTACGTTGCGTTGTCACGGTGCAAAAATCCACAGGCTATTAAAGTTTACATTGAAAACAATGAAAGTCAAGGTGATTTATTAGAAGATGGACGTATTTTTACAAAAAACATTGTCTACTATGAAGTACTATAACTTTGAAGGATACAAATTAAAGATGCCAAGATTTTTTAAAAGCATTGCAAAATACATAACAATTGGTTGTTTAATTCAGTCATAATTAATGGAAGTCATGTTTATGAATGATTCGCCTCACAAAATACTTGCCTTGCATTGTTAGTAAAAATTATGTTAAAATGTTAAGTGACTATGTTAATGTTTCTAATGTTACAAGTTTAAAAAATATATTTTCAAGTTATTTCATTCAACAGATTACAAAGTGGATGTTAAGAGGTCAAGCACCTTTTAAGTCACAATGTAAATATTGTCTGTTATCTTAAGATTACTACCTACATTAATGTTTATCGCCAGTTTATGTGCTCAGTAATAAATTACTTTAATTACGTACGTTTTAAGAAGAGTTTTACTGTATGCCTTCCTCTACATTCAATGTATATTCAAGTTAACAATTATTGTGATAGAAACTGAATTTTAATACTGATTAATTTAAATGTCAATTGTTTTTACATTCAAATGTTAATACTTTTAATAAAAAATTAGGTTACAAAATGTATTCACTATGTTCCTGTTTATAATGTTCAAAATTATACCAATGTTTTGTCAACTTCTAAACTTACATAAAAAATAAAGTTCAAGTTTAAAAATATATACTTTGAAGGTTATTGCTTACATATATTTTAAACTTCATGTTAACATTTGCGACGTTTAAAGAAGGCTTTTTACTTTTTGCTTTCCTATTCATTCAATGTATATTAAAGTTAACAATTCTTCAGATACTAATTACATTTTAAAAAACCATAACATCAACATTTTACAAAAATACACGTTCATATTAAAATACTTACAAGTGTCAAAAATATATGTTAATAACTAAACAACTTGACAAACATATACATCACATTGCCGTCATTTTTTGACGGGCAAGTCGCTAGTAGATGTTATATTGTTCATAGTCTGATCCCTTTGTATCCAAATATGATTTAACTGCTATTAGACCTTGTTCATGTTTAATGCTAGTATACAGAGATTCGACATCCATTGTTACTAGTAGTGTGTTTTTTGTTGTTATTCCATCAATCCAACGTAGAGTGTCTTTGGTATCTTTTATGTAGGATGCAGTAGTGGCTGGTGAACTTTCAAGTTGGAGGGGCACCAGACCCAAACTTGGCTTTTCCCCTTACACAGACGCCACCCATTTTTAAACTCCTAACCCTGGTGTCATATTGATCTTTATATGCCTGCTCAATGACCTTATACTTGCCCTGCCCATTGAAGTAGACTCCACCTACTGATTTTTTAATACTGTTCAAAAATTCGAGAATCTTGGGATTCAGGCAAATAATAACATTTCTCTTCTGCATGAATGCAATGACACTCACCAACAAAGCGGGACTATATAGGCCCTAACCGTAACTAAAAAAAAAACTATTATGTAAAGTGGGACTATATAGGCCCCAACCAGACCTTAAAAACCCATATTACGCTAAGTAAGACTATATAGGCCCAAACCGTACCTAGAAAAAAGTAAAATACCATGCCGGACTATATAGGCCCCAACCAGACCTTAAAAACCTTAAAATACCAAGCCGGACTATATAGGCCCCAATTAGACCTTAAAAACCTTAAAATACCAAGCCGGACTATATAGGCCCCAACCAGACCTTAAAAACCTTAAAATACCAAGCCAGACTATATAGGCTCCAACCAGACCTTAAAATACTAAGCCGGACTATATAGGCCCCAACCAGACCTTAAAAACCTTAAAATACCAAGCCGGACTATATAGGCCCCAACCAGACCTTAAAAACCTTAAAATACCAAGCCAGACTATATAGCCCCAAACGGACCTTAAAAACCCACATTACACCAATCAGGACTATATAGGACCAAACGGTACCTAAAAAACCTTAAAATACCAAGTGGAATAATATAGGCCACAACCATGGCATGGGTGTGTGTGTGTATATATATATATATATATATATATATATATATATATATATATACTGTATATATATATATATATATATATATATATACACATACTTTGGGAATAGTAAATCATTACTTACACAGATATCAGTGTTACTATACTAAAAGCAACATTTACAGTCTCACAAGTCGCTTATTCTAATACAGTTAGTGCAATTTATAGAGCAACTCTAACCAATATTTGTAAAACACTAATATCACCGGCTACATTCACTTAGCAGCTATAGAGAAATTGTATAAATCTTAAGGGACAAAAATATATTTGTTATAAGCCGTAAAAAAATATATCACATTATAGTAGTGACGTCATTATATTCTCTGGAGAATAAATTCTGAGATCTGTTTGTATATATTTTTTGTTGTAAACAATCAGATTTTAATTATAAAAAGTCTTTTAAATTGTTTTCTTTAAAGATTGTTTTTTTTTTAAATCTAGTATGTGGCAATTCATAACATATTTAGCCACATAAAAGTGTTCCACCCTTTTTTGTTATTTCTCTCTGTGCCCATCTTTAAGGACACAGATAACAAAAAGATCTATTATCTAAGTGTTCACACTTTGGCTATAATGAAACAAAGGATCAACTCAAAGAGAATTATACATTTTCCTTATTTGTTTAACTCTCTGTATAAGTAGGATAATTGGTTTATTACGAAAAAATGTATGTGATGTATGAAAGTTTTTATGTTTTTTTGTTCTTTTTTTCTTTTTTTGTATTGTTATATATCTTTTTTTTTTTAAAATAAATTAAATAAATAAATAAAAAAAGAACCCCACAAACTACTGGGTGAGATTGATGTATGATATTTTTGAGCCAAACCAAGTGGTGGGTCGTGATAACCAGGTCAACCTGTATCATCTACTGGACATAGCATCAAATGAGATGTTATTTTCATCAAAGGAGATTAGAACACGAGATCGGGCAGGTAAATGGCAACTGGAAAAATATGTTACTGTGGCCTAGAATTCTGTCAAGACAACTTACTGTTTCAAGCAGAGAAGGAGATAATTACAGATAATGTATTCAATTACTCAAGATCAGCCAAGACTTTACGTCAATAGAAATCAGACAAGTTTTCCACGTAATGGAGATCAGAAAGTTTTATTTTACAACAAATAATAAATACGGACTATTTCATTTTTTGTAAAAAGAAAAAAAAAAACAGCAAGTACACATTTATTTAGTTTTTATATGTGATTTTTTATACATTCTGTTTAAAAAAATACCCATCATAAAGTATATATTTTTTTATTTAAAAAAAGAAAATTACAGAAAATAATCTACCATTTATGTAATTACAGCAACTAACTCACCATAAATATTTACACATTTGTACAAATCTCAATTGTAAAAGTTATATCCTGTAAAACTAAACAGAAAAGGTGCCTATGAAGAGCTTAATCCTTATAGACGAAGCGAGCAGCCTACTCATACTATAATATATACAGAAGAAATGTGGCACGCTGAAAGGTTACATCCCAAATCCTTCATTTAGTCGATCCTTATTCATCATATCTGTGGTAAATAGAAAAGATACATGTGTTATAATGAACAGAATTATGATGAACCAGATGAAAACTAAATAAATGATTTTAGTAATAAAGAACGTGCTTTTATAGCTCTTGATTACTGACTCTCAACTGCAAAACCAAGAAGAACATTTAACTAAAGTAGTGTTATAGTGCTCATTAAGATTTAAAATGTATGTTGGATGTTGTGTTTTTATTTTTTTGCTGTGAAAGATGTAATGAGCGTTTACAATTTTGGGGTATATTTTCAGAATAAATGTATGGTGGGTGGGGGTGTGTGACCTGGGCCACATGGCCCACTCGCCTAGGGAAAGTGTATGCGCAATACATCGTCTCTCCTTTTCCGGTGTAGTGATTGCCACCTAACCACTGGCTGGCTTGCCAATCAGGAGGTCATTGCATATGGCTTCTCCTACATTACTGTATTCATGGCAACACCTTGTCAATGGTGCCCCCTGTTACAATCTGCTTCTTCTTCTGTCGGGCTGTTATGGCCCAACCTACCCAGCCGTAGGCATTTGGCACTCATTGCGAGGCCTGCAAGCGTTAGAAAAGCGCCAAGGGTGCTCATGGCGAAGTCTGCAATGAGTGTTGAAGGCTGTACGTAGGCCTTTGGCGGTCATCGCGAGGCCTTCATGACTTAGAAAAAGGCTTGCAATGAGAACCAAAGGCGCTCATGGCTAGGCACGCAATGAACTCTCATCGCGAGGCCCGTGCAACTTTGAAAAAGGCAAGTCTTTGAAAAGAATACAGCTTTATCGGCCACCATTTTTTTAAGCCCATAACTCGAAAGCCGTTCAGAGGTCCCCAAAAGACACCAATTGATTACAAAATTTACTGACAACCTCACACACAGCACAAGGGGAGAGGCAGGTAGCCTGTAAGTGAGGTTGAAAGCTAATTTGTTCGTCAATTTGTGTTTTTTGGAGGTCTGCAAACGGCTAAGTGAGAAGAAAAATAGCGTCCGTAAAGATGTAATTTGTCTGCAAGCCTGCAAATTAGAAGAACATTTTGGGCTGGGGGAAATTGATAAATTTGGGGAGAGTGAGGAGAAAGACACAGGGGAGGGAGAGGATGAAAAGAGACACAGGCGAAGGAGTGGGGGGGAAAGAGGCACAGTGGTGAGGGGGGGAGAGACACAGAGGAGCGAGATAAGAAAAAAAAACTCACAGGGCAGGGAGAGGGGGCAAAGAGACAGTGGGAGGGAGAGAGGGTGAAAAAGACACAGCGGAGGGAGAGGGGGGAAAAAGACACAGGGATGAGAGAGTAGGGAGAGGTTTGCAATGAGTGCCAAAGGCACTCATCTTGAGCCCCGTAAAGTAGAGGGGGTAGATGGGCACTGAAGGTCCTCATTGTGAAACATGAAAGTGGTGGGTTGGCTGAGGCCTGAAATGACCGATGAAGGCACTGATAGCAAGGCCCATGAAGTAGATGGGGAGAGGCTTGCAATGAGCGGCAAAGGCACTCATTGCAAGGCCCGCGATGAGCACCAAGGGTGCTCATCACGAAGCACGTAAGTTAGAGTGGGGAGAGCCTCGCATTGTATGGCAAACAGCATTGCCAGGCTTAAAATTTTATTGCCATCATTTTTGACTGGCAATTCCCTAGTACAGTAATAATGCTTATCTTATTACCTCCATTTTCCTTTGGAGCATAAGTCTTCAAGATAAGCCACCTCTCTTTTCTTTTGGAGCATATGACTTCTTTAAGCAGCAGTATCTTAATTGCCCTCAGAGACACCATTACATCTCTCTCCATGTAACTGAATCAATTGACTCTCTCTGACAGTTACAGACTGACAACAGAACATTCTAAATTATTTAACACTTCATGAACCAAATATGCATCATACAAAATCAAACTTAACAAGTCAATCACACATAGGGAAGCAACATAACATAACGTAAATAACATACATAGGGTAATCAACTTGATATAAACATATTAAATAACAATAACAATTACTAAAGCCAAAGGATGGTCAGGGGAATCATGACAACTACTCCCCCATTTTAAATGCAGCATCCCGGTGATCCTCTATATCAAACGAACACCGGCATGCTGCAAACATTAAGTTCATGTGTAAATTCATGTCTGGGTTGCTGGGCTACTCAACCACATTGAGGCAAATGTAGAAAACAATTCTCCTAGGCCTCCCCCTGCCTGAGTCCTTATTTTGAGTGTGCAGGGCAAGTTTTTGTTCGTTTTCTTCTGTACAATGTCCAGGGGCAAAAACAATTCTGGAAGTGACTCCAGTGAATCCCATGCCATAACAACTCTCACCAACCAGGCCAGCCCCAGCAGCTGCCTGTTATTAATAAAAAGTCCATGGGGCTATATGACCAAAAGTGGGCAATACATCCCTTGTGTCACAAAGTGTTGCGGATGGGGATTGTAAGGAAATCTTAGTTTCTTCTGCCTCTTTTGCAATGTTTTCCTTCTTTTCTATTTGCTGCTTTAGTTGCTCCTTAAGAGAGTTTACTTCATCGGTTTTGCAAGCCAGATCCATTTCCAGAGAAGCTATAGTGGATGTTAATTCTTGTTCTCTTGTTCTGAAATTCTGTGTCATTTTCTTCAACCATTTTATTGTACTCGTGCTAATGTTTTTCCATAAATGCAACCACTTCAGCAACCTTATGTTGGCAATGGATATCTGTTTCTTTCTGTAATTTGATTGCTTCATCAGCAGCACCTTTTAATCTATCAACCTCTTTGTTAAGACATTCTTCTCTTATTTTTGCATCATCTATCTCCTTTTGCTTTTTGTTGAGCGTTCTTTCATGATCGTTTTTAGTATCTTCAAGTTGTATGTGTCATTCCTTCACCTCAGATTCAAGAACGCTATGCTGGTTGCTTTCTCTTGTAATTTTATTTTTCAGGCTTGTTTTCTAGTTATAACTCTTCAATTGCCTTTCCATTTGTTTCTTCAAAGACTCAGCTTCCTTTCTTAACTGATTTTTTTCTTCATACTTCTGCTGCAATTCCTGGATTTGTGTTTCTTTGTCTTTCAGTTCATTATGTAGCTCCCATACCTGTGCTATAATAGGCACCTGTTCTGCATTTTGAGCCTGCACATTTTGATTATTCATTCTTAAGGATGAATTTTCTTCTTTCAATATTGTTAACTCTTCTCGCTTGTTTGCCAACTCTATGCGTTCGGTACCTAAAAGTTCTTCCACTGTTTTGATTTTTTTCATCTTTTTCATGATTACTCTCCTCTATCCCTCACATACAATCACTAACTAAATCTTGTCTTTTCCATCTGAAAAAACATCTCCAGAATTCATCACTATCTTACACAAGACACAACTAAAATCCTTATACACTCTCTCATCATCTCTCAACTAGACTACTGCAACTTGCTTCTTGTTTTCCTACCCACCACCCGACTGTCTCCACTTCAATCCATTATGAATGCCTCTGCTAGACTCATCTTCCGTACACAACGTTCAGTGTCGACATTACCTCTCTATCAATCACTCCACTGGCTTCCCTTAGCCTCAAGAATACCATTTTAAATCATGACCCTGACTTACAAAGCCCTCAACAATAACGCTCCCCCTTACATCTCTGCTCTCATCCCCAAATACTCCCCCACCCGCCCTCTTCGTGACATTCTTCTTTCTACAGCTCTTGTCACCTCCTCTCACTCCCGCCTCCAGGACTTTTCTCGTGCTGCCCCTAGTCTCTGGAACTCCTTGCCTCGTTTCATCAGATTATCCTCTTGCCTCAAAACATTTAAAACCTCACTTAAAAAATCATCTCTTTAAAGAAGCGTATCACCTTCCACCCTAACACGCTTATCACCTCTCTCTCCCTCTTTTACCACTCACTAACCCTTAGATTGTAAGTCTGCGAGTTTCTATCCTAAGTACTTTGGGAATGCACCATGGATGTTGGATTCCTAGCTCAAAGACAGTGCCCTCCTTGCTTTGCTATATGTTAATTTGTATTTATCTTTGTCTGAATTTTATTTATGTACAGCGCTACGGAATATGTTGGCATGTTATAAATGAACTATAATAATAATAATAATAATCTGCCCTAATAAATCTTTATTAGCCTGTAATTTATTGATCTGTAATATCAACTATTTGTTGTGATTAGGCAGAACTTGTTTTTTTCTCAACTTCGTTGGACACTTTGTCAGCTCATTCTCATTCTCCAGGACACAGTCTTGATTGCCATACACAATCTCCCATAGCGCCTCCAAGGAAAAATAGGGATCCACACTGGGTACCCGAACTGGTCCCAGCTAGGCCGCGTAGTGATGCTCAAGGTCAACCTGCTGCCACACCAGATCCGACAGCCAGTCATTCAGCTCATGACCCAGCCACAATCCCAGGAATGCCTTCCATTGGGCTAGAAGGGCCACTTTCCTGCATTGCTTGGTGTCCATTTTGCTGGACTTCTGCTGTCGCCTCTTGTTAGTGCGCTCCTTTATCTCTGCCATTTCTGCAGATGATTTCCTGTTAGAAAGATAGAGGTTCCCCTTCCAGGCTACCGCTAGTTACTGCTGCTTGTTTCTGTAGTTGTTGTTTTAGCTTACTGATATAGGGATCCCACTGCTTGCCACCAGATGTTATGATCTGCTTCTTCAGTCTGGCTTGATAACGCTGTTATGGCCAAACCTAGCCGGCAGATAAACCAGGTTCCTTTGATCCCTTCACCAAGATAGCTGATATCTTTAAAATGCCCTTACTCAGATGCAGCATTCAAAAATAATATTAACACATGCTCGGCATTATAAAACACAGGAACTGCTTTAATTGCTGTGGAAACTTTGTAACAGGTTCAATAGATGTATATTTAAACTCAAGCTGACAACACTCTGCAACAGTCTGTGCGTCTTCTGGACCTTCTATAAAGCACTATTGACAAGGTTTCACCTGCATTTATACAAAGTGGGACAGCAGATGAAGAAGAGTGTGATAGCAGAATTGAATTTGCTTGGAATAGGATGAGGCTTGTCTGCTGTCGGTATTAAAACTGGAATTTATAAGTCTCTTCAAAATGTTAGATATGAGTTTTAAAGGAGAGAAATGCTTCAATTGTGACAGGTTTGAGTCAGAGAGGTGTTAGTGCCCATCACATACCTCGTTCACGCGCTTTCCTTGGTACAGACCCAGCTTCTCTTTGTAGAGCAGTCGAGAGCTCCAAGCTGAGAGTCCATGTATGCACAGTTGAGACCATCCCCATCATTGGCAACTCTGTAGTGAAAAAAAGTTACATACACATATATTTATGTAATACATTACATATTTGTGTAATATTATGGTGAATCATATAAAACATTATAATATCCTTACATTGAACATAAGATTCCAGGCAGAGATAAACATATTCATGCAACATGAATTGAATACTTACCTCTGATCGCCCAGGGGTGATCCATCTAACCACATCCAGGTGCCCTCACTGTTTTTCTTTAAGCCGACCCAAGACACATATCTTTTCCATTTGTCCACAGCTTTCTGTCAACATACAATAATAACATGGGTTAATATACATTAAGTAAAGCGTATTGCCCCTTATCAAGGGACACAGATAGCACAGAAATATAGAAACATGTATTTAATGAAAATAAAAACAGTGTGTTTATGTGAATTATAAGCGATTTCTATCTTGGAAATCATTTTCTGTGTTAATTCTAGTCTTTTTTTCTGTGTGTGGCTTGAATGTGTATATATATATATATATATATATATATATATACTCTCTACATAAATCATCACACCATCCAGGCACTTGCACCACACTGAGGATTGGAAGTAACCCTGAAACAGTGCTGTATGTGGTTAAGTGGCCTGGTTTATTATTATTATTATTATTATTATTATTATTATTATTATTATCGTTTGTTTGTAACGCGCCAACATATTCCGTAGCGCTATACATAAGTTAAGTTACAGGCAATGACAATTTAAAGATTCATACATTGCAAAGAGTGGGTGGCCCTGTCTTTGAGCTTGGAATCCAGTGTCCATAGCGCTTTCCCTAAAGCATCGCGCAGGATTGAAACTTGCAGTCCCACAATCTAAAGGTTGAAGTTTGTATGTGGTACAGTAGGGAGAGAGTAGTGCTGAGCATGTTAGGGAGGAAGGTTATAGGCTTCTTTAAAGAGGTGCGTTTTTATTGATGTTTTGAAGGATTTAAGGCAGGCGGATAAAGCGAGGCAGGGAGTTCCCGAGAATAGGTGCAGCGTGAGAAAAGTCCTGGAGGCGGGAGTGATAGGAGGTGACAGGAGTGGTAGAAAGAAGAAGGTTGTTAGCAGAACGAAGAGGGCGTGTGGGGGAGTATTTGGAGATGAGAGCAGAGATGTATGGGGGAGCGCTGTTGTTGAGGGCTTTATAAGTTAGGGTCAAGATTTTAAACTTTATTCTGGAGGCTAAGGGAAGTCAGTGAAGTGATTGACAAAGAGGAGCTGCCGACACTGAACGATGTGTACAGAGGATGAGTCTGGCGGAGGCATTTATTATGGATTGAAGTGGGGAGAGGCGAGTGATGGGCAGGCCAACAAGGAGCGAGTTGCAATAGTCAAGACGAGAAATGATGAGAGAGTGTATTAGAATCTTAGTTGTGTCTTGTGTAAGGTAATTTGAAAAATCCATCCGTTGCTATGCCTATGAAATACAATAAGCATATGTTTAAAAGGAGCCATGTTTAAAATAGGATTGACAGAGTGATGGTGCGTTTTGTGGTCTCATTTGCATGTCCCACCCAGTTTTCCCAGAGTGCAGTGCATTTACTGTATTTCTGAGAAATTTGAGCAGGAAATAAGTTTTTATTAATTTATTTTTTTAGACATTGAAATAGAATGAACAGTGGAGGGCTTCTATCACTCTTAGCCCACCATATGTGAAATAATTATAATTATATATATTAATATACAGTATATATATGCTGTATATATTTTTTCTCTTGCTTAGGGGATTTTCGGGTGTCTAAACTCTTTAATTTCTACCTAAATTGACTTGCAACTACACTTTTAGAGGTGCTGGGTGCCCCCCCCCCCTTGCTGTGGGTAAGCTTTTTATGTGTTTGTTGTGTGTATTTATTGTGTTTTTAGTGTTTTGGTGTGCGTGGGTTTCGGCCGCTAATGTCGTATTTTTGCGAGGTCGTAAAATTTTTGATTGTAAGTGGCGCGGCTCGTATTTGCGGATGCTAAGTCCGTAAATGTTGCAGTCGCTGTGACGAAGTGCACTTCGCCACTTCGTCTTGGAGAGGACTGTTTGCCAGCCTCTTGCCCTGCGACTATGGCCCTGGTACATATTGCCCTTCAAACACAGTATTCGGCCATACCAGAGTGTATGTCCCTCATTCTGGTCCTTTACATACAGGGGGGTCATTCGGTACTTGCCCTGTGTGAACCATGATACCACAGATAGCTATGCCATGGAGCCCATTCATATAATGAAAGACTATGGGAAAGACTTTAGCTACATGGCAATTGAACTGTGTGAAGATGATCTGAGCGCTATTCGGTAGTTTTGTGCGCTCAGATCCCAGCTGTAACGGAACCCATCACTGTTTTACCCTGTTTATGGTTATTTAATTCTTGGTTAAAATATGATCACATTGCTGTACTGTAGATATGTTGTTTTATGTTCTACAGAATATATTGTCTCAGAATATCACAGCTACTAGGCTAATAGATAATCCTGTTACAGATAAGAAAGTCGATTGTATAAACTGTTTTCATTCTCAGATAAGAACAAAGAAGGATGATCTAATTAATGTCTGATTGTATCCAAGTTGCCAGGGAGGTGTGACCCACCCATTGTCCCTCTATGTGTATTGTATGGCCAACTATGGGGGATGTGGATTGCCATGCTGCCAGTCAGATACTTTTACTAACTTTTGAACCCCTGGTCTGATTCATGCCATTTTTTAATATGTTGTTCCCCTGGGTGAGAGCTATTGAACGGTGCTGGACTTAAAGGTGTACCCCCTGTTTTTGGGGTACATCCAGAATGTGGTTAAAATTGTGTCTGTTTTAATTGTGTTACATGTTATCTGAGGGGAGGAGACGTGGGGGTTGAACCATGTATATAATTGGCTGTGATAATTATGTGGGTGTAGCCCTTCAGAGGGCACCATTGCATAAAAGGAGATTCCCCTGTCATTAAAATATAGTTCTACTTGACCCTTCAAAACGTAGTCTCATCTCGTTATTGGAGGGGATGGCTCTATCATACTGGGGATTGCTATGCTTTTGCATACTCCCTTGAGCTGTAACTACTGAACGCTTGTTCCTGATGTGTCCTCCTTGGAGGAGAGGTCTTCCCCACACGGTCCTGGATGCTGGAGATTCATACAGGGTGGAAGGAAGACGGCGCGTCTCCAGCTAAACTACGGCGGTTGTGGAGTCTGTGGTGGTTGAGGTGTCCAGTGCGGTGCTTGTAGGCCTCGGCGCAAACTAGGACGCGTCTATCAACGGAGGTACCCGGTCGGGGTGCCAGGAGATCTGTTACAGTCGCGGTGGGAGCCTCCACCTCCGCAAATGCGGCCCCTCTCTTTGCAGCGTTAGCAACAACTTTTGTCAACCCGCACTATTGACAACTATATATGTGATGGTTAATTTCAGCATTGCTATTAAATCACAAAGCCTGTAGTATTGTATGATGCCGATGTCATGGCGCTACCTGAGGACTTTAATACCATTCCATATAATGATATTAGATAGTTATATATGAATATATGAAAGTACATATATTCAGTACAGATAATGGCACTAAGGTGTCTAATTGTATTTTGTATATGTAGTATTCTTTGAGATCTCATTACATGTAATTTTTCGGACGATTAGTATACAGATATTGTATTATTTAGCATTATTTGTAATGCTATCTTTTATTCTTTATCTGGATGGCATGTTGTCTGGTGTACTAATGACTAATGTAATTGTGCTCACAACTCATAGACACACCTTATGTGATCCTTGTGAATTAATAGTTGATTTAACCTAAATGCTTTAGACATAGGCCGTTAAATAAATTAAACTCAGCATTCTCAGAAACACAGTTATTGCACTGCACTCTGGGAACCTGGGTGTGGACTAGCTATGCATTTTTTCTCTTTAATCCCATATCACGTGCTGCGGAATATGTTCGCGTGTTACAAATAAATGATAATAATATCACTTTATACATGGCTCCTTTCAGGCGTATTAAGCTATAAAGCACAGCATAGGATGCGTAATGCAGGAGTTACGAGACCTACCCACAGACAGCTGTTTCAATCTTAAAATGGATCTCATCAGTGTGGGGCTGGGTCTTAACTTGTGATTTATATTTTTGGGTTATACCATAACATAAGCTAAATGATGTTATTATAATACTATAAACAAACCTTTATCTTAAAGTCATTAAGCCCAGCCAATGCGCCTCCCTTCTCCTTGCAGAAGTCACTGCTTGATTTCCAATCTTGTTCAGTTTCAGAAAAGAAATAGCAAGTCCTGTTGAACAACATCCAGTCATTGGGACAGGGATCCGACCTTGTACCTAAGACAAATATCAGTAATTAGTGCAGTAAACAATTAGGGTTATGTATAAAGTCAGTGTTAATGTTCCTTGCTGTTAAATCAAATAAACCAACTAGTATGTTAGGATTATGTTCACATGGTACAACCAGGGGTGTAGGACCGGGATGGGGTGGAGGCAACAAATCCCTCCCAGATTAAATGAATAAGGGAAGCAAAAATAGCAAACTTAATAAAATATATCTCTATAATGGTATGCAACCTAGAAGCTCTTATTCTAAAGTCTATGCATAACAACAGAGGTATCTATGATCATTCCTGCTATCTGTCCACCAGCATTTTCTTCAATTTCTTGTTATTGTGAGTGTTAGATTTAGGTGTTATGGTTAGGGGTCAGGGTGTGTGTGCCACTATTTTACTAGGTAAAGCTTATCATCTGCCAAAACCCTATGCCTAAACCATAACCCTAAACCCTAACCCAAAACCTAGTGGCCGAGACCTACCACTTCTGGCGGGCAGGTAACAAAAAAGGTCTGGAAAACTTGAGTGGGACCAGACTGATATACTACAGGATATTTCTCCCTGTGAAGGGCACAAGTGGCTATAAGTGTGTTCATTTTATTAATTTTATTAAGATTAGTTCATTCTCTTGTTGAGCCATAATGGTAAATGTTGTTCTTACATCACAAAACATCTAAATGATGAGTACTCAGTACTGTACAGTAATACAAAAGCTAGTGACGTCTTACCAGACGTCTTGTAATATAGAAGGATGCCAACGAAACTCAGGACAATGGCCGCCAATGGGATACTGACATATCGAGGGATTTCATCCATGGAAGTCCACCATGTGCATTCCTAAGGAAACAAAATATTATACAGTAAACACGACTTCTCTAAAGACAACATGTTGTTCAATGTCCAGATTTTAGCTGCCTTCCATATTTAAGGCTTTCAACATTTAAGTGGCACTAGTTATGTGTTAAAGGAACCCAAAACCCGCGAACATTTTTATTCTGTTAAAAAAGAGCATGTTTTACATAAAATGTACAACTTTAGCAATGCTTAAAACATGTGTAACGGAACCCATCACTGTTTTACCCTGTTTTATGATTATTATGGTTAAAATATGATCCTACTATATGTATGTTGGTTTATGCTCTGCAGAATATTAGCCAGGCTATTGCAGACCTAGGCTAATAGATAATCCTATTACAGAGACTCCAGAGATAAGGGAGTCGATTGTATAAAGTGTTTTCATTCTCAGATAAGAACAAAGAAGGCTGATTTAATCAATGTCTGATTGTATCAAAGTTGCCAGGTAGCCTCAGGGAGGTGTGACCCACCTATTGTCCCTCTATGTGTATTGTGTGGCCAACTATGGGGGATGTGGATTGCCATGCTGCCAGTAAGATACTTTTACTAACTTTTGAACCCCTGATCTGATTCATGCCATTTTTTAATATGTTGTTCCCCTGGGTGAGAGCTATTGAACGGTGCTGGATTTAAAGGTGTACCCCCTGGTTTTGGGGTACATCCAGAATGTAGTTAAAATTGTGTCTGTTTTAATTGTGTTACCTGTTATCTGAGGGGAGGAGACGTGGGGGGTGAACCATGTATATAATTGGCTGTGATAATTATGTGGGTGTAGCCCTTCAGAGGGCACCATTGCATAAATGGAGATCCCCTGTCATTAAAGAATAGTTCGTTTTACCCCTTCATGAAGTCTTGACTCATGTTTGGGGGACCGGGAGCTATAATCACTTTGTTTCAGCTGGAGTTCAGGAGAAGCTTCAAGGATCATCGCTGCACTAATGCAAGGATCCTTTACACTGGTGGCAGTGGTGGGATTTCCTCCCGAACGGATATACCGAACTGAAACTGGCGAATGGCGCATAGATACGAACGCTTGAAACGAACCACACTAAAGGAACTGCTGGAAGCTCGAGGCATAGTGGCAAGCAACAAAACGAAAGCCACGCTAATAGCCGAACTACTGGAGAGCGATCAAACCAGCGAACCACAAATGACGAATGCAGAGGAAACAGACTTCCAGAGGGACGTGAGATGGAGACTCAGCCTGGTAGGACCTAACCCTGCACCAGAGATCATGGTACAGATCTTGGCCCAAGCTACTGAGACCCAGAATGCCAGGGAAGCACGAGAAGCCAGAGACAGATCACCTCCAGTGGATATATTGTCGCTATCTGGATCTACAATGGGGCGTCAGCGGAAAATTAACTACGCTGCATTTAAAAGCTTCGTGGAATGTGAGATGGATATTGACAATTACTTGCAAGATTTTGAAAGACAATGTGTGTTAGAAGATTTGGAAAGAGCTAACTGGGCTGCCGTAGTAAGTAGTAAACTATCAGGTAGAGCAGCCGAAGCATTGAGAGCTGTGCCAGATGGGGATATACAAAACTATGACAAGATAAAAGAGATTGTGTTAGCCCGGTACGCTGTAACCCCTGAAGCCCATAGAAGGAAATTTAGGGCTCTCAGAAGACAAGGTAAAGATTCCTATATGGAGTGGGCATTTCGTATACAAACAGAGGGTACCAAAGGACTGCTCCGATGTGTCATGGGTGCAAACAAGTGGGGCATACATCAAACCTAACTGCCCACAACGCACTACAGACCGCTGGGGACGGACACCGATACCACAGACAAAAGCCGCCGCACACTGTGTGCAAGAGGATTACAATTATCTGCCTCAAGAGACACCCAGTGGCAATAGTGAAAATTGGGCCACCTTACATGAGGTAAACCCTGTACAAGCGGCTGGGGATAACAGGGCACATCACCGCCAGTCAGTAAAACTCAATGGGCAAGAGGCTCGAGGACTGAGAGACAGCGGGGCTACTATTACGTTGGTCCAGCCACACCGAGTCGCCCCGACACAGCACACAGGACGCACCATTGCGGTAAAGGTAGCCGGAGGGGCAATTCACAAGTTACCAACGGCCCGAGTCCACATCGATTGGGGTACCGGGGCCAAGCCGGTAGAAGTGGGCATCATGCCAGATTTGCCCGGGGAAGTACTGCTGGTAAATGATCTAGGATGCCTGACGTCACAATTGGCAGCCTGCAGTACCGAAGGAGCCCTACCTGTTACCACCCGGCAGCAATCCAGAGCTATGGAAGCCTCTCCCTCGACTCATGACCAGGTAGAAAAAAGACAGTGGATAATGCCCCGTAAGTATCCCCTAGCAGGTCACTTAGGCATTAAAAAGACGAGGGACAGACTCACCCAGTCCTTTTTCTGGCCAGGGGTCACCGGAGATTTGCAAGATTACTGTAGGACCTGTGACTATGGCCCTGGGACATATTGCCCTTTAAACACAGTATTCAGCCATACCAGAGTGTATGTCACTCATTCTGGCCCTTTACATACAGGGGGGTCATTCGGTACTTGCCCTGTGGGAGCGGTGATACCCCAGATAACTATGCCATGCAGCCCATTCATATAATGAAAGACTATGGGAAAGACTTTAGCTACATGGCAATTGAACTGTGTGAAGAGGATCTGAGCGCTATTCGGTAGTTTTGTGCGCTCAGATCCCAGCTATCTGGGGATATGTGAAATGTGAGTAAATGTGAATTGCAGTAATGCTGATGGGTTGTCAAACTAGAGAATTGACCAACAAATACTTTTGTCCGGACATCCCCAGGCCGATCCATTGGGATCAGACCGTGTATGCCGGCTTATGGTCACGGGGGAGGTGTGTAACGGAACCCATCACAGTTTTACCCTGTTTTATGATTATTATGGTTAAAATATGATCCTACTATATGTATGTTGGTTTATGCTCTGCAGAATATTAGCCAGACCATTGCAGACCTAGGCTAATAGATAATCCTATTACAGAGACTCCAGAGATAAGGGAGTCGATTGTATAAAGTGTTTTCATTCTCAGATAAGAACAAAGAAGGCTGATTTAATCAATGTCTGATTGTATCAAAGTTACCAGGTAGCCTCAGGTAGGTGTGACACACCTATTGTCCCTCTATGTGTATTGTGTGGCCAACTATGGGGGATGTGGATTGCCATGCTGCCAGTAAGATACTTTTACTAACTTTTGAACCCCTGTTCTGATTCATGCCATTTTTTAATATGTTGTTCCCCTGGGTGAGAGCTATTGAACGGTGCTGGATTTAAAGGTGTACCCGCTGGTTTTGGGGTACATCCAGAATGTGGTTAAAATTGTGTTACCTGTTATCTGAGGGGAGGAGACGTGGGGGGTGAACCATGTATATAATTGGCTGTGATAATTATGTGGGTGTAGCCCTTCAGAGGGCACCATTGCATAAAAGGAGATCCCCTGTCATTAAAGAATAGTTTGTTTTACCCCTTCATGAAGTCTCGACTCATGTTTGGGGGACCGGGAGCTATAATCACTTTGTTTCAGCTGGAGTTCGGGAGAAGCTTCAAGGATCATCGCTGCACTAATGCAAGGATCCTTTACAACATGCTTATGTGTTTTCTCAATAAACAAACATTTTTTAGTTGCAGTATCAATTCCTAGTAGCCACATGCAACTATAATAAAGTACTGTGGTACCTGCTCCTCTTTCTTTCCCAAAGGAGCCACGTCCAGTCTTCCCCAAAGAATTCCTTTCCCATTGTGAAACTCTCCATGACTATGGACCGCAGCCCACCAGGCACATCTGTCAGCCACTGCCTTTACTCAGTATATTGAGGAGAAGGCTCACTGGGCTGGTGATGAAGGAGCCATACATATGGATTATCCTTTCAGCCTATGCTGATGATGTGCTCCTTGTGGCCCAGGACCCAGTTGATCTTGAGCCTTGAGCCTCCTGTGCTCAGATCAACTGTTCCAAATCCATAGGCCTTCTAGAGGGTTCCTTTCAGGTCAGCTCCTTGCCGCACACATTCATCAAAATCTTGTTGGAGGCAGATGTGGAGGCTACCTGTCCGCAGTGGACTCTTCTGTGCCAGAAAACTCGAGAAAGTTAGATGATAGTGTCCACATCCATCTGGGACGATGGGCAAGTCTAGGAAAAAATGCTTTCCCTTACTGGGCGGACGCTGGTGACCAGTTAGTTGGTGGCCTCTCGGCTATGGCACTTGCTGATTTTTCTAAGTAGACCCCTAAATTTGTCAGCAATATCTAGAGGAGTTTCCTGGATTTCTTCTGGATGGGAAGGAATTGGGTCTCTGCGGGTGTAACCAGTCTTTCTCTGGTGGAGGGTGGATAAGGAGTGATATGTGTGATCTCCCAGTTGCATACCTTTCGTAGAGATACCTGTATGCAGATGCCCGTCCACAGCGGTGGCATCCAGTTTCCTTTGCCAGTAGTGCAACGTGGGGTATGACCGGCACTTATTTTGAGGGATGTGGGTGAGACCTCTTGGTGTTACTGGCATACTACTAGGAAATCCTCAAGGGCTGGAGCATGTTCTCCATGACCAAGCAAGACTTGCTGTTGGGGGATGAATTGTTTACAGAGCCCCTTTTGCATAATCCAGCAATTGAGTTCTCCAGCCACTATCACATTTATTTTAGTTGTGCCAGACTGCAGCCGATCTTATCCCCTTATTTTTGTATTTTTGGGTACCCAGTGTCCCAGGGTAACGAGGCCAGTGACCCCCTTGTCAACCTACTTCTATCAATATCCAAGCTGGCTATTTTTTAAGTCCATGAAGGGGTGTTTGGCTGAGGAGGTTCCATGCCATGCAAAGCCATGTTCTGTTCCAGGACGAGTACCCCCTGGCTTTGTCCACTGAGAGGGTGTATGAGGTTACCTCCCAGTGGGCTATAGATGGTGTACTCTGCTCGGTATCCCCCACCAGAATTCCTTTCCACTTTAGTTTTTAATGAGCGCTGAAGGTACTCAGAGGACCAAAAGCCTTACTTTGTGTGACAAACAGCATTACCTGCCTCACAATTTTATTGCCGTCATTTTTGACGGGCAAGTTGCTAGTAATATATATATTGCCCACCATTAAGATCGAAACAGTGACTGTCTATGGGTCAGATCCCCTGACTTGTGCATGATCCATCATATGCTTATCAGCTTTGTTACACAGCAGACTTGTGCTAAATGGTGCCATGTATAAAGTGATATTAAATTAAAGAGTGAAGACTGCATTGTGAACTAATTTGCATGTCCCCATCCAGTTTCCCAGAGTGCAGTGCAATAGATGTATTTCTTAAGAGGAGGAAACCTGAAAGTGAACACAAATGTACTATTAATTTACTATATTTTATTATCATGAATAAATGTATTTATGATAATAAAATATCACATATAATAGTTGTCGTACTGCGAGTTTGTCAGTAACGCTATGTTTAAATTATGCCCGCACGCATGCGCAATGAGCGCCAAAGCCGAAGGCGCTCATTGCAGGCCTCTCTTGCAAGACTTTGCAAATGACATCGCAAGCCATGCAAGACTTTAAAGCAGCCTACACATGAGCACAAAAGGCGCTTATGTAACGAAACGCACAGTTTACGCTTTTAACGGCTGAAAAGGTCTAAACCGCTTATCTCCAAAGACCACCAAAAACAGACAAATAATTAAAAATATTATTAACACACATACAGCACAGGGGGAGAGCCAGGAAGCCTGTGAGTGAGGTTACAAGCTAATTTGAGCCATATTTGTCATTTTTCATTAATTAAAAATCGACTAGGCGAGGAAAAAAATGGCGGCCGAAAAAACGTAAAAATTCTTGAACGGGATCAAAACAAGGACGAACAATGCCAGGCACGCGGGACTTAGAAAATACATGATGGTGAAGCCAGTAACACACATGGACAACGTCAGGCACGCGGGACTTTGAAAATAAAACCAATATCAGTCACCGCGCGCCACGCAAAGATCCGACAGACATAGAGTGGAGAAACACACAGAGAAGACACAGGGGGAGATGGTGGAAAGAGACACATGGCATTCCCAAGCACTAAACTTGCAGGTTACCGAGGCCTGCAATGAGCGGCCCGTACAGTAGGCGAGAGTAACGGCTCGCAAGTAGCGCCGATAGCGCTCATCTCAAGGCCCATAAAGTAGATGGGAGGAGAGGCTTGTAATGATGAGTAATTAAGCTCTTCAGGCCAATTTGCAAATGTAAACACAGTCTTATACCAGTGTAAAACAAGGACATAATAGCAAAGTGCTTATTATTGCAATTAAACATTCTGAATGGGAGTGCCCTTTTTAATTACAGGCTTAGGGCCATATTATATTAGCTACTTGCAATGGCCTTGGGTGTTTTTTTTTTCATAAATGTTTATTTGCATTCTATTGACTTGAGAATTCATTAGTGCCAATAAGTCATATTTGCAGAATATGTAGCAATATTAAGAGTGATTTTAAGTGTGTATAAATTTACGAAAGTAGCAATTGAATGAGGCTCCAAATTAACAATCTGAGATAGTGGTTATAATAATTAAGGTGAACAGTGGGGGTGGTGGTGACAGAAGATAAGCAGATTAGTACCATCCAGGCATGCTTATCATTTTCATCACCCTACTGCTAATGTTAATTTGTTGCTGCTGATAAAACCATAGGCTCAGAAAGTGGATATTCCAGCTAATTTATACATAAAATAAGTCTAACTTTATCACTTATAAGGCGATTGATTCCACTTAAATTGTAATTACAACGAATAGCAGTTACGGTGCTTTGTATGTATATTGTTCAAATCCTCAATAAACTGTGTCCATTTCAGATACGCTCATGAAGTACCTTCAATTTCTGGGTATTTCAAAGATACACTGGCCCATTGGCTTGGAAATGTATCACAGCGTGTGAGTGTCACCAAACTACAGACCCACAGCGGCCCCTGGGAACTCATGGCTGGACATTGGGCTTCATTCTTAAGGGATATATTTTATGATTTGTATCAATGAAATTAAATAAATATATATATATATATATATATATATATATATATATATATATATATATATATATCAGGAAATAAGTAAATATCCACAACACAAGCTAAGGAACCGGCCCCAAGCTGATGATAGACAGTAACCTTAAAACAGCTGTACGCGGGTGGAATTCCTAGCTTGTGTATAATCCAACTATAGCTTTACTCAAGGCTGTTTGATACAGCCGGCATATGCTTAAGGGAAGCCATGTTTGATATAGTTATGGATTGCAAGAGCAAAGCCTTTGTGTCCCTGCCAGGGTTCCCAGAATGCAGTGTAATAACTGTACTTCTCGGAATTCTGGGCATGAAACAAGTTTTTTAACTTATCTTAGACATTCAAATGTGAACACAAATTTACTATTTAGTTACTATTTATATATATACTAGTTGTTTGATGGGATAATATTAGATGTGTCTCATCCCCCCCACCCCCTCCCATGTATCTCCCCCTTTTCCCTCCCCTGTGTCTCTCTCCCCCTCTCTTCCCTGTGTCTTTCCCCCACTCCCTCCCCTGTGTGTCTTCCCCCCTTCCCTCCCCTGTGTCTCTCCCCCTCCCCTATGTCTCTCTCCCCTCCCTTCCCTGTGTCTTTGCCCTACTTCCTCCCCTGTGTCTCTCGCCGCTCCCCTATGTCTCTTTCCCCATTTCTCTTCCCCCTTCTACCCTGTGTCTCTCTCCCTCTCCCTTCCCTGTGTCTCTCCCCCACTATCCCTCCCCTGTGTCTTTCCCCCACTTCCTCCCCTGTGTCTCTCTCCCCCTCCCTTCCCTGTGTATTTCCCCCACTTCTTCCCTGTGTCTCCCCCCCTCCCCTATGTCTCTTTCCCCATGTCTCTTCCCCCTTCTCCCCTGTGTCTCTATCCCCTCCCTTCCCTGTGTCTTTTCCCCCACTTCCTCCCTGTGTCTCTCCCCCTCCCCTATGTCTCTTTCCCCATGTCTCTTCCCCCTTCTCCCCTGTGTCTCTCTCCCCTCCCTTCCCTGTGTCTTTCCCCCCACTTCCTCCCCTGTGTCTCTCTCCCCCTCCCTCCCCTCTGTCTTTCCCCCTACTTCCTCCCCTGTGTCTCTCTCCCCCTCCCTTCCCTGTGTATTTCCCCCACTCCTTCCCTGTGTCTCCCCCCCCTCCCCTATGTCTCTTTCCCCATGTCTCTTCCCCCTTCTCCCCTGTGTCTCTCTCCCTCCCTTCCCTGTGTCTTTCCCCCCACTTCCTCCCCTGTGTCTCTCACCCTCCCCTATGTCTCTTTCCCCATGTCTTTTCCCCCTTCTCCCCTGTGTCTCTATCCCCTCCCTTCCCTGTGTCTTTTCCCCCACTTCCTCCCTGTGTCTCTCCCCCTCCCCTATGTCTCTTTCCCCATGTCTCTTCCCCCTTCTCCCCTGTATCTCTCTCCCCCTCCCTCCCCTGTGTCTTTCCCCCCACTTCCTCCCCTGTGTCTCTCACCCCCTCCCTTCCCTGTGTATTTCCCCCACTCCTTCCCTGTGTCTCCCCCCTCCCCTATGTCTCTTTCCCCATGTCTCTTCCCCCTTCTCCCCTGTGTCTCTCTCCCTCCCTTCCCTGTGTCTTTCCCCCCACTTCCTCCCCTGTGTCTCTCACCCTCCCCTATGTCTCTTTCCCCATGTCTTTTCCCCCTTCTCCCCTGTGTCTCTATCCCCTCCCTTCCCTGTGTCTTTTCCCCCACTTCCTCCCTGTGTCTCTCCCCCTCCCCTATGTCTCTTTCCCCATGTCTCTTCCCCCTTCTCCCCTGTATCTCTCTCCCCCTCCCTCCCCTGTGTCTTTCCCCCCACTTCCTCCCCTGTGTCTCTCTCCCACTCCCTCCCCTGTGTCTTTCTCCCTACTTCCTCCCCTGTGTCTCTCTCCCCCTCCCTTCCCTGTGTATTTCCCCCACTCCTTTCCTGTGTCTCCCCCCCTCCCCTATGTCTCTTTCCCCATGTCTCTCCCCCCTTCTCCCCTGTGTCTCTCTCCCTCCCTTCCCTGTGTCTTTCCCCCCACTTCCTCCCTGTGTCTCTCACCCTCCCCTATGTCTCTTTCCCCATGTCTTTTCCCCCTTCTCCCCTGTGTCTCTCACCCCCTCCCTGCCCTGTGTCTTTCCCCATACTTCCTCCCCTGTGTCTCTCTCCCCCTCCCTGCCCTGTATATTCCCCCCACTTCCTCCCTGTGTCTCCCCCCCTCCCCTATGTCTCTTTCCCCATGTCTTTTCCCCCTTCTCCCCTGTGTCTATTTCCTCCTTTCCCCCCCTGTCACTTTCCCCCTTTCTGTCCCCCCTTGCGCCGAGCATAAGCGGCTGGTGCCTCATTTTACGCATGCTCCGCTAGTGCCGCGTTTTGCGCAGTGCTGTAGGTACAGAATCCGTACAATAGTTCCCATAGTGCGCAGTGCTACGCACTTACGGAAACTATATTCGTGTTAAACATATTTAGTAAATAAATAAATAAATAAATAGTACCTTTGTGTTCCAATTTGGATGCCTAACAAGAAGTTATTACCCCCTCATAATCCCCCCTGCCAGTCCCTATAGTGCTTTATATGGATGTTGCTTCTTCACTTACCTATTGTATTATGCTGAGAAGGTTCTTTGCCGATATTATCCCATATTTTATATGTATGTGTTTTGTATAATAAAATAAAACATTTAAAAAAATTAAAAAAAATAATATTATCCCAATAGTTCTAATTATTTTTTTGAAATTGAAGATTAATCTGAAATGCAAAATAAATACATTTATACTTAAAATCTATGAAAAACCTTTAGATGTATTCAGTGAAATGGCAATCAGCAATTCCCGTGTTGTGTAGTGTACTCTTCCTTTCCATATAATATCATATTAACTGAGGCAGTTGAAAAGCTACTGCTGGTGCAGCGGGTGCAAAGCACCAGGGTCCACAAGAGGTTAGGGGCCCTTTGCTATTGGCAGTAAATGAAGGATCTTAATTTATTATATGAGGATGGCAGAGGATTACTTTATAGAAAGTTGATCTGATCACCATAGGGGAGATTACATTACCTACTTGTATTTTAGCTTTTTTATTGACCCCAATGGGTGGATAGAGAAGCTGCATGGGGGGCCCCAAATTATTTTGCACCAGAGCCCTCCATTCACTAGCTCTACCCCTGAACTGGGGACCTGCTGATTACTGGAGACATCTTACAGGAAACTAACAGACCTTAAAGACTCAAGTATAATACTTCATTTTATAAAACTTAAACAATGTAATTTAAATTAAAGCATCAAAACAACATCAGTTTTAGGCAAATATGTTGGCACCAGAATATTTATTGGAATATGTTTGGGATCTGATCCACTTAATGGGGCCACACATGAACAGGACTAGAGGTGAGGGACATTAGTTCACATGTTCTGTAACAATACAAAGAAGGACCCTTAGGTGACATTAAGTGATAGTGAAGTCCTTATGTACAGCATTGTCTCACTACCCCACCCAGTATACCTCTAGGAACTTGTACCGAGACTGTAATACATGGGATGCACCGTGTGTACATGATATTTAGTACATTTGTAACCTTACCTTGTGGGGTCTCCTCTCCCCATTGGGACCTTCCATGTCTATAACGTTGTCCTGTCTGGAGTGAGGGTCCCCTGGCTGTGAGCCCTGGCTCTGACTGATCAGGGGGTCCCCAGACTCCCTCTCCACACTAGAGCCGGTCAGGGGGTCCTCAGGCTCTCTCTCCAGACTAGAGCCTGTCAGGGGGTCCTCGGGCTCTCTCTCCAGACTAGAGCCGGTCAGGGGGTCCTCATGCTCTCTCTCCATACTAGAGCCGGTCAGGGGGTCCCCAGGTTCCCTCTCCATACTAGAGCCGGTCAGGTGGTCCTCAGGCTCCCTCTCCACACTAGAGCCTGTCAGGGGGTCCCCAGACTCTCTCTCCACATTAGGGCCTGTCAGGGGGTCCTCATGCTCCCTCTCTTTTCCAGTTCTCTGGTCCCACATCTCCTGATCTTCTCCCATCTTCATGCCACCTGCACCAACCCAGATGATGTGCAGCCTGAAGTGGGACAGGATTATATACATCAGGTGAGATCCTCCCTAATGTACTATAGGACACCCCTAGATCACCTGATCCTATCCAGATGTCTTTACCAGCTACACCCTGCAAGAAAGTTCTCAGGTGCCATTAGCAATAATGTTCTGGGTGAGGATCTTCCCAAGGTCTGACTAATGCATGGAAATATATAACATCAAGACCTGCCTTATTATATATATGTGCACCCCCTTCATTACTCAATAAGTTCAGGGAAGGAAGTATTAGCAACTTTGTGTCCAAAGATCTTATAAATAACAAATATAAATATAACAAATAATAAAACTTATTATACATGTGTTTGTAATCTATTATATATACACATCTATCTATCTATCTACAGGGCCTTGCAAAAGTATTCACCCCCCTTGGCATTTTTTGTGTGTTGTTGACTCACAACCTCGAAGTAACATGGATTGTTTGAAGATTTGCACCATTTAATTTACAGAACATGCCACAACTTTGAAGATTTTTTTTTTTTTTTATTGTGAAGCAAACAACAAATAGGACAAAATAACAGAAAAAGTCACTGTGCATAACTATTCATCTCCCTAAAGTCAATAATTTGTTGAGCCACCTTTTGCGGCAATCATAGCTCCAAGTCGCTTTGGATAAGTCTCTATGAGCTTGTCGCATCTTACCACTGGGATTTTTGCCCATTCCTCCTTGCAAAACTGCTCCAGCTCCTTCAAGTTGGATGGTTTGTGCTTGTGATCAGCAATCTTTAAGTCTGACCACAGATTTTCTATTGGATTGAGGTCTGGGCTGTGACTCGGCCATTCCAACACATTTACATGTTTCCCATTAAACCCCCCAAGTGTTGCTTTAGCAGTGTGTTTGGGGTCATTTTCCTGCTGGAAGGTGAACCTCCGTCCTAGCCTCAAATCACACACAGAGTGGTACAGGTTTTGCTGAATATCCCTGTATTTAGCACCATCCATCTTTCCCTCAACTCTGACCAGTTTCCCAGTCCCGGCTGCTGAAAAACATCCCCACAGCATGGTGCTGCCACCACCAAGTTACATTTTAGCCTGATCAGACCAGAGCACCTTCCTCCATATATCTTGGGAGTCTCCCATATGCCTTTTTGCAAACTCCAAACGTGCCATTTTGTTTTTTGCTGAAAGTAATGGCTTCCTTCTGGCCACTCTGCCATAAAGCCCAACTCTATGGAGCATACGGCTTATTGTCGTCCTATGTACAGATACTCCAGTCTCTGCTGTGGATCTCTGCAGCTCCTCCAGGGTTACCTTAGGTCTCTGTGTTGCCTCTCTCTTTAATGCCCTCCTTGCCCGGTCCGTGAGTTTTGGTGGGCGGACGTCTCTTGGCAGGTTTGCTGTTGTGCCATGTTCTTTCCATTTTGTTATGGTAGATTTAATGGTGCTCCTGGGGATCATCACAGATTTGGATATTTTTTTTATAACCTAACCCTGACTTTTACTTCTCAACAGCATTGTCCCTTACTTGTTTGGAGAGTTCCTTGGTCTTCATGGCAGTGTTTGGTTAGTGGTGCCTCTTGCTTAGGTGTTGCAGCCTCTAGTGCCTTTCAAGAAAGGTGTGTATATGTAATGACAGATCATGTGACACTTAAATTGCACACAGGTGGACATAATTTCACTAATTATGTGACTTCTGAAGGTAATTGGTTGCACCAGAGCTTTTTATGGGCTTCGTAACAAAGGGGGTGAATACATACTCACATGCCAATTTTCTGTTTTCGATTTCTACAAAATAGTTTTATGTATATATTTTTCTCATTTCACTTCACCAATTTAGACTATTGTGTTCTGATCCGCCACATAAAATTCAGATTAACAAAACATTGAACTTAAGGCTGTAATGTAACAAAATAGGTAACAAGTCAAGGGGGTGAATACTTTTGCAAGGCACTGTATGTATCTATGTTTCTGTCTGTCTGTCCTTCTATACTCACACAGATAAAAATGAAATATTTTGCATTGTCTATATGTACTTTATATTTGATACTGTTGTGGTTACAAATCTCTAGTAGTAAATCAAGATTTACTCATTTTTACACTGTGGGTAACATATTGACTCTTCCAACCTCTGTCTGCAGAATATTTGCAGTTATAACCACTACTATCCATGGAGGGAACATGAGTGACCTAATGACTCTCACCTAATTACTTTATCGCATGTGATTAATTTGTGTCTCATAGGGGGCATAATAAGCATGGAGAGCATGCCCTGTAATGACATGACTTTTATTTGTAGTGCAAGAGGGGCAGACTACTAGGATCAATGAGGAGAGGGAGTGATCCTCAGTCCTTAGTGTCTGAGGAAGAGAACATTATAGAGAACCCCAAGCTCAGATTGAGGAGGAGAAGCTAATGAAAAGCACAGTGACCGAGGACAAGATGCAGGGCCATCAGCCTCACCTGTCTTCTTCAAACCATTTGTCCCTTCCTTACACAATCAGTCCTCCTCCTGGCTGCTCTCAGTGGGACCTTGATTTGGAGGTGAAGCTATCAAAGGAAGTTATTATATGAAATTAGATGAACTGGGTAAGACACACCAGAGGAGAGGTCCCCCTAACAAGGTGCTCCACAACCTCACAGCTTCACAACTAAACCTCCACCTGCCAGAACCCCCTGATCCATGATCGGTATTGGGCAGTGGTTTGGGGGCCCTGTAGCAAAAAGGTGGATGAAGAAAGGTGGTGAACATTCCCCTTTTATTTAGTTTTATTTTCATTTTCATTGTAGATATTATTTAAATGAAACCGTGTACTGATACAGTGTACAACCAGAGCTACCTGATACTGTAAGTGTACCATATACAGTGCACACCAGCAACATACATGTGCATAACCACGTCTGATCTGTGAACACATATATAGGGTTGGTATTTCATCAAACAATGACTCAATCAATTAATGTTTGCAAGTAAAATATTGCAACAGACGCTTACTGATATTCACTTGATTTAACCATTACATTATTTTTTCAATATCATGTAATATTATGTGATTGATTCTCCCTTGGACCGTGGAGTGGATGGGCTTCTCGGTGACTGGATTCTATGCCAGAACCATCAAGCTGCAGAATAGGGATCAAGGGGTTAAAAATAAGGTAGAGAACACCTTGCTTAGAAGAGGGTGTCTTTACTGGAAAAAGTTGGAATATCCCTACATTTGTTCCATTTAGATTATAAATTGCATGCCTATTTTTTCTTCCTGAATGCATAACATTACATTTATTTGTGTTAAATTTTTGCTGTCATTTAGATGCCCATTCTTCTAATTTATGTAAATCTCTTTGGAGGGAAAATACATCATTTTCTGACTTAATTTAGTTTCATTAAATCTGATTTAACTTCGTGTCATAAGCAAATATGGAGACATTACTTTCCAGTTCTAATTATGTTGTAAATGGAACATACTCTATTTGGATAACGTGGTAAGTGGGGTTCCTCAGGCATCAGTATAAGGTCTTCTCATTTTTATCAACCCTTTGTTTACTGTCTTTTAAATCTATGACCATATATTTGTGCAGAACACAATCAGCCATCAAAATGTATTTCTGTCACTGAAATTGAGCTCTTTCAGCTTATTGCATCCAAAGTTCAAGAGCTAGCTCAATACCCAATCAAAGTGCAGCTGAGTTCTAAGAGGTGGTAGGTACATTCACATGCTGTGTCCTCAGCAACTCGCATCACCTGACATACAGAGGTCTTGTAGTAATAAATGCAAGTGATAACACTATCACAAATGTATTTGTACTTCTTAAAGTGAACTCTTTCCTATCAGAGCAACTTGTTTTCAGGTGAAACATCCCCTTTAAGATCAGTCCCACTCTCGCTCTGCTCTACATCTGATATCCATCATTCATTACAATGTGTCTACTAGCTTTGTTGGTAGTGTCTGTTGGATTTTCCACTGAATCCTTTCAGGATGTTGTATTTCTCATGTCATTAGGGTACAATATTTTATAGGTCATCTCTCAACTAAGTTGCCCGTCTTGTTTTTTTGGAGTTCCTCTTCAAGATGGTTCTTGCTTTTGTTAGCTTGTGGTAGTAATTTGTAATCTGAAACGTTAAAGTGTTTATATCCACTTGTAGTTATTCCAATAGTCCAAGTAATAAAATATTATCAGCCTTATTAAATTGCATTTCGGCAAATTTAAAAGGAATCTATATAAGCACACAGCATATTTTTTTTACAGAAGTTTTTAGTTAGTGAACTTCCATCTAAAAGCAAGGTCTTCACTAACTAAATACTTCTGTAAAAAAAAAAATGCTGTGTGCGTATATAGAGCCCTTTTAAATTTGCTGAATCACAATTTAATAAGGCTGTATATTCCTAGTTGTCATATTGTAAAATGTTATATTAAATGTATATGTTGTTTAAAAAGTAAAATTCAGTAGTTGAGATGTCCAGCATCTCGCCCGTGTTGTGTGGTCTCTCACGCCAGCTGATTTGTCTTTTTATGAACCCCCCAACACCAGATGAAGATCTAGCTTTAGATGCCACACCACACTATTGTATCACACTTCATTCGCACTTAATGCATATTGATAAAGGGGAAAGAATCCAGACATTTGATCCCTTTGGTTGTCATTCTTTGTCTATAAAAGTAAATTAACTTCAATAGTATTATATTTGCTGTGAATGTGAACTGAACTTTAATGCCCACGTTCTCTGCTCTGCACCTCAAGCTATTTAACACCAATGCGTCCTAATGACGCCTTGGCAGCAACAACAACCCAACGGGCGTTTCCCTTGGCTCTTTGCTCTCTTTCATGATATTCGAAAGCATTTACCTCTGTAAGCACCCTTTATCATACAAATAGGATCCAATAACCTGGAGCTATCTTAGTTTTTTATCTGTTGATCTTAATTATTTTTATTATTATTATATTTTATTTGTAATGCACCAACATATTCCATAGGGCTATACAGAGATAAAAAATAGGATAAAACACAGTAATAACAAATGAAAAGAATGGAGCTTAGAACCTTATGTAGAAAGTGTTTTTTTCCCAAAGCACCCTACAAGATTGGACATTCACCACTTACAATCTAAATGGAAAGGAAAAGACAGAAAGCCTTGTCAAGAAGACAGATAAGGATTAGGATAAAGCAGGGAGGAAGTGCTAATTTACCTAGGTAGGAAGTCAGAAAGGGAGAGGGGAGGAAGGGATCAGTTAGTCATAGTGAGATAAAAAGGCTCAAGGATATAATCTTCATCTAGTGGTCAGATAATATAACCTGCAAATGGGAATGGCAAGGAAATTGACTGGTGGCATGTCCTTTGCATGCAGTTTAATAACGCGCCGTCATTAGAGCGCACAGAACTGCGCTCTGATGACTATCTGCGCCCCAGCCTGGTGCTGTGTGATCTGCCTCTGTCTGGTGCCCCCCATTATACAAGACATATATATATAAATATCCAGTGGATACGCTGCTTAGTCTCTCATGCCTCACTTGCCACGCTATTTCTAGATTCTAAGCTTCTGTATAATGGGGGGCACCAGACAGGAGCAGATCACAGAGCACCAGGCTGGAGCGGAGAGAGTCATCAGATTGCAGTTCTGTGCGCTCTGATGACGGCGTGCTATTAAGCTGCGCACAAAGTACGGGGTGCCGATTTGACTGCTATAAAGCTAAAACAATTAGGGGTGGGTGAATGTGAGGAAGGGTGGCAGGCAGTGGCGGCTGATGACTTTCCGAGTTGGTAGGGCGGAAGACAGAGACGTGGCCCCATCCCTTACATTGGCTCCACCCAACAGTATAAACCCCTCCCCTTCACAAAATGTTACCTGTATAGACCATGCCCAGTGACACAGACTTAACCCACAAAAGTGATCCAAAAGAGAGAGACAGGGAAAGAGATAGAGTCGGCGGGGATAGTGAGAGAGGGGGGATAGAGAGAGAATGATAGAGAGACTAGATCAGGTATTTTAAATAATGATACAAGCAGATACTATGATAGCAGCAAATATACTGAGAGTAAAACTGCATAAATAAATAATTTGTTAAATGAGCAAATAGATTAATTAAACAAACAGAGACTAAATAACACATGGGAGGAACATCTTGCACCTATAGAAGGACCGGGTGATAATTCACCAGGAACAGACCCGAACAAGAAAGTTGCACCCAAGTTGATTCTTCATGAGTCAGTACTGTTTTGTTTCTCCCTCCATTTTATAAATATTATCTAAAATAAATCTATATGTTTTTTTAAATATTTATTCAGTTTACAGGCTGCCTAAACATAATTAATATTAAGTTGCAAAAAACATATTTGAGTGGTTAATTGAACATACATTTCTAATTCTGCTCCTTCACACACACACACATATATATATACACACACGCACATTATATATATATCTGACACGTACAATAAGTAAGTATACCCTCTCCTTATAAATACATATGGACATAGAGAGAGACTAAGACACAGGACCCCTTCTGGATCGCTACCTTGTCCTGGTATAGGGGATTGTTACATCAATGAAGCTGTGAGCTTTATTATGAAGGGTCACCCAAAATGGGCAGGTCATTTTGGAGAGGTCAGACAAAATGCAGTCCACTTGAGTAGGAACTGGCAACCCACTCCAGGATCTTTTCCCTGAAAACCATGTGGATAAGCACAACCAGAAATACAGACAGATGTACCTGGTGTGCTGCGTCCATGTGGTCACTGAGAGTCAGACACGACTGAAGGACAGAATAACAACAAGACACAGAGAGGTATATGGACTCACCTGAGCTCTGCAGCTGCTCTGTCTGGTATAGGCCGGGGTGGTAACAGGCAGGTCACAAGCTTGGTGTGTGGAGCAGGGTAGTCAGAATTAATAAGACAATCAGAATATTGAGAAAGCTGAAGCTTTACATACAGCTCCCTCTATCTGCATGCACTGTGAGCTGGGAGTTTGTTTTTTTTCCAATAAACTTTATTGAGATTGCACCAATATATTCAATTCCGGAGGACTCTGAGAGGTGCAGTCCCTGTAGGATACAGGACTTATCCCTCCTGGCCATTCTGATTAGGTGATGCTGCGTGTGACAGACAGGCTCAACTCTATCAGTTAGAGCACAAATTGGGAAAAGACAGCATTTTGACAGTTTTTTTATTAATTCTCACATGTACAGCAAAAGAAACAACAGTGTCCCCTATTGTTGTGCACAATTATATTAACTCAAAAAAAGAGCTAAAAAGTAGTATAAGATTAAAACTTAGCCTTTAGAAAGTTAATTTAAAAAAATATATTTTTTGAAAAATAAACAGAGGCAGGATATTCAATTAAAAGTCGTTTGGGGATAGTAAATCCAGATAGTATATAGGGAGTTGATGTCAAGTACATAAATATATCGCTATAGAAGGTATAAAGTGCTAAATGTAAAGGTGCTGAAAGTGCAAAAAAGTGTTAATGCATATGTAAATAGAACCAAAAACACTAGGTTCTATTAAAGTGCAGTAGTGAGAGGATATTCTCTAAAAAAAATGGAATAGTATATATCTAGTAGAAGGAAATAAACTCCCTTATATCTGGAATTAATAATATGCCACTTCCTAGGGTGTGACCCTAAGGTTATCCCAGATCTTAGGGGCAATTTATAAAGTGTCTAGGTGACTGATACACCCAAATAAACTCTATGTCATTGCATTCCTCTGTATTATCAAGTAATAATAAGTCACTGTGCTCCCACTAGGAGAATTTCACTATTAGAGCGTATACAATAAGATAGGAGCAAATATATTCAAACCACACAAGAGACTAAAAAAGAACTAAAATCTCAACAGGTATTTAACCTCTCACAGCTCCAGCCTTCAAGTCATCACATATCTGTATTACAAAAAGGATTGAATTTCTCACCTACATATGATTTGAATCTGTTTGAGTGGGTTAAAGATGTAAATTTATTTGCCAGGAAACTTGCTCTTAAAAAACATTTTTCAAAAAAAAGCAGTAGTATGTATTTAAGTAGTTATGATCAGAAAACTTTGAAAACATTAGAAAGTCTATTGGCGGATAATGAAGAAGTAAATCTAACAGGACCTTTCTCACAACTAAAAATTAAGAGTAAATTTACTCCACCATTACATATAAGTCCTAATCTAGAATTATTCATCAAAAATATGGAAAAGGATTTGGAACAACTAGCTCTAACTAAGACTAAATCTTCTAATTTAACCAAACAAGAGACACAAGCCCTACAGGAATTCAAAGTCAATAAGGACATCATTATAAAAAATGCTGATAAAGGGGGCAATGTTGTCATTTTGGATAAAATAGTTTACATTGAAGAATGTCTTGGATTACTTAATGATAAAAATTGTTATATTAAATTAAGTTTGGACCCCACAATAGGATTTCAAGAAGAACTATCAGAGATACTCCATGTAGGCCTGGAAAACAAAACTATCAACAAACAGGAATTTGAATTTATGTTAAGAAAAAAAAACAAAATTGCAACTTTCTACACTATACCCAAAATCCACAAAAATTCCCAGAAACACCCAGGAAGACCGATAGTATCGGGTATCGGTAATTTAACCGAGAATTCCAGTAAATATTTAGATCAAATTCTAAGAGAATTCATATTTAGCCTTTCTTCCTATGTTAAAGATTCTAAGGAGGTACTGACTAAACTAGATGGTATACAATTTAAGAAAAATACCATACTAGTATCACTTGATGTAGAAGCTCTATATACTAGCATCCATCATGATAAAGGAATACCTGCAGTCAAGTACTTTCTAAGCAAACAAGGCAATCAATATGCTACACATAATGAATTTCTCTTAATATTAATGGAATTCGTTTTAACCCAAAATTACTTCATTTTTATGGATACATTTTACAAACAAATCCGGGGAACAGCGATGGGCACAGCTTGTGCCCCCACTTATTAATTTATTAATTTAATTTAATTTATTTCTGGGGTGGTGGGAAGAGCAATTGGTTTTTAGTGAAGAATTGGAAATGTATACCTCACATATAGATCTCTGGGTCCGCTTCATCGATGATATACTAATACTCTGGAATTGTTCAGCTCAACAGTTGCAGAACTTCATTAAAACCCTTAATAATTATAATCTAGGCCTTTATTTAACATCAGAAATTAGTCATGAGTCCATTACATTTTTGGACTTACAAATATTTAAAACTCAAGATGGTACCATAGGTACAAAAACTTATAGGAAACCAACAGCTATTAATAGTTTGCTTCATGCAAAAAGTAGTCATCCAAAGGCCCTGGTTGAAGGCATACCTTTTGGCCAATATTTGAGAGTAAAAAAAAACTGTTCCAATGACAAATATTTTGAGAAAGAATCTCAGAATTTACAATCTCGTTTCTTGGAAAGAGGCTATTGAAAAAATACTCTAAAAAAAGCCTATCAGAGAGCTAAAAATATCAAGAGAGAAGATTTACTTAAGGATAAAAAGAGAAAATCAAATAATACTGTCAGATGCATTGGAACTTTTAATAATAAATGGCATGAGGTTAAAAAAATCTTTAATAAACATTGGGGCATCTTATTGGATGATAAAGATCTTAAACCATATTTACCCACCCATGCAGCTATTACCAGCAGACGGTATAGAAATCTGAGAGACTATCTCTCAAAAAGTCATTTGGACACAGGAAAGAGCCAACTATGGTTACAAAAAACTGTTTTAAATGTCACTCATGCAGAGCATGTCAATATGTTAAACCGACAAAACATATTTTTTTCAGAAAAACAGACATACAAAAGAAAACATCTCATCACATGTAAAACAGAGGGAGTTATCTATTTAATAAGATGTTTATGTGGAGCCAGGTACGTAGGTAAAACCTGTAGAGAACTCAGGAGACGTATTCTGGAACACATTTATAGTGTCCAAAAAGAATATGATACCCCAATAGCCATGCATGGTAACAATAAACATAAAGGCGATACCAAAGTTCTGACATTTACAGGTATAGATCATGTTGGAAAAACAATAAGGAGAGGTGACATAGATACTGAGTTATTAAAGAAAGAAGCCAAATGGATTTATTTACTTGATACAAAAAAAACTAAGGGCCTTAATGAAGGCTTCACCTTTACCCCTTATATTTGAAATATCCTGTATAGAACTTCATAATCCAGAGTATTATAATAACTACAATTAAAGGTATATACCTAAATAATATCTATTTTTGTCATTTGAAGTGATATAGAGGATAAAATTGAATATAAATATTCAATAGGCCATATTTAGGATAAGGATCAATATCCTATCAATAAGATATACTTAGATATAATGACAATAACAAAAAATAGAATAGGAAAGGCAATTGGGATCTAAGTATATTTGGCCTTGTATAACAACCTTATCTATTATGAGCTATATGTGAACTTTACTCATTTATTATTAAAGATCTAATATTTTCCTTAAAAGATGCATATCCTCCATATTTAAGATCATTTAGATCTTTAAATGAAGAGACTTCTATTTTTTAGCTTTTTCAAATAGATGATAAACTGCACATTTTAACATATTTTGTTTTTTTAATCCCGTTTTATGTTGCCATGACTACGCCAGCCTTTAGAAAGGTATGATGGGAAGGCAGGCGTAACCCTTGATGAAATTCAAGAAACGTGCGTCAGGTTAACGTAGGAACGCCGACGCAGGTCTATGACGTCATTTACTTGCGTCTAGACCGCGGCGTGCATGGCAGAGAGCTAGCGTTTTGCAGATCAGGCTAATAGCTTAAAGCCCCTTCCCAATATTTACCTATACAAGCAGTTTAGCAACTTATTAGTAGAAGGAAGGTGCACTATACGAAGGGGCTATTACTTTGGGATAACTTTATACTGATTATACAATATAGCATTTAGGCATTTATGATTAATAGCTATAGTTTAACTAATAGCTAGAGTCTGATTATACAGTGTCCCAATTCTTTGGTAGGACATTTGGTATCTCTTTAGATTTCCAGCATATAGCTGTATATTAGATCTTTCTGTACCTTTGCAGCTTTCTCTATATCGGATTTATTTATATCATTCACCATCATTTAGTTACTCATTTTATACTATATGAGTTATAGCACTTGTCACCTTATATTAAGCACTTTATATTGCACAACAGTCACTTTGTGAGTACATTGTCACTCAGCACTTTATATGGTGTGCCTATTAGGTACAGAATTCATCATTTTTGAGATACCATATTAGTCAATCCAATATTTATGTGGTCTCTTTGCTACCTACGTTCACATATTTTAATATGGATTTTACTAGTTAATAAAAGTTAAGTTTTACAATTTAGTTTATTATCTCTTTCTGAGACTTAGATTATTAGGTGTGCCCTGAAACAGGATCTTTCCTCTTCCCATACAGTACAATAAGATAGGAGCCTAAATTGTCGCTTTAGCAATTTAGCAATATTATAATATCCATCTAATTCTAAGCCTCGGGGCATGTGATGACGGAGCTCCGATCTCTAATACCTCATTACTTAATAATACCGAGGAATGCAATGACATAGAGCTTATTTGGGTGTATCAGCCCCCTAGCCACTTTATAAATTGCACCTAAGATCTGGGATAACCTTAGGGTCACACCCTAGGAAGTGGCATATTATTAATTCCAGATATAAGGGAGTTTATTTCCTTGTACTAGATATATACTATTCCATTTTTTCAGAGAATATCCTCTCACTACTGCACTTTAATAAAACCTAATGTTTTTGGTTCTATTTACATATGCATTAGCACTTTTTTGCACTTTATATTTAGCACTTTCTATAGTGATATATTTATGTACTTGACATCAACTCCCTATATACTATCTGGATTTACTATACCCAAGCGACTTTTAATTGAATATCCTGCCTCTGCTTATTTTTAAAAATATATATTGTTTAAAATTAACTTATTAAAGGCTAAGTTTTAATCTTATACTACTTTTTATCTCTTTTTCTGAGTTAATATAAGTGTGCACAACAATAGGGGACACTGTTGTTTCTTTTGCTGTACATTATTATATTTACCCCTAGTAGCACCCTATAAGTTCATTCCACTTGTCTGACCTTGAGCTACCTTTTGCTCTATATTGATTATTCTCACAGGTACCCTGATGTGTATTACTAGGCGTCACCAGCAGGGGGCTAGATGTGATAAGTCTGTGTGTTTAACTGCAGGACAGAGGGTTTTGAAATTTAAAGTGACAGCAGCAGCTCTTACAAAAACAGAATATTGATAATGATAAAATTATTATTATTTTTATTATATAAATTATACAATTAAGTAAGTGATGGGGGGTTAAGTCAGTGCATTCATTTTCGGTGGGGGGTTGCCCATTTGTCCCTATGCACCAGCTGCCCCTGGTGGGAGGGCAGTGGTATCTGGTACCAGCAGGGTATTAGGTGATCCACAGACCTGGAGAAATAGGAAATGAAAAGACAAACAGAGTTTGAGACCACACTATATAAGGAACAGGAGGAGGGATAAGGAGAGGGGGGTTATGGAGAGGCATGGAGGTCAGTGTAAAACAAAGCAAACTAATGAACTCAAGAACATGGTTTTTACACAGGTTAAGCAAATTGCAGAAAATTAATTGTAGCAATATACCTTGGTCAGATGGTGGTGTATCTGGTACCCACAGGGTATTAGGTGATCCACATGCCTTGGTCAGATGGTGGTCTTAATAATTTTAAACACATTTATCCAATATTTATATTCTAAAATAAAGTTAATTTATTTCCCCAATATATAATTCACTTGGAGTTATGAAGTTTCAGAACAATATAACTAAGTCAGAGGTTCACAACAATATGTAGCTCTGGGAAATCTAGCAGCAGTTTATTAAACCATTAATTATATAAATTACATAATTACATTAATTATATCATTAGTCACCTTTCTATTTTTAATGTCAGACACTAGACTATAATGTGATTCAATCAAGCTGCATCAGATAAACAACTGTGTAAGCAGAATATGTTTTACAGGGAGATACTTCATGTGACTATTTTTTTTTTTGTGGGATTTTTTTATTACTATTCCTTAATTCTTGTGTCGCTTGTTTTCAGATTAATGAGATGGTTGTTTGTCTGAGGCAACTGCTCTTAAAGGGGATAATCAAAGATAGACCGGCATCCCTGTTGCCTTACCCTAAAGTCTGCAAAGTTTGATGGTTGGTCATAATATTTATATTTTTCGATTGGAGTAAACATATGTTACACAAATACATATCTTTATTATGATCACTGATATAACACATAAAAAAAAAGTAATTATAAGAGTTAAAGGGCCACTACACAATGGAAGCAGAAATTGGTTGAAAACATTGAGCCTCATTCAATTGCAAGCCCGCAACTTGCGGGCTACAGGCCATATGTCTGCAGGCCTGCTGCGGGCCCGGTGCTATTCAAGTGAACAAGCCAATAAATTATGGGCCAAAAGCCTAAACCACAAACCATGCATGTAGCATTTCAGGGCTGGAACATGATCAATTAAGCAAGGCCGTAACTCCCGATTTCTAATCAGCCAATAGAAAATGAGACCGTCATCATTACGGCAGTAAAACATGGAGGGAGTCCGATATGCAATCAGACTTCCAGAAACAGAATTATGAAAATGAATGCCAATACTGTTCTAGTCCAACTCATTGATACCCGAGATCTATTTAACCCCAAAATGAAACATAAAATTAAATGATTATTGATTGCCGATTTGCGAGCTTGAGACTTGTGCAATTAATTCTAATGTCTTTCATCGCTTTCTCCCTATTTTAAAGTGCAGTATTGATTTTTTATTTGCTTTTAGAGGGCTATGGATATGTCTTTAACCCTTTTGCTGGTCCTCTCTAGTACTCATAGGATTTGTGCCGTTTAAGGGTGTGGAAAAACTTACGGGCTTCAGGCATTGCAGCAATTGAATAGCGATTTGCGATTTTTTTGATAGTAACTCTAGTGGCCATGAAAGATCAAAGGCTTGGATGGGCTTTAATCATCGCAAGGAATCGGAGTCCAAAGCCCTTAACTTGGTCGGTGCCCACACAAAGATGCCAATTGAATAGCAAATTAACTTACGAGCTCCTTTATGGACGCCTGGATCTCCTGAGGGCTCAATTGAATGAGGCCCATTGAATCTAACTAAGAGCCTAATTATGTATGTATTATATATATATATATATATATATATATATATATATATATATATATATATATATATAATTCTAAAGTCTACCGTCCTGCCAGTCTAACATCTCACCAGCTGCCACTGGGTTCCCTAGATATACATGTAATCATATTCAGTCAGGATCCCTTTTTCTCATATAATCTAAATATATTAGACCAGGTCCTCTTAATATACGATATGGACACAGCACCTAAGGTACATCTGTCTGTGTTTCTGGTTGTGCGAATTACTATGGTTTTCATGGCAAATATACTGGAGTGGGTTGGCACTTCCTTCGCCAGAGGACCACAATTTGTCTGGCCTCTTCACCATGACAAGCTAGCGATCCAGAAGGGCTTTACATATTAAGGTCCCCTCTAATACTATATATGTACACATATTCAGCCAGGGTCTCCTATAATCATATCATTGTATAAATATTCAGAGATGTTTAGTCAGTATCTCATACAAACAAACCCATATTCAGCCAAGGTCTCCTATAGACATATACGGGACATAAGTCAGGGATCATTACAATATATATACATATATACAATTTATACATATTCAGGTAGGTTCACTTATAATCTTATGAATTTATAAATATTCAGCCATGTTTACCTATAATTATAAACATATACATATTTAATCAGGGTCATCTATAATCATAATTCCTCCAGGGTCATATATTGTATTTTTCTAAAAATATATTCAGCCAATGCTCGATAATATCATTTACATATATTCACCCAAGGTCAACCATATATATAATATAAACATATATATATCATATATATACTTGTCGTACTGCAAGGTATCGTCACGCTTGGGAACGAGGGCCGCAATTGTGACCCACGAGATGAGCGCCAAAGGTGCTCATTGCAAGGGCCACATGACTTAGCTGTAAAGAGCGCCAAAGGCGCTCATTGCAGTAGTGGAGGCCCGCAGGACTTAACTACAATGCAGCTGCAGGGACCAAGATTAAGTGGGACTGGCGCTAAACGTGAAGCATGCAATACTTTACGGCACGCAATACTTTACTACTTTAACGGCCAAACCACCAAACTCGAAAGACCACCCAAAAATGCCAAATACTTAAAAAAAAGACTTTACACACTCAAACACAGCACAGGGGGAGAGCCATGGAGCCTGTGAGTGAGGTTGCAAGTGAAATTGAGGTATATTTTGCATTTTTTGGCGATTGAAAAATGGCTAAGCAAGAAAAAAATGGCGGCCAAAAAAATGTAACAGGATGAAAACGAGGCCGAAAACAGTAAAAAAGAGCCCCAAGCCAGTCACACTTAACCCAAGCCAGTAACATTTAACCCAAGCCTGTAACATTTAACCCAAGCCTGTAACACAACCCAAGGCAGTAACACAACCCAAGTCAGTTACACCTATCGCGAGGACCCTAAACTACACGGGGTAAGAGGCTTGCCATGAACACCGAAGGTGATCATTGCAAAGCAGGAAGGTTGTGGATTGCAAAAAACAGCAATGAACAGGCGCTCATTGCGAGGCCTGCAAAGTACATGAGGGGAGAGGCTCGCAATGATCGCCGAAGGTGCTCAGAGGGGCCACAGCATTGCCTGGCTCAAAATTGTATTGTTGTCATTTTTGATGGCAAGTCGCTATTTAATCAGGATCAACTATAATTAAACAAATATACACATATTCAGTAAGGGTCTCCTATGATTATCAAAACAATATATAAATGTGACTGACTTATCCTGCCTTTGTTTAATTTGTGCTGTTCCTTACTCTAGTTCTAGGCAGGTTGTGAACTGCAGCATTTCATTTTTAAGCCAAAAAAGTATTTTTATCGGATTTTAAGCTAAAAAAAAAATTAGCGCCCCTCACAGTGAAGTGTCTCTAATGGGTAATCCTGCCATGGACTCAATAATGCACAACATTTAAAAATGCATACAATCTATAATTAATTACCTATAAAATAACTACTATCAGTGAGCCTATCTATCGTTGTCAGGTGAAAGGGTAACTTTGGATAAAAAAAATACACATTTTGTTTTATTGTGATGATACACATCCATCTGCACTTTTGAAATTAGAAGATGAAAAAAAGGTATTTGGAAAATGTGCTTTATTTATTAAAATGTATTGATTTAGGCAGTTTCTGACCTCTTCTGATCTGACAGAATAAATAAAGATCTGTACCAGTCAATGGCACTAATTACAATCTTGTGTGCAGATTATTGGTTCTATGTTATATATGTTGTTCTTTTTCACTCTCTAGAAAGCATGTATATGTTACATCTAGTGATGAGTGTAAGTAGCTATAAATTAGTAGCCCTATGTTTCCCTTTTTCTGGCTGCTTTTTGTAATAAATAATAATTGTATTAGTATATATGTCACTTAAGATGTTATCTTTAGATTAAAAAATAAACTAATCTTTTAGACCATTTTAAAAGCATTTTGAACAGTATGTAATTGTTACTAAGATATCTAGTAAGATTTATTTTGGGTATACAAGCAATAATAAAACAATTCTTGATCAATTAAAATTAAATACATAAACAGCCTTTGTATATGATTTTCCATCTCTATCTCTGGTCACTTCACTGTACTTTTGATTGACATTATTTATCTGTCTTCCGAAGTAGGTATCTCTGCAAAATTGTCATAATAGTTCAAATGTAAAAAAAATCTAAATGTCTTAACGTTTGTTCTTGAAAAGAGAAAAAAGGACTTCACAGAATCATTAATGGGATTGTGAACTCATGGATACTGCACCATCATGTAGAGGAGTGAGACATATATCAAGTATAAAAGGTGTAAAAACTCTTCAATGTTATCTTTTACGACACTCAAACTGTTCACATAGAGGAATATACCGAACAAGTGCTCTGTTTGAGCGGGTTTAAAAAGGAACTACCCTTGTGCGTCACATGATGCGTTCTCCTCTTCTCCACCAATCAATAATAAAATCGGAATTCAGATTGGCGCCATTTGCCCTATACGTGATTGAGATCGGAGGGAGCCATCTTGGTAGTGGGCAATTGGCTAAAAGATCACATGGATTATTTTCAATTATAATAAACCTATATATGAACATTCAAAAGAGAGAGAAGAGAAAAAGGGACCATAAATTATAATCCCCTCTAAATGTATTCTGTTCAGTGCAGTAATAGATTTCACTTTTCTTTTTTTCGCTGGGGTTACAATTCCTAAAGAATTCAAAAGATTAAACTGACATTTTGCTTTGCAGGAAACAAAGTGTATTAAGATTTGAATGTGCTTCAGATTTGTGTCCTTTCAAAATCTAGAAAGCGGCCCTCAACTGTTGGGGAGGACTGAGCAGCCCTTTCTGCAGAGATTCACCAAAGACATTGGGCCCGATGCCATCCATTCGGCAGATTCACTTTCTAAATGTCATTTCTCAGCTGCATTTACCACTAGGACTGAGCAGTCATTTCTGCAGAGATTCACCAAAGACATTGGGCCCGATACCATCCATTCTGCAGATTCACTTTCTAAATGTCATTTCTCAGCTGCATTTACCAGTAGGACTGAGCAGCCATTTCTGCAGAGATTCACCAAAAACATTGGGCCGATACCATCCATTCTGCAAATTCACTTTCTAAATGTCATTTCTTAGCTGCATTTACCACTAGGACTGAGCAGCCATTTCTGCAGAGATTCACCAAAGACATTGGGCCCGATACCATCCATTCTGCAGGTTCGCTTTCTAAATGTCATTTCTCAGCTGCATTTACCAGTAGGACTGAGCAGCCATTTCTGCAGAGATTCACCAAAGACATTGGGCCGATACCATCCATTCTGCAAATTCACTTTCTAAATGTCATTTCTCAGCTGCATTTACCACTAGGACTGAGTAGCCATTTCTGCAGAGATTCACCAAAGACATTGGGCCGAAACCATCTATTCTGCAAATTCACTTTCCAACTGTCATTTTCCCGTGTCGCTTTTTCTTTTGCCTCTCGGCAGCATCTCTCAGCAGCTCGTCCTCCCACTCATCCTGTCCACACCCATCTAATTATGATTTATGTTAATTGATATTGCCGGTTCAACACTATCACCCCATTTTACACAGCTGATACACCCAAAAACACTAATTAACCCTCTACTCTCTCTTCAATTAATTACCCAGCTCTTGTTTCTTCCTTTATTACTTCACATTTTGTTTTATTTATCACTTTAGATTGTAAGTACATATATATGAAGAAACTGCAACTAAGGGACTACAAAGAAAGAAACGGTGGAGAGATCTGAGCTTACAAGTAAATGGTGCTTAGATAGAAGATGCTGCAGAGCCACACCAGTTGGCACCCCGGCTATAGGGCACGCGTGAAATGCATGCCGACGTAAGCGTGCCGACAATTGGGCACCGTCAATTGAGCGCTTTAGTGAAAGCACCATCAAATGCGCTCCAACAAAAGAGCTCAGATTCTCTGCAGCTAAGCAATGGGCCTTGGATGTTTTTCTACAATGAAGTGTTTTGCCTCAGCTACTTTTTATGCAGAAGAGCTCTAGGCACCAGTTTATTTTTTCTGTATGGAAACAAGCGACAGCAAGGTAACAGTAAAGATATTCTGTACACTGATTAATACACAACTTACATCATAGACCAATCAGAGACCATCCTCGCTTGGGTACTTTTATTTATTACGTTCTGACTGTATTCAAAAGAGGTCTACAGGATTAAATTACTTCAGTTTGCTATATACACACACAGTCATAGGCAGCAATCTGTATGCAGTCAAGTCAGGAATTAACAACTCTGGTCTTGAAACAGACCTTGTTTTATCTTCTGGTATTTCTCAACAGGAACATGTCAGGTCAGTACTGTTTCTCAGTAAGAAAGTGCTAGGTTACTGCCATATTGTGTCTGGAAGGTGGTAGTCAGGGGCGGCTGGTGTATAGGGGCAAATGGGCAAAATGAATGCAATGACAATCCCCCCATCATTTACTTAATTGTATAATTTATTTAATACATTTTTTATCATGATCAATGTAATGTTTTTGTAATAGCTGCGGCTGTCACTTTAAATCACAAAACCCTCTGTCCTGCAGAGTTAAACACACAGACTTATCACATCTAGCCCTTGCTGTTGACTTGTCTAGTAATACAGATCAGGGTACATAACAGGATGAAGACAAAAACAGTCACAATGCTGTCTATTCCCAAACTGTGCTCACACACAGCATCACCTAATCAGAAAAGACAGGAGGCAAAAGTCCCGTATCCTGCTCATCTTAGAGTCCTCCGGAAGTGAATACATTGGTGCAATCTCAATAAAGTTTATTGTAAAAAAAAAACTCCGGAAACCGTGCATGCAGATAGAGGAAGCTGTATGTAAAGCTTCAGTTTTCTTAATACTCTGATGGTCTTATTGATTCTGACTACCCTGCTCCACACACCAAGCTTGTGACCTGTCTGTTACCACCCCGGCCTATACCAGACAGAGCAGCTGCAGAGCTCAGGTGAGTCCATATACCTCTCTGTGTCTTGTTGTTATTCTGTCCTTCAGTCTGACTCTCAGTGACCACATGGATGCAGTACACCAGGTACATCTGTCTGTGTTTCTGGTTGTGCTTATCCATATGGTTTTCATGGCAAAGATACTGGATTGGATTGCCAGTTCCTACTCCAGTGGACTGCATTTTGTCTGACCTCTCTGAAATGACCTGTCAATCTTGGGTGACCCTTCATGGTATAGCTCACAGCTTCATTGATGTAACAATCCCCTTCACCAGGACAAGGTAACGATCCAGAAGGGGTCCTGTGTCTTAGTCTCTCTCTATGTCCATATGTATTTATAAGGAGAGGGTATACTTACTTATTGTACGTGTCAGATATATATATAATGTGCGTGTGTGTATATATATGTGTGTGTGTGAAGGAGCAGAATTAGAAATGTATGCTCAATTTACCACTGAAATATGTTTTTTGCAACTTAATATTAATTATGTATAGGCAGCCTATAAACTGAATAAATATAAAAAAAAACATATAGATTTATTCAAATGTATTTTTTTAAAGATAATAATGTTTAAAATGGAGGGAGAAACAAAACAGTACCAAGTCATGCAGAATCAACTTGGGGTGCAACTTTCTTGTTCTGGTCCATTGTTGTTGAATTATCACCCGTGGCATAGAATTCTGTCAAGACAACTTACTGTTTCAAGCAGAGGAGATAATTCCAGATAATGTATTCAATTACTCAAGATCAGCCAAGACTTTCCATCAATAGGATCAGACAAGTTTTCTACGTAATGGAGATCAGAACGTTTTATTTTACAACAAATAATAAATACGGACTATTTAATTTTTTGTAAAATAAAAAAAAATCAGCAAGTATACATTTATTTCGTTTTTACATAAGTGTTTTTTTTTACAACCTTTTTAAAATAATACGGCATCATAAAGTAGTTTTTTTATTATTTAAAAAAAAGAAAATTACAGAAAACAATCTGCCATTTATTTATTACAGCAACTATCTCACCATAAATATTTACACATCTGTACAAATCTGAATTGTATAAGTTATACCCTGTAAAACTAAACAGAAAAGGTGCCTATGAAGAGCGTATTCCATATAGAAGAAGCGAGCAGCCTACTCAACCTATAATATATATAGAAGGAATGTGGCGCTGAAAGGTTACATCCCAAATCCTTCAGTTAGTCGATCATTATTCATCATATCTGTATCTGTGGTAAATAGAAAAGACGTGTTATAAGGAACAGAATTATGATGACATATTAGACATTGATGGTGGGAATGCAGATATAGGTCCCTTTCCATGACTGGTGATTTTTGGGGAAAAGAAGGCACAGGGGTGGAGAGCACCACTTGGAGATTGTTGTTTGGAGAGTACAGCACCTGCTCCGTACATAGAAGCATCAAACTTCACAAAAAAACTCTAGAGCTGGGTCAGAATGGAAGAGTACTGGAGCGGAGGTGAACATGCTCTTGAAGGCCTGAGGAATCCACCTCTTGGTAAGATCCTTTTTTAGTGTGAGTGGTTATGTGTGCAATGATAGTGCTCAACCCCATTATGAAACTCCAGTAAAAACTTGCAGTCCAATGAACCTTTGGGTTCCTTTGAGGTCAGTGGTCACTGGCCAATTCTTCACAGCCACAACCTTAGCACAGTGCATAGCTGAAGGAAGCCACAGCAGGAAGCTGGGTCTCTACCATAAAACCTTTGTACGGCAAGAAACTAAATCTTTGCACTGGAGGGAGATGGTAAAGTGGCATTCATCTCAGTACCTGATGTAGCAATATAACACTAGAGACTCCCATCTGCAGATACACCCTGAGGTAGAGGGGTTTATTAGGTAGAGTAGGGGTTAATAGGGTAGTGAGTGGTTAATTAGAGTAGTGAAGTCTTCATTAGGGTAGTGGGGGGTTAACAAGGCTAGAGGGGGATACTTATGTAGAGGGGGTAATAAGGTAGTGTATTTGTTATATAGGGTATAGGGGGTTAATAGGGTAGAGGGGGTTAATAGGGTAGTGTAGTGCTGGTGGACGCTCATGGCACTTTTGTTGTTAATGTTAGGGTTACTTACTGTCCATAAGGTTTTTGGGGATAATAGGGGCTCATGGCGGTCTATAGTCCCCCATGGCAATAGGGCATAATGTCAGGTGCCGCAAGTGTTAATTTAGGGAGTAGCGCGGGTCCTTTAAAGACAGAGGGGATTTGATTTTAGAAATACAGCGGTAGTCAAGGGTTAATCGTTGGGCATCTGCAGAGGTCCCAATTGGGACCCCGCAGCATGGGGAGGTTAATTTTAAATGCCTTGAGGTTTTTTTTTATGATACCCTGCGGTGGGGTTAACCATTTAGATGCCTTAGGTCATTTTAGGACCTGTGGCAGGGGTTAGTTTGTGGCACAGGCCCTTTAAGCACTCGCACTGCAGGTTGGGGTTAATCCCAATGGGGATTCCCTGGCGTATAGGGGCTTAATAGGTGCTTATGTGGCTTATGAGGGGTCAATAGATGGCAAGGCATCTCAATCAGGACCCCCTGCAGCATGAGGGTTGATTGTAGGAGCAAGGGGACCCCTCTTGCAGCATTATTTTGTTTGGGTGCCTGGTTGCTTGGCCAGAGACCCTCTAGTGTCTCTTTATGGGCCACTTCTGCACACAGCAAATGCTTATAAAGTCTTTAAGAGTGCTCTCTGGTGTTGGGGCTTCCTGATTTTAGTTGGAAGCTTGGACCACAGGCCTCAGGCAGAATTTTGGGAGCAGTACTGGAAGTAATACACACACACAAAGATTCTCAGTACACAGATCGTTTATTGCTACGTCATAACATAGGTTATATACTTGCTAAAGAAGGCGGATAATTATAAGGACACATAATCAGTTGTTTTCTGTTTCTTAGAATAACAAAGAAAGAAATGTCTGTGTTTTAGTACGTGAGTAAGGTTGCAAGATGTCCCATGGACAAAAACATGTTATTGCAGTTAGCCTATATCTCATGTGAATATGTCAACAAAATATGTTAACCCCTTCATCAGCAAAAAATGTTAACCCCTTCATTCCCCTCTTAGATCACAAAATGATCTTTATTTGGGATGTAAGCAGTGGTGTATATATCTGATAGGAAGCGAACTGAGACACTGGAAGGCTATGGACCCTCAAGAGTATCAGTGCATGAGATATACCTGTGACCATCAATATAAGAACAACATTCTTTACCTATTAAAGCACACACACCGCCTTTGGAATCTAAAACATAATCTAAAGCCATTCTATGTTGCAAAGCAACCATTCTAATTTGCACCTGCTCCTGGTTTAATTTCTCAATTGCTTCAGTAGAGCTATTCAAGGCCTTCTGTACTAGTAGAGAAAGGATGGATAGTTCTTCCTGTAGTCTCCCTACGCCTACATTTGGGAAGGTTATACCCAGGACGTCTAGGAATATTCCCCACCCGCTTTTCTGCTTTATATTCCTCATGTTCCTGATGCGGCCTTGTGGAAGTATTGGGGTTGTGTATATATATGGGATTACTTGACCTAAATAACAACTGCCCACCCAATTAGGGGGCAGCCATCGATAGGCGTTCCTGCCACAGATAAAGTATACATCCGTGGCTGGAGAGGGTGGCATAAGGTGGAAGAGATTAGACACAGATCCATTGGTATCGCTACAACCAGAACCATTAATTGCTAAATTGTGTAATAGAGAAAATAAGTAGGGGCAGACAGGACCACTACAGTTCCAAGGTGAACAACTCTTGTACAGGTCGGAAAGAGAGGAACCAGAGGAGGTACTATTAAAAATAATTGTGGTATTGGAGCAAGTGGACCAACCGACAGATTTATCTTTTGCAAGGGCTTAAAAACACTTATACCCTGGGTTAGTGTGGGTTAACATAAATGATACACTCTTTTTATATTTTGATGGGAAATACGTGCGTATGAGGTATTGCATCCATATAGAGTTAAGTGGTGTGGCCGACTGTACATAAGTAAAGAAATTCCATTTGCGGGGTTGTGTACTGCCATTGTAATATATATGACTCTGGGTGAAGTTTTCTGCTGGAAGCCCAAATAGAGGCATACCCATTTCCCCATGTGTAGGGACGTGTGCACATACCCAGCAATTGGAAAGGTTAAAGGAGTGAGCATATCCTTGTAACATTACGGAAAATGTATTACGTTCCCAGGGATGATTTTTTTTATAATTGTGTTATCACTTGTGGATCTCTTGTGCCTATGAGGTGAACTAGTATTGGTGTGAGTGTTATTGTGTTTACCACAAACAGACTTTAATGGTCCCAGTTCATCTGGGTCATAATGGCAATTAAGAAATGTCCATAAGGGCAAATAAATCAGGAGCATAATGCCCATCAAAAGAAGAAAGTAGGTTTGACATTTTTATTATTGCTGTCTTCAATTGCTTTCACGGGAACTTTGTCACCTGCCTAACCCCTCTTTGGACACAGCTTCAGACGTGATGCGTGGATCCAGATGTCCTGTGAGTCAGTTAGGACAGCAGTCCTGGTTACTGCTACAACGGTAGTCGGTGGTCCGAATGGGAAGCCTCCCTTCTTTGCTCTGTTCAGTTGCCGGACACTGACAAGGTCACCTGGTTGGAACGGATGTGTTGGTTCCTGTGAGGGGAAAGGAAAGCGAGAAGACACATCACCATAGATGCCATTCAATGTTATCAATCAATTGTTGCACATATCGTTCTCTTATAAGATCAAGATCACCAGGCATAATTACAAGTGGGCCTTTTACCCAGGGAGTTGGAAATGGGCTTCCCATTAGAATCTCAAAAGGGGACAATTTAGTAGACTTATTAGGAGTTATCCTAATTTCTGCTAGAATGGCAGGTAAGTATTTCTGCCAGTTTACCCATGTACCTCCAGTGGCCTTTGTAAGTTTTTACTTAATAGTGCGGTTCATTCTTTCCACTATGCCTGAACTCTGAGGATGGTAAGGGATATGGAATTTCCATGTTATCTGTAGCCATTGTACCTTTTCCTTAATTACCGCACTAATAAAGGCTGGTCCATTATCAGAGTTAATTTGCAATGGGCATCCATATCTTGGTATTATCTCGGTATTTAATATTTTAGCTACTGTCTTAGCATCCTCTCTTTGTGTTACAAAGGCCTCAGGCCACCGTAAGAACTGGTCTACTATCACCAACAGGTACAATTGCTTTGATCCTACCTTTGGGATATGAGTAAAATCAATTTGTAAATGGGTAAATGGAGCTGTGGGTGGAGGCAAATGATCATGTAATGCTTTATTAGGTACTGTAGAGTTATTCTGTAGACACTGTATACATCTTTGTATGTATGTCTGCCAGTGTGATTTTAGGTTTCTGATGCAAAATGACAGTTGCAGTTTCCTTTGCTACCCGGTCAGCTAGAGCATTACCTCTAGATATAAAATCATTGCGATTCCTTGTACTTGCCATGTTTTATTAGTTTAGTTTTCAGTGTGCTGGTGTGTGTCTTTAAGGTGTGTGCTTCTGGTTGCAGGGGGAGAGGGAGGGGGGTTGCGGCTGCTGCGGCTGCTCTCCCTGTCTCTCTCCCTGGGCGGGGGAAATAGGGGGGGTGACATCAGCGCTGAGATGTACTTCAGGCTGAACTGTGGGTGAATGTCAGTGCATGTAATTGCCTATGATAACTTCCATATTTGTGTCTAAACTAGGGTCCAAAGCTGTAGGGGGGTATATGTAGGGGGTACTGTATTTAATGTCTAAATTAGTGTGGTTAAGTAGTATGCACTCATAGCCACTGAGGCTCTGTGCAGTCATGTGTTTCATGGTTAGGTTTTTAACTAACTGTAACACTTGGTGATTGGTATGCAGAATGGTAGAATGTCCTAAGGTAATAGTATTGGCTGTCTCTACGGCCATAGCACAAGCAGCTAATGCTCGGAGACACGCCGGCATCCCCTGGACCGGAGTAGGGACTACTTTGGAAAAGAATGCAACTGGACGCATACTACCTCCATGATCTTGGGCACAGACCGCGGCCATGGTTTTACAATTGTCCCTCGCATACAGGTGGAATGGTTTACAATAATCAGGTAGTCCCAAAGCGGGGGCCTGCATAATGCTAACTTTTAAGGTCACATAAGCTTTAGTCATGTCTGGAGTCCACTGAATATGCTCTGGGCTGTCTCTCTTAGCAGCCGTACGTAAAATGGAGTCATAGTGTGAGCATTCAGGGATCCACTGCCTGCAATAATTAATCATCAACATGTGTTGCCCCATTTGTATTTTGTGTTTAGTTACCTTGTGACCTTCAGCTGCTAGGTGCTGTAGTAAACTGAGTGAATCCTGTCTATTGGCTTTCCCGTTAGGACTACACAACAGTAGGTCATTGACGTACTGAAGGAGGACAGAACCATGACACGAGGTCCATGACCACAAGGTATGTTGGAGCACCAGTGAATAAGCAGCTGGTGAGTCCACGTAGCCTTGGGGAAGACGGGTCCATGTTAATTGGCGCCCATCAAAAGTGAAAGCCATAAGTAGTTGTGTCTCCAGGTCCAATGGGACCGAAAATAATTTGTTTGATAAATCAATAACAGTAAATATAGTGGCGTCATGGGGAATGGCCGTAATGAGAGCGGTGATATCAGGGACAATCGGGGCAATTGGGATGACTAAGTAATTAATTGCCCTTAAATCCTGGACAAATCTGAAGTCATTGTTACGTAATGAAAGGGACCTTAGCCCAATTCCATCCTGACTCTGTATCAGAGTCTAAAAGTCTGTATGATAAGTCTGATGTCAGTCTGAGTCATGGTGTCCTTGACACATTCGCTTCGGATACATCATACATGCAGAAGGATTAATTCGGGGGTTAGTTCTTTCATAACATTTTGGATCAATTCACATGCAAAATGTCCCTTTTAAATCACTTACTAAAACATTTCTAGGAACTATTTCCCTTCAGTTCCGTACTTAACTTACAATAATTCCCAACTAACACTACGCTTCCCAAGACCTCTCCACAAATACTGAAAACCACCTTAAAAAGTTCAACAACAACATTCCATAAACATGACAGTATTCTTATCCAAACTAAATACGACCTTGAGTATTTTCTGCGGGGAGGGGGAATTCCTGTCACAAAAACTCACAGTTTTTTTTTTTTTTTTTTTTCCAGGACAAGGAGATAAGTGTTAGCAAGCTTTAAAATAGAAAAAACACATTGTCTTTAAATTACCACAACAAAATAAAGATATTTTTGAAAGTACAAATAGCTGATCTACAGAGTAAAAACACAAGTCTTACACTTACAAACATTAGAAGACAGACCATAAATCCTCCACTGTTACATATTTCTGGAAAAAGATTTCCCTTTTTTTTATTTATGCCGGCTTTAGAAATATATCTCAGTGGTGGACACGATCTCTACACCCTTAAAGACACAGAGGAAAATTCTCTAACCTGCATTTCTCAGTTGTATTGCAAAGAAAAGAAAGTACAGCAATCACACTCACAAATTTATTTGCAGCAAAACAACTTCCCAAATGCAGAAAACAAGACAATCCAACTACTTTATAAACAAAAGCAATCAGAATATTATATACATATATGTAAAGAAAAAGTTCCTTTATATTTTTGTGTTCCTATTTCTTTTATCACCCTTTCCTCGTTTGCTCCTTTTTGTCTGCTCTCCCGCTGTGTAGTGCTGTCTGCGGGGGTAGGAGGAAGGGGGGCTGTGTCTCCTGCTTACAGCCCCTGCTTGCTCTCTCACGGGACCTGATGTTGGTCGGCTGTGTATATAACTATATATGATAGCTTTGCATGATTCTCCCATGTTGGGAGGTGGGTATTGTTTAGACTGGGAAGTACCCATTTCCAACTATCCTTCTATTCTTAAAAACTTTAGGTGGTTGTCTCAATAGACAACGTAACTATATTTGTTACCACTATTGTTAATCAGAGAACAAGAGCGGCTGTACTGAGCTGGAGAGCTCCGACAATTCCGACAGTTTTTCTCGAGTTAATTACTTAAAACAGGACGTGGTACCAAATTCCTGTCTCCTTTTGACTGTCACTTTGCGTTCGTACTTTGTGCATCACCGGTTTGCTCTAGACACAGAGACGGTGCATCTTACAGTCTCCAGAGACCTTACTTCCTGATTTTACACAGTATAACAAAAATGTCTTATCTTAAACAGCACAGCAATACAGCAAAATTCATAAGCAAGCAAAAGCGGATTTGGGGCACTGTTAACCAAGCCGTCAAGTATATATTTATATCAGTTTTATCCTATTCCCTATTTATATTCTATTCCCACCTTAGGAATAATATATATATATCTCCTTGCCTACCAAAGGCTTAATTTATATATATATATATATATATATATATATATATATATAAATATATAAATAAATAAATATATATATAAATATATATATATATATATATATATATATATATATATATACTAGCGTATTGCCCGTCAAAAAATGACGGCAATGAAATGTGTATGTTTGGAAAGTTGTTTGGTTATTAATATACATATGGAATTGTAAGGTAGCTAATGTTGTTTTGTGTGTACTACTGAAATATACAACTCCAATTAATAAATGAATATACTTTACCAATTTTTATGCATTGTGTTGAAGAGCTGGCAATCTGTGTTGATGTTGCTGCAGCATTAGTGGTGTGGAGGTGCTGTGTAAGCGTGATGAACGTGTGCAGTGTAATAGTGTGCGTGCACGAGCCGAAACCGTTAGCGTAGTTGTTTACTTCCGTATTATCGTAAAATGGCGGGTAATGTGTGGTATGCGTCTTAGCGGATCATCTGTACGTCGTTTAATGGCGGGTATTGTGTGGTATGCGTCTTAGCGGATTATCCGTACGTGTTTTCCGTGGCTATAGTGCTGTAGCCTCGTTTTCGTTTTGTTCGGCCGCCATTTTTTCTCTCGCTTCGAGAATTTTTTAGTGTCTAAACTGTTTTTTTTTTAGCTAAATGAAGGTGTAACTTGTTTTTTTGAGGTCGTGGATGCTCCCTCTTGCTGTTGGTAAGCTTTTTCTGTATATGCTGTGTGTATTTATTGTGTTTTTGCTTTATTCCTGTCCGCGGGTTGCGTCCGATTTTTGCGATGTCGTAATGTGTGGTATGCGTCTTATCGGATTATCCGTACGTGTTTTCCGTGGTTATAGTGCTGTAGCCTCGTTTTAGTTTTGTTCAGCCGCCATTTTTTCTCTCACTTCGAGATTTTTTTAGTGTCTAAACTGTTTTTTTTTTAGCTAAATGAAGGTGTAACTTGTTTTTTTGAGGTCGTGGGTGCTCCCTCTTGCTGTCGGTAAGCTTTTTATGTATGTGCTGTGTGTATTTATTGTGTTTGTATTTTTTTTCCTGTTCGCGAGTTGCGGACGTATTTTTTTGCTACGGTTTAACGGCTCGCCTCGCTATGCGAGGCTCGCCTGCAATGAGCACCTGCGGCGCTCATTGCCAAAGTGCTACGGTTTAACGGCTCGCCAGGCAATGAGCACCTGCGGCGCTCATCGCTAAGCCCGCTAAATCGGACGGACCACGCAAACAGCGTGACGACAACTCGTAGCGGGACAAATATAATATGTGATATATATATATAGCTTTCCAGAGGCCTAATTTCAGCCTTCCAAGGCTTAAACCTCTCTTCCTTAGAGAGTGATTTCCAGTCTACCTAAGACTATGCCCAACTTATTTACTTAGATACAGTTTACAAAGGACGATGAGAGTGGGAGCAAAGGAAGGTGTAAATAAACACCATTCACTCTACTCACCACTCCGTCGTACTTTGATCTGCATCCCACTTCTCTGACACCAGTTTGTTGGGGCTTCCTGATTTTAGTTGGCAGCTTGGACCACAGGCCTCAGGCAGAATTCTGGGAGCAGTACTGGAAGTAATACACACACACAAAGATTCTCAGTACACAGCTCGTTTATTGCTACATCATAACATAGGTTATATACCGTATTGGTCCGAATATAAGCCGCACCTTTTTTCCGATTTTTGAGCTTGCGAGTTACGTGTTCGGCTTATATTCGCAACCGTAAAAAAAATCATTGCCGATTTGCTGACTTTGATTGTTAGGTGTGCGGCTTCTATTCGCGAATGCAAAATGACTGCCGATTTGCGCGACTGCGAGTTAAGGGTGCCGATTTTCGTGCTTGAGACTGCGGTATTGAATAGCGATTTACTGTTTTAGTGATTCTAACATCCTGTAAAGCCTGTAACCTGCAAAAAAAGCTACAGTGGTAATTAGAAAGCCTGTTTCTTGCAATGGCTGATCACTTTGAGAGTCTTTTTCTCTCCAATTTTACGGGTGCGGCTTATATTTGAGTACTATCTTTTTTCTATTTTTTCCCCTCGAACTTTACGGGTCCGGCTTATATGAGGGTGCGGCTTTTATTCGGACCAATACGGTACTTGCTAAAGAAGGCGGATATTAGAGGCGAGTTACACTATAGACATTAGTTGAACAAGGACAGATAATCAGGTGTTTTCTGTTTCTTAGAATAACAAAGAAAGAAATGTCTGTGTTTTAGTACGTGAGTAAGGTCGCAAGATGTCCCAAGGACAAAAACATCTTATTGCGGTTAGCCTATATCTCATGTGAATATGTCAGCAAAATATGTTAACCCCTTCATCATTAAAATATGTTAACCCCTTCATCTGGTACCCGTAATTATTTCTTCAGTCTTTGTGAGTTAGGGGAGTGCTCTAGTTTACGAGTGAGGGGGATCTTTTTATTAGCATAGGGTTTGGGTGTCAGGGTGTCACAGAGACACTCGTAATTTCCTGTCAGGGCAAAACTCAATGGGAATTTACGCCTTGCTTTTTCATCTGTGTCGTTCACTGGTAGCAATGACCCGCAGCAGTTCTTTTAGGGATGGGTTATTAGCATAGCACTAAACTATATAATAAATAAGACAGGAAATTACAGATACATTTATTTTAAGGTCATTCCATTTTAATTTTGATTAAAATATATTACATCAGGTTTAACAAGACGCATTTCTTATCTAATTTATTCAGCCTAACAATATATTAATGTCAATGTATTAGAAGCGAGCAGTTGAGGCATTGAAGCACGCGGGACTTAGGTTGCAAGCAGTTGTGTAACGCGGCACTTAGGAAAGAAAATTCTGACCTCGCAATCCCTTAGCCAAAAAAACACAGCTCGCAAAAATACGCAGGTAACAGCGAACCGCGCAAATCGAAAAACACAAAAAATATTCAAATAAAAATAATAAACACGCACCCACAGCATGGGGGGACAGCCAGGACATCTGGGAGTGAGGTTGCATGCAAATTTGCAGAGTTTTGGCACTCGAAAATCGGCTAAGCGAGAGAAAAAATGGAGGCCCAAAAATTCTTATGACCAGTCAGAGAGGTGTTAGTGCCCATCACATACCTCTTTCACGCGCTTTCCTTGGTACAGACCCAGCTTCTCCTTGTAGAGCAGTCGAGAGCTCCAAGCTGAGAGTCCATGTATGCACAGTTGAGACCATCACCATCATTGGCAACTCTGTAGTGAAAAGAAGTTACATACACATATATTTATGTAATACATTACATATTTGTGTAATATTATGGTGAATCATATAAAACATTATAATATCCTTACATTGAACATAAGCTTCAAGGCAGAGATAAACATATTCATGCAACATGAAGTGAATACTTACCTCTGATCACCCAGGGGTGATCCATCTAACCACATCCAGGTGCCCTCACTGTTTTTCTTTAAGCCGACCCAAGACACATATCTTTTCCATTTGTCCACAGCTTTCTGTCAACATACAATAACTACATGGGTTAATATACATTAAGGAAAACATATTGCCCCTTATCAAGGGACACAGATTGTACAGACATATAGAAACATCATGTATTTATTTACAATGAAACAATGGTAGGGTTTATACCTTGGCAATGTGTTCATGTGAATTATAAGTGATTCCTTTCTTGGAAATAATTTTCTGTGTTAATTCTACTCCTTTGCTCTGTGTGTAGTTTTAAGGTGTGTGTATATATATATATATATACAGGGGCGTAGGAACTGGGGGGGAGGGGGGACAAATCCCCTCAGATTAAATGAATAGGGGACAGCGCGATGGAGCAGTATGTTTTACCCATAAAAGTTTCGACCAATTATATATATATATATATATATATATATATATATATATACCACTTGTGGATAAATGTGCCAGATAGAATACCCAACCAGCACAAAATCGGACACAGAAGACTCTATTTTATGATTGTTGTAATTTATAAAAACTTTTATTAATGCTCCTAAAAAATTATAAATGGGGGAATTTAGAATACTGTCCAATAAAACACACTCCTATATAATTTAGAATTTAGTTTTTGTACTTATTACTACTTTACAGTAAGTGTAGCTGTAAGATTAGCAGAAATGTAACAAGGCCATTCAGTTGGAAGTTACAATATATCATGTAGCCATAATGCTTCCTAACAAGGTCCCCTTTAAGTTATAGGCATATGTCATTATTTAATTGATTAAGGACTCATATTGTCAGTAATTTATGAATATGTCCAAGGGAGCATGACATTGTTACATTGGGATTATGTGTTATTGTGTGGTTATATGTTGCCTGTACATGGTTATTATGTATCCTAGTTATAATATATTATAAGAGGGGAAATGTTATGTAGAACATATGTGGAATTGGTAGAAATGCTCTGCATAGAAGTTAGCTGCAGATCATTGCACACTCACACATACAGACATTGGGTCAAGACAGATGCATGTACTTCAAGTAGTCCTAAGCAAACACTTGAGTTTAAAATAAAGGTTTGTTCACTAGATATCTGGTGAATTTGATCTCAAGAACTTTGATAGCCCAAGGTTGCCAGCCAGATGGTCTGGCATCACACATACACAAATGTACACAAGGGTGTGGTATTGGAGAGAATAAATATGTTTTGATCATTCAATAAAGGTTGAGAGATTGTTTTCACATACACAAGGTGTGAGACTATTTCTGTGTGGTGTATCCTTACTTGGGGAGTGTCTTGCCATGGGCCACTAGTAACCTGTATGCAGTATTCTCTGTCTGTTCCTCTTCAGAAGCCATCTTTTGTGCCACAGAGAACAGGAACTACACGATTCTGCTGGGGTAGGTTTGAACTAGGTTCATCTCAAGCATATCAAGCAGATCGTGACAGCATAATATACTAATAAATCAGCATAGCAAAAATACCAATCCATACTGCCCCAATATGTAAGCACACTTTCTTACTTTAGCTGCTGATCAATGAAAACGGCGGTGACGATAATTATATTCAGTAGTAATACTTGCTGTCCTAGAGCGTATACAGGAGGTTGTGGTTTTGTTCTACCGGGCACTTTAAATTCCCCAATTGTTTATTTCTTAGGAGCATTAATAAAAGTAATTTTTTAAGTTGCAACAATTATAAAATAGAGTCTTATGTGTTTGTATTTGTACTGGTTGGATATTCTGACTGGCACGTTTATCCACAAGAGGTTTAGAATTGGAAAATATACTGTATTGGAAATAATAGGGTTGCATTCCCTCATATTTGTCTATAATATATTTAGATAATAATATGTTAGCATATAGACATACATTATATATATATATTTATATATATATATATATATAAATATCACATATATAGCTGTGGACCAAGGGCGCAGGTCACGTTTGCAGTGTTGCTCATGCAATGTGAGCCACTTGACTGCGAGGACCGTGGGCCAACTTGTGTTTGTATGCATGACAGATTATTCAACCTATGATCAGACTATGAAAGAGGGCATTTTATAATATTTTTCAGAGTCTGTCTTTGTAAATGAAGCATAAAGCAGCAAGATAGTATGCGTTATATCTATTATTGTGTTTATGGGCTTGCACCTAGGCAGCCCTGATTTAAGACTGGTCCTGGAGTATGGGAGGGACTGTTACAGACTGATTGTTTGGAGAAAGACACACACAGTGAGAAAGCAGCCTGCAGCTTATGATCACTTGGAGCAGAGTGGAGACCTGGAAATCTGAAGAAATTACAGATTTGTGGACTGTTTTTAATCAACATATATGGAGTTTGAAACAACCTTTGTCAGCAGTTGAGTTTGGGGAATAATAAAATGTATCATATTCATTTTTGATGGTTAATTTCAGCTTTGCTATTAAATCACAAAGCCTGTAGTATTGTATGATGCCGATGTCATGGCGCTACCTGAGGACTTTAATACCATTCCATATAATAATATTAAAAAGTTATATATGAATATATAAAATTACATTATATTAAACATATTCAGTACAGATAATGGCACTAAGGTGTCTAATTGTATTTTGTATAAGTAATATTCTTTGATATCTCATTACATGTAATTTTTCTGAAGATTAGTATACAGATATTGTATTATTTAGCATTATTTGTAATGCTATCTTTTATTCTTTATCTGGATGGCCACAGTACTAATGACTAATGCAATTGTGCTCACAACTCATAGACACACCTTATGTGATCCTTGTGAATTAATAGTTGATTTAATCTAAATGCTTTAAACAAAGGCCTTTTCCTGGCTGAATCTGCCCTTTTGCTAAAGTACACAAATACCTATATGTAATTCACAGTTCCTAACCATGCTGGGTCTGACTATGGACCGGGAGAGTCTTGTTTCCATTCCTTTATATTCCTAAACTTTCAGCTGCTACTGATACCAAATTATCATGAAATCGTCTTACACAGAAAAAAGGCACAATTATAACTAGGCAAATAAGGCAGCCGTCTATAGGCGCCTCCCTGGGAGGGGCTCCTCATTTGCATAACAATACATTGTAGTTTGTTTATGTTTTACACATAGACCCTGCCGCTCTTGCCAGGTGCCAGGAGCATGTTCTTTGTATGGGCGTGGGAGAGACGGTGATCCGGGATTCCACCTTCCCATGTCTGGTTGTCAGCAAAATGCCAGTGTCTATTGCCTTTACTTTATATAATATAACACTATAAAATAGATCAGGTTGCTTATTAACATGGGGCAGAAATAATCGTGCAGCGCAGTTCTTTTGTTAGACCTACTGTTGGTTGAACAACATGGTGGTGGGGAATCAGAGTTGAACATGAGCTTATGCACCTGGGGGTGGCTAAAGTGCCTAGGGGTGCCAGATATGTAAATCTGGCTCTGAGTCTGGGATGGATTTTAATTTCCCAATCATAGCCTGTAGCCTCACTTTTTGTTTTTCTTGCATAGTTTTACCTTGTGGAGGGAGAAATGGGCCCCACATGGAACTTTGGAATTCAAAAGTGCTACAACTTCCACACCAAGATTGTTCTTTACAAAAAATGATCATTAAACAGAAGCTATAGGTTTGGAGGAATCGTTATACCATAGTAAAAAATGTTAGGTTCTGGATTTCTTTTTAAATGTTCAGTTTTAAGATCAATGTCATGACAAATACAGATAGGGTATGTCTTATATTACACAAATGTCGGCCTATAACAGGCAATAAGGAGCGCCCTTTATATATGGTATTTAAGATGTAGTTCCACCATCCATCCTAAACCTACAGTATTTGTTAAACACATTTAGTTTTAAAAAAGTAATAATTTTATTTTATATACTTTTGCAAATGTCTTATACTGAAACAATACTTTTTATATAGTACATGACATTATAATAACGACGTAAACATTTTGTATATTTTCACACCATTGTTTGGCCTACATTTATTATAGTATATTCAGAAAATCACTATCACTTTCTTCAAATACTATACAGTATGTCATGGTTTATTTACTTATAAGGATCAGTACTTGTTCCTTCTATTGTTTTTATCACTTGAGCTGCTTTATAAATGATGGTCACACTTGGTATAATTTGTACAGTAGGGTGACTTGTGCACAGGAATAAATAGTAATTTTGTGATCCAATTTGAATGTTTAAAAATAAGTTAAACTTATTTTCTGCTCAGAATTCTCAGAAATACAGTTATTGCACTGCACTCTGGGAACCTGGGCGTGGACATGCAAATTAGTCCACAATTAATTTTCACTCTTTGATCCAGTATCACTTTATACATGGCTCCTTTCAGGCATATGCAGCATTAGATAGCTTTAAAGCACAGCATAGGATGCATTATACAGACGTTACGAGACCTACCCACAACACCCACTGTTTTGGTCTTAAAATGGATCTCATCATTGTGGGGCTGGGTCCTAACTTGTGCTTTATATTTTTGGGTTATTTACCACAAAATAAGCTAAATTATGTTATTATAATACTATAATCAAACCTTTATCTTAAAGTCATTCAGCCCAGCCAATGCGCCTCCCTTCTCCTTGCAGAAGTCCCTGCTTGATTTCCAATCTTGTTCAGTTTCAGAAAAGAAATAGCAGGTCCTGTTGAACCACATCCAGTCATTGGGACAGGGATCCGACCTTGTACCTAAGACAAATATCAGTAATTAATGCAGTAAACAATTAGGGTTATGTATACAAATCCCTCCTAGATTAAATGAATAGGGGAAGCAATAATAGCAAAATTAAACTTATTCATGCATTATCAGATTTGACCACTAGAGCTATGGGGCAGTATGTCTTACCGTGAAAGCTTTGACCCATAATTTTTAAGATCCATCCCTGTTTCCTGTCCTGGGAATAGAGTTGAATTATCCCCCTCCCCCGAGATTTTTCAGGCTATTTTCACCCAAATCTACCTCTCAGCACCAGATCTATCCCCCTCTCTTCTAGCACATGTCTCCGACTGCCTCTGTAGTATATCCTCTTGGATGTCCGCCCACCATCTAAAACTCAACATGTCTAAGACTGAACTCTTAATCTTCCCACCCTCTACTACAGCTTCAATTCCTCACATATCTCTCTCTGTCAACAACGCCATCATCACTCCCACCTGCCAAGCCCGTTGTCTCGGGGTTCTACTGGACCCTGCCCTCTCTTTCATCCCACACATACAGTCTCTAACCAAATCCTGTCTTCTCCATCTAAAAAACATATCCAAAATACGCCATTACCTTACACAAGACACTACTAAAATTCTAATACACTCTCTCATCATTTCTAGTCTTGACTATTGTAACTCGCTCCTTGTTGGCCTGCCCATCACTGGCCTCTTCCCACTTCAATCCATAATGAATGCCTCCGCCAGACTCATCTTCTGTACATTTTGTTCAGTCTCGGCAGCTGTTCTTTGTCAATCACTTCACTGGCTTCCCTTAGCTTCCAGAATAAAATTTAAAATCTTGACCCTAACTTATAAAGCCCTCAACAACAGCGCACCCCCATACATCTCTGCTCTCATCTCCAAATACTCACCCACACGCCCTCTTCGTTCTGCTAATGACCTTCTTTCTACCACTCGTCACCTCCTGTCACTCCCGCCTCCAGGACTTTTCTTGTGCTGCCCCTATTCTCTGCAACTCCTTGCCTCGCTTCACCAGACTATCCTCCTTCCTTAAATCCTTCAAAACTTCAATAACAACGCACCTCTTTAAAGAAGCCTATAACCTTCCTCCCTAACATGCTCAGCACTGCTCAGCACTACTCTCCCTACTGTACCACATACAAACTTCAACCTTTAGATTGTAAGTCTGCGCGTTTCAATCCTGCGCGATGCTTTAGGGAAAGCGCTATGGACACCGGATTACAAACTCAAAGACAGGGCCGTCCACTCTTTGCAATGTGTGAATCTTGAACTTGTCATTGCCTGAAACTTAACTTATGTATAGCGCTACGGAATATGTTGGCACGTTACAAATAAACAATAATAATAATAATAATAATAAGCTTATCATCTGCCACAACCCTATCCCTAAACCATAACCCTAACCTTAACCCTAATCTTAACTCTAGGAAATTGAATAATGCTTCTGCCGCGCCACCTAGTGGCCGCTGCCTACCACTGCTGGCGGGCAGGTAACAAAAAAGGTTCTAATATGGCTATCAAAAAAATCTAGTTTCTATATGTTGATTATAACATGATATTCTATTTGTTTTTTCTGTTTCCACAATTGTTTTGCTTGTTCACTGAAGAGGTTTGCTCCATAATTATGGTTTGGACTAATTTGTTTTTGTTTTGTAAATATGCCACTTGACAAATTATCATGTTTTTAGATGACTCTTGCACAGTAAACATTTCTTTTTAACCCCATATGTGATCAAACAAATATCCCTTATAATAAGTGGATACATGTTAGTAATTTAGCTACATATATATATATATATATATATAAGCGGTGATTTAAATTAAAAAAAATGCTTTTCAGTGGCAAATTAAAATTCATCAATTGCTGAGAGACAATAAAAAGAGTGAATGATTAATACATGAGTTAACTGATAAGTTTTTCATAAAACTCTAAATTGTAACCAAATTCAAAATAGCCGACTCATCATTAACACTAAGACTGATCCATCTTCAGGGAACTGGCCCCAGCAAGAAATCCATCATTAACTAAAAATGTTCCTAAATTTGTTATGGGCGGTGATTAGCTTTAGAGATTTAGGTAATAAATCAATAGTTACTTTTAGTTCACTATTTTTATTCACCCAATCACACACACTAGGGGGCCTCATTCAATTGCGATTTGGCCAATTGAATAGGGCTCTATATAAGCACAGAGCATATTTTTTTACAGAAGTTTTTAGTTAGTGAAGACCTTGCTTTTGGATAGAAGATCACTAACTAAAAAGTTCTGTAAAAAAAATATGCTCTGTGCTTATATAGAGCCCTATTCAATTGGCCAAATCACAATTGAATGAGGCTCTATGTCACAACTTAATTCATTCTTCCATGTTACCCAATCACTTTGACCTGCCTGGTGTATCATATGGTAAATACCACTTTCTCGGCACTCTATGACATCATTCCTCCTCTCCAAATAAAAATAAATAACAAGGCTAGAGGTACTCAATCGGTTAACAAACTAACCTTAATTGGTTAGTTCTGTGGACATGATGATTCACTCCACTCTACACCTCAACCAATAAAAGGCCAAAATGTATGTCTGGGGTTTGCGGTTTCTCCTGTTCAGGGTAGAATTGCTTGGTATTTTGGGGTTGATAACTCAAGTTAGACCAGACAGATATACTATAGGATATTTTTCCCTGTGAAGGGCACAAGTGGCTAAAAGAGGCCGCTCTCAGGGTGGGTTATAATGGCCATAGGACTAAACGATTATGGTAAGTAAGTTCTCTGGTTGAGAGCCTCCAACTAGTAAAAGCCATAATGGTAAACGTTGTTCTTCCACACAAAACATCTAAATGATGAGTACTCAGTACTGTACAGTAATACAAAAGCTAGTGACGTCTTACCATAGTTGTGATATACAAGGAAGCCAACGAAACTCAGGACAACAATGGCCGCCAATGGGATACTGACATATCGAGGGATTTCATCCATGGAAGTCCACCATGTGCATACCTAAGGAAACAAAATATTAAACAGTAAACACGACTTCTCTGAAGGCGACATTCATTGTAACATGTAGTTTAATGTCATTTTAGCCAGCATTCATATTTAATGGCTTTCAACATTTAAGTATGAACTTTTCGTTGTGTTCAAAAAGAGCATATCACATATAATAGTTGTGGTAATTGTAATTGCGAGTTGTCGTCACGCAACCACAACTCGCATATACCACAACTACAGGATTTGCAGAGGCCTGCAATGAGCGCCGACCATTCGGACTTCCCTGTTTCTGCAGAAGGACGCACAGGCGCAGAGAGACAGGATCAATGTAAGCAGACCAGAAGAGGATATAGCGGTAAGGCTGAGGGGATCCGGGGGGAAAGGAGAGACTGGGCAGGGAGAGAGGGGGCAAAGAGAGACAGGGAAGGGAGAGAGGGGGCAAGAGACACTGGGGAGGGAGAGGTGGGAAAGAGACACATGGATGAGAGAGTCTGGGGGGGGGGGCTCACAATGAGTGACGCAGGTGCTCATTGCGAGGTCTGAAAGTTAGGGGCTTAGGCATGCTGCGATCTGTAATTAGCGGCAAAGCCACTCCTTGTGGGGCATGCGATAAGCGCCACCTGCACTCATCGCAAGACCTGTAAAGTAGATGGGGGAGAGGCCCGTGATGAGCGCCAAAGGCACTCATCGTGAGGCCCGCAAGCTAGAGGCGGTGAGAGCCTTGCATTGTGTGGCAAACAACAGCATTGAGAGGCTTCACATTTTTATGCCTTCATTTTTTACAGGCAAGTCATTTGTTTTAAATAAAATGTACAACTTTAGCAATGCTTAAAACATGCTTATGTGTTTTCTCAATAAACAAACATTTTATAGTTGCAGTATCAATTCCTAGTAGCCACATGCAACTATAATAAGTCCTGTGGTTCCTGCTCCTCTTTCTTTCCCAAAGGAACCAAGTCCAGTCTTCCCCAAGGAACTCCTTCCCTGAACCAGCACTAGCCAGACATGACACTCCTGGGCTATGCCGCTTCCAGCCCGGGGCTACCCTATGTTTAAGCTATTTAGGATCTGAAGACCCTCATCCCTAGTGAATACCCCTTGGGTCTGTGTGTTTTGGACATTGTTGGCCTAACTGCTTGTTATGCTGATTATATCCTTACTAGCAAATTGACCGTCAAAAAATGACGGGCATGAAATCGTAATGCAGGTAATGTTGTTTTATCAATTTTTTAGCGTGAGAACCTTCGGCGCTCATTGCGCGGCTGTTGTTTTTTTTTTTTTTTGTTATTAGAGGTTTTTTGTGTGTATATGTCTTGTTGTATGCCAATGAAATAATTAGTAAATAAATTAATAAATTTATATACTTTACTTATTCCTAAGTAATATATGCAGGAAGCATTGTGCTGAAGAGCTGACAATCTGTTTCTATGTTCCAGCATCCACTGTAGTTTTGCACGGTTCTGGAGCTGAGGTGTAAGTGCAATGTGTGCAGTGTGTAGTGTAAATAGGCTGCGTAGAGGAAAAGCCGTTAGTGTAGCTGTGTACTTCCGCATTGATAAACGGCGCGAATGTGTATGTGTTACGCGGCTGTGTATGATTTTCCGTCCTTAGTAAAAGTGTATCTTTACCTCGTACGGCTTTTTGGAAAATCTGTATGTGTTTGGTGCTGTTTTGCGTGTTTAGGGTCCTATAGCCTCATTTTCGTTTTTTTCGGCTGCCATTTTTTTTCTCGCTTCGGTAATTTTCGGGTGCCTAAACTCGTGAATTGGGAAGTATATGGAGGTGTAACTTCACTTGCAGAGGTCCTGGGTGCCCCCCCTTGCTGTGGGTAAGTTTTTTATGTGTTTTTTGTGTGTATTTATTGTGTTTTGACTGTTTTCCGGTGCGCGCGGTTCGGCCGTTAAGGTCGTATTTTTGCGAGGTCGTAATGTTTTGTTTTTTTTCTAAGTCCCGCGTCTCGTATTTTTGTCTGCTAAATCCGTAAATTTCCCACGGTTTGGATTGTTGGTAAAGTGCCGCTTGTGTGGATGTTTGTAACTGCGTGTGAGGAGCCGTCGAGCCTCCGCAAATGCTTGGCGAGGGACGCAGTTCTTGCGAGCGCGCAAAGCATAATGACGATTCGTAGTTTGACAACTATTATATGTATAATAAAATGGTTGCTTTATTAAATTTGGGGTAACAACGGCGTATTAAAAACACATATAAAAAATCCAGGATTAGGACATGACTTTTAAAAGAAGGCTGAATTGTGTGAGACAAAATAACCACTAGAATGGTATATAATTTGACTCTTAATAGAGGGGTAATTTGTCTCTGCAGGTGCTTGTGTGTCAGGATAGATGATCAAACCTGATGTGTGGTCCTCCTAATAGAGTCCTTTAGAGGAAAAAAAAAAAAAAAAAAAACACTATTCTTACTGCCTGTTTGTACAGTGTGTTAAAGAGACACCTCACAGAGGACACTTTTCAGGGAGACTGCTTTGAGTAATACCTCCAGCACTGTCTGGGTGTCTATGTACTTCTCTTACTGAGTGGATCTATATAGTAAGGTGCTATATGTCTGGAAGTTATAATAATAACTCTGAAATTAAACTGGATTTATTTCTTCCAGTGTATGGTTGGAAAGTTCCTTTTAAGTTGTGGAGTACAGATAACTCACCTCCTTAATAGGTATAATGCTCTGGTTCTTATCTTTAATATATAAAAGTTCCTGCTGGGAAAAACCACTGTGATATATGCTCTAAATGAGCTCTGGTTTTATGCCTCTTATATATATGTGAGTCCCTGCTGGGAAATTACTGCTATGACGCGTGTTCTCATTGAACCTTCAAAGGACCATACTGTTTTGTAAAGAGCAAAGTGCCTGCTGTTAGAGAGCAAAATACCTGCTATTAAAGAGTTTGTACTTGCTATTAAAGAGCAAAATGCCTGCTATTATAGAGTTTATACTCTGTCAGTTCCTTGTCTTTCCATTATAGCACTTATGCGATCTATCACTCATTTGGATAAGGACAGGGAGGGTAACCATGCACACTACACACAAACACTCAGTGAGAAAAACGCCAGCGTGTCCTTGACATCGGGACACACTACGTCATCAGAAGCCGACGCGTTTCGACGTCATCAAGACGTCTTCTTCAAGGGTGAGCTTGCTGAGGCCGTTAGAGCCCTTTTTAAAGTGTTGCCATCTCCATGGCAACTAATAGGGAACTGTGGAACATGAGCAGTAACATAAAAACGCCCCCTCTGGTGGTGAGCGGAAATGACATGATACTTACAGCCTGCTGGATATACGCTGTAGATTTTAGTAAATGCAATAAATAGAGTGTCATTCTCTTTATAACGTGGCTACTTAGAAGGAGAAAAAAGGGCTGTATGTACATTGAGCCTTATAAAGTTGTGGCATGTCAGCATGTATATATACCAATACTTATAAGGTTCTGATAGTTCCTAAGCTTCCTTGATAGTGGAAAAAGGTACTTGTTTGTACTGGCTTATAATATCTACTATGTACATTGAGAGTCAATATCAAGTGCTCATTTATGTCATAGTTAGTTCAGGGAGATCTCTATGCTCCTATGTTTTGGGCTCCCAACATACTAATTGTTGCACTTTCTGGAGGTAAAAATTGACAATATCTTAGATATATGTCTTAAAGATGGATGCACATATGAATTCCCAATTTAAGAGGGAGAGTGCTGATATTTTCTACCTCCTTTAAATGATTATATGCAAAAGTAACGAAGAGTTATACATTATTGATAGGAACACATAAAGTGTTTAAGTGTTTACAGTGCATAATAGACAGATTTTTCTTTATTGCACAAAAAATTATATCAGAGTGAAAGGGCTGGAACCTAAGTGTGCATGAGGTGAATATTAGCTGGTGGTGCCAGGAGGGGAAAGATCCTAAAGTGAACAATAAGGTTTGAATAGCCGTGGTTATAGCTATAAAAAGATGCTTTCCAACGGATAGTGAAATTGTAAAGGAATGAATGTGCTAGAGCATAAATATGACATCATATCATGTTATGATAGATGGAAGATGCAGATGTGGATTAATACGGTGTATTGTGATGGTGAAAACTAATACGGTGTATGTAAAGACATCTTTACTCTGGAAAGGACTAATTGGAGTAAAGGGACAGAAAAAAGGGGGAGTGGGTGAGGGGAAAGGGCGGATGTGGGGATGATTGAACCCCTGATTATGTCGAGGTGATAAGTGAGTTAATATGTGTGAATGAAAATGTGCCCAACTCAAATAAAGGAGGTGAAAGTAAAACCCTCATTAAGACCTTTGGGAGTCAATGCTTTTAGTTTATGAATCCACCGAGCCTCATGCTGTAATAATTTCTTGTCCAGGTCACCCTGTCTAGGGCCTAAGTGTACCTTTTCCAATACTGTGAAAGTCAACACTTCACTTTTTCCTTTGTGATAATGTTTCACATGGCGTGCTAAGGGTGTATCAAGATCTTTTTGGATAGAATATATGTGTTCCCCTATGCGTCTACGTAGCTGGCGCCGCGTTTTTCCTACGTAGATCTTGCTACATATGCATGAGGCTACATATATTACGCTTGTTGAGCAACAGTTTGAAAAATCTTTCAGCACATAGGTCTCCCCACTGTGTGGATGTACGTATATTTTTGTCGGTTTTATATATTTACAAAATTTACATTTTCCACACCTAAAACACCCAATTGGTGGATTTAGCCATGTGTTTGTGGATCTATTCTCCTAAAAGGACTCTATTAGGAGGACCACACATCAGGTTTAATCATCTATCCTGACACACAAGCACCTGCAGAGACAAATTACCCCTCTATTAAGAGTCAAATTATATACCATTCTAGTGGTTATTTTGTCTCACACAATTCAGCCTTCTTTTAAAAGTCATGTCCTAATCCTGGATTTTTTATATGTGTTTTTAATACGCCGTTGTTACCCCAAATTTAATAAAGCAACCATTTTTATTATACAAATTGATCCTAAAATATGTTTACACATCAAACAGACATTTGGTAGAAAATACCATAGGAATAAGTGTTCCTAAGTTCTCATTCCAACTATTATATGTGATTAAATATGCCTGATATTGGTATATACGGCACTTAACTAGCCAGGACTCTTAAGCAACTGGCGCTTAAATGCCGGCATCCGGTATATGCCAATGACGTGGCGCGCATGTGACGTCATATGAGCGCCGGGTCAAGGAGCGGAGCGGAGGCCGGAGCAGAAGCAGGTAAGTGAGGGGGAGGTATTTAGGGGGGTTTAGGTGTAGGAGGGGGGTTTAGGTTGAGGAGGGGGGTTTAGAATGAGGGGGGGTTTAGAATGAGGAGGGGGGTTAGAATTCGGAGGGGGGTTTAGAATGAGGAGGGAGGTTGACGAGGGGGGTTGAGGTTGAGGAGGGGGTTGAGGATAGCGGGGTTGAGGAAGGAGGATGAGGATGGGGGGGTTTAGGAGGGGGGTTGAGGGGGTTTGAGGATGGGGGGTTGAGGAGGGGGTTGAGGATGGGGGGTTGAGGAGGGAGGGTGAGGGGGGAGGTTGAGGAGGGGTTAAGGAGGGGGTTGAGGATGAGGAGGGAGGTTGAGGATGAGGAGGGAGGTTGAGGATGAGGAGGGGGGTTGAGGATGAGGAGGGGGGTTGAGGATAGGGGGGTTTAGGAAGGAGGATGAGGATGGGGTGTGGAGGAGGGGTGTGGAGGAGGGGGTTTGAGGAGGGGGTTGAGGATGGGGGGTTTCAGGAGGGGGTTGAGGATGGGGGGGTTGAGGAGGGAGGTTGAGGAGGGGGTTGAGGAGGGAGGTTGAGGAGGGGGTTGAGGAGGGAGGTTGAGGAGTGGGGTTGAGGATAGGAGGGTTTAGGAAGGAGGATGAGGATGGGTGGTGGAGGAGGGGTGTGGAGGAGGGGGTTTGAGGAGGGGGTTGAGGAGGGAGGTTGAGGAGTGTGGTTGAGGATAGGAGGGTTTAGGAAGGAGGATGAGGATGGGTGGTGGAGGAGGGGTGTGGAGGAGGGGGTTTGAGGAGGGTGTTGAGGATGGTGGGTTTGAGGAGGGGGTTGAGGATGGGGGGTTAAGGAGGGAGGTTGAGGAGGGAGGTTGAGGAGGGGGGTTGAGGAGGGAGGTTGAGGAGGGGGGTTGAGGATAGGGGGGTCGAGGATGAGGAGGGAGGTTAAGGATTTTGCTTCAAAGTTCTTTATTTGAAATGTATTTATTTTTTCCTCAAATTTCCTTCTTAAAATGAGGTGCGTGTTATACGCCGATAAATACGGTATATTATATATCTACATGTAGTTTTGCAACTCAGATACTGTGTGTCATAACTCAAGTTGGCCACTTGTTGTGCCTACCAGGAGGGACTGTTATATACCAATCGCCGCCATCTGTATATTGTGTTATGGGTGATTATATGTTAGTATTATGTTGTATATTGTATTATGGAGTGATTGTATTTAGTTAACCATTCCCCATTGTCTAAACTCTCAGTCAGGAGTTGGCCATATGGTCCTTAGTGTAAACAAAGGAGATAGCAGAACAAAGAGATTTGCCAGACAGCCAGGCAGCTAGATAACAATGGGGGGCCTAGGAGCTCAAACAGGAAGTTTCCACTGGGAGAGCCTGGGTCAGAATGAGCTTGGTGGCCACGCCTGGGGTTGGCCCATGGGAGGGGTCTGGTGGTTCCCATAGCCTACCTCTGTTACATTGGACAGAGGTAATTAGGTTACTCTGGAGGTTACCCTATTGGCCAGAGAAAGGGGAAAGGTTGATCCACAGCAGCCACTCCCTCCACTGTGTGTGTGTGAAATGTTTTAAATATGTTTTTCCAAAATAAAACGTTGTTCATAATTTTCATCAAGACGTGGCGTGTAGATGTATTATTTACCCGGAGACACATGCTTGCAGTAAGACTCGCCAGACTTACTGTCAATATTGCTCAGTCTAACCCAAGGGCTGAGACATGATGTTCCTGTAATCCAAAAGTCCAGAGTCACCCAAATCCGATCAACAGACCCCAGTCAGAGAGTGGGTCTTGATACTGAGATCCAATTATTTTTTGCAAGCCCCATTGTTAATCTCTCTGTGACCCTGTGGACACCAGGCTCATGGAAATTTATATACCGCGATCCAATTATTGTTTGCAAGGAAAGGTCTAAAAGGCCACAACACTGTCAGATAAAGGAGAATTACTACGGATGTTCATGTGGAGGATCTTTAGGTGGTGTTTCTATATCCAAACAGTGTTTGGAGGGGGAACTGTGGATTTTTTTTTTAACAAGTAATTTTTTATTCGGCAATGGTAAATCACATCACAAAGAATATACATTCATATCCAGTAGGTACAACTTTCACATATAAAAATGTCATTTTGTAATGTTGTTTTATTAATTTTTTAGCGTGAGGACCTTCGGCGCTCATTGCGCGGCTGTTGTTTTTGTTTGTTTGTTTGTTATTAGAGGTTTTTTGTGTGTATATGTCTTGTTGTATGCCAATGAAATAATTAGTAAATAAATTAATAAATTTATATACTTTACTTATTCCTAAGTAATATATGCAGGAAGCATTGTGCTGAAGAGCTGACAATCTGTTTCTATGTTCCAGCATCCACTGTAGTTTTGCACGGTTCTGGAGCTGAGGTGTAAGTGCAATGTGTGCAGTGTGTAGTGTAAATAGGCTGCGTGCAAGAGGAAAAGCCGTTAGTGTAGCTGTGTACTTCCGCATTGATAAACGGCGCGAATGTGTATGTGTTACGCGGCTGTGTATGATTTTCCGTCCTTAGTAAAAGTGTATCTTTACCTCGTACGGCTTTTTGGAAAATCTGTATGTGTTTGGTGCTGTTTTGCGTGTTTAGGGTCCTATAGCCTCATTTTCGTTTTTTTCGGCTGCCATTTTTTTTCTCGCTTCGGTAATTTTCGGGTGCCTAAACTCGTGAATTGGGAAGTATATGGAGGTGTAACTTCACTTGCAGAGGTCCTGGGTGCCCCCCCCTTGCTGTGGGTAAGTTTTTTATGTGTTTTTTGTGTGTATTTATTGTGTTTTGACTGTTTTCCGGTGCGCGCGGTTCGGCCGTTAAGGTCGTATTTTTGCGAGGTCGTAATGTTTTGTTTTTTTTCTAAGTCCCGCGTCTCGTATTTTTGTCTGCTAAATCCGTAAATTTCCCACGGTTTGGATTGTTGGTAAAGTGCCGCTTGTGTGGATGTTTGTAACTGCGTGTGAGGAGCCGTCGAGCCTCCTTGTTTGCAAGGAAAGGTCTAAAAGGCCACAACACTGTCAGATAAAGGAGAATTACTACGGATGTTCATGTGGAGGATCTTTAGGTGGTGTTTCTATATCCAAACAGTGTTTGGAGGGGGAACTGTGGATTTTTTTTTTTACAAGTAATTTTTTATTCGGCAATGGTAAATCACATCACAAAGAATATACATTCATATCCAGTAGGTACAACTTTCACATATAAAAATGTCATTTTGTACTCAGTATCTGCGAATCTAGCTCCAGTGTTTGGAGTATCAAATTGTTAGCTTATTATTTTCATAGTACCCTCTCCGGAGAGCCATTTGCCAAAGCCTATATTTTACTTGTTTTTTTGTTTCTTATTTAACATATCATGGTTTCTCCAACTTATAACCTTAGTACAATCCAATTCCCGACTGGGGAAAGGAATAAAAAAAAACAAAAAAACAATTAAATAAGTAAATCAATAATTAAATAAATCATAGAACAGTTCCTTCACAGATTAACCAGGGAGAGAAAATATGTTGTCCAGTACTTCTTACCTCCATCCACCTCCTCCAGGGCTATCCACCCCCCCAGACCTCACCTATTTCTTAACAGCTTGTGTTGGACTCCAGCGCAATACTATCGGGTTCCATTAACCATGGTGCCCAAATATCCATAAATCTAGGGACTGAGTCTTCCAGGAGATGGGTTATTCTCTCATTGATCAAGATACAATTTTACTTTTTCTTAACTGCCTGCAAGCTCAAGTTTGAGGACTTCCACTGTCGAGCAATATGGACTTTTGTGGCCAGCATCAGAAACTGCAGTAGCCGATTCTGATGAGATGTTAGAAGCGAGCTGGATAGGCCCAGGAGGGAGACCTCCATGGACTTGCGTATTTTGATTTTGAATATTTTCAAAGCTAACTTAAATACTTCTGACCAAAGTCCCCTCACCTTCAGGACACACCCACCATATATGTAAAAAAGTACCTGGGTCTCTACAGCCTCTGAAGCACTTAGCATCTTGAGTCAAACCCCACTTAAAGAGTTTATCTGGTGTGTGATAAATTCTGTGTAGGACCTTTATCGATGTCTCCAACACGCTATAGTTTAATGATCCTCTGGTAAGGCTGTGCCAGCTCTGTTCCCAAACAGTTTGGTCTAGAGTGTATCCCAGGTCCTCTTCCCATATTTGCATATATTTTGTTTTAGATGACTTTGGAGTCTCGTTAAATGCATCATATAATAATCTTATAATATTACTTGACATTGGAAGATCCCTACAAATTCTAACTAGCCAATTGGTTTCCGGGGCTCCTAAAAAATGTCGCAACCTACAAAATGTGTAGTGCTTTGTTAAAGGTAAGTCATGTTTGTCTCTCATATATTTAAAGGTAACTACTGCCTCTTCTTGGTACCAGGCCCCAAAAGTCAATAACCTCCTGGAGTTCCACCAATGTTTAGATGTTGGGGTTAGCTGCATAGTTAGAAGTGGGTTAGGTATGATAGGGGAGATGCTGGCAAACTTTGGAGCCACATGATAAAGATGGGTTGCCCCTGCCCATATTACTAATGAGTTCTTCACTAATAAGTTCTTTATTTTCCCCAGAATATTGCTTGAACCGCATGAATCCTGCCTAGCCATGAAATTCTACCTTTCGACCATCCCGGTAGATCCAACATCAGCTCCTTGTACAAGGGTAAATAATTTGTTTTATATAAATCTGCTAATTTACCGGTGATAGACAACCCCTAGTATTTAATATGTGACTTAGGCCAGGAGAAATCAAAGTTTTGCTTAAGATATTGCATCTCTGTCATAGAGAGTGCAAGGCCTAATGCTTCCGACTTAGCCACTTTTTTTTTGAGTCCAGAGAGGTTCCCAAAATGAGTGAGAACTCGTAGTAGCTCCGGGATGAAGATGGCATGTTTTGTGAGTGAACTTAAAAAATCATCCGCAAAGAGACTGCATTTGAAATGATGAAAGCCAATCTGAATCCCCGTAATCTCTGGATTTGAATGTATAGACTGCGCTAGCGGCTCTGTTGCTAAGGCGAATAGTAGGGGGGAGAGGGGGCATCCCTGTCTGGTGCCCCTTTGTACCTCAATTTGCTCTATGGAATCGCCTGGAAGTTTCAACCTTGCTTTGGGAGATCTATAGTAGGTCTCAATCAAGTCCATAAATTCCCCCCAAGCCAAATTTGAATAGCACCGCTCTGAGATACAGCCATTCTACGGTGTCAAAAGCTTTTTCTATATCTAAGGCCAATAAGCAGGTTGGGGTGCGGTTTTGGGATGCCCATGAAACTAAATTTAAAATGCGCTTTATATTATCCCCTATTTGTCTGCAAGGAACAAATCCCACTTGGTCTTTATGGATGAATCTGGGGAGAAATTGAGAGATTCTATTAGCCATCAGCTTTGCTAAGATTTTAATATCCCCATTTAGGAGCGATAGTGGGCGATCATTTTTAACTTCTAGGGTGTCCCTACCTTCTTTGGGGAATAATATCAAATCTGCCTGGTTGAATTCCTGTGGCATTTGATGGCCTTCTAGGATTTGATTAAAAAGATTTGTTAAATGAGGGGCTAGAGTGTCAATATATTTCTTATAGTATAGGTTGGTGAATCCATCGGGCCCAGGGCCTTCCCGCCTTTCAGGCCGATAATAGTTTTTCTAACCTCTGATTCCTTAACCCTCGAGTTAAGGAGCTCCCCTTCCTCCAGAGTCAGAGTGGGCAAATCACATGAGTTCAAGAAGGCAAAATTCTGTTGCTCTTGCTGATGTTGGTGTGGGCCTGATGAATATATCTTCTGGAAAAATTCCAGGAAGGTTTTTTGTATAAGATTAGGACTGGCCGTGACCTCGCCAGTAGAGGCTCTAATTCTATAAAAAATTTACGGAGAAATCTTGCTTCTAAGTTTTTTGGCTAGTAAGCTATCCGCCTTATTCGCCTTGGCATAGAACATGGGATTTGTCCATCTAATCGCTTTTTCAGTGTGGTTGGATAATAACAAATCCAGCTCCAGTCTAATTTTATCTATTTTTTCACGTAAATGTTTGGAAGTGTTTTGTTGATTTAATCTTTCTAGATCTCCTAAGTTTTTTCTCAGGGACTCCTCCCTCAATTTGGATTGTCTTTTGAGACCGCTTGCTATTTTTATAAGCGAGCCCCTTATGAAGGCCTTGTGGGCCACCCAGGTCCATCCCATCTCTGACTCTGGGGTGATATTGGTTGCAAAGAATAGCTCAAGATCAACCGCTATTTATTTTCCCACCCTTGAGTTTGACAAGATTTTCTCATTTAGTCTCCAGCTGTAGGGAGGTCTGCTTTTCTGGCCCATATCTACGGATACGCTAACCTGGGAGTGGTCTGACCACGGGCACGGATGGATATCTGCCTTATCTACACTATCTGAGAATGATGAGTCTATCAAGATGCTATCTATTCAGGAATACATGCCATGTACTGACGAATAAAAGGTGTACCCCCTCTCACCCTGATGTAGCAACCTCCATGCGTCTAACAGGTGAAGGTCCTTAAGTAATGTGTCAATCTGTTTCAATGTATTCGAGAATTTGCCACCTCCATCCCGGCCCGATCTATCTAGATTAGGGTCCAGAACCAGATTAAGATCTCCCCCTAGCAAAATCCTCCTCACGTCCGCTGACTTTAGATATTTAAGAAGATATATAAATGATTTGTGTGGAACAGTAGTCCGCCTGTAAAATTAAACCAAAGATAATTTTGTACCCATCAATGTACCTGTCAATACCACAAAATTGCCCTCTGAGTCTATTTTCCTATGTTCGATAACAAATGGAAAGTGCTTATGAAGCAGAATAGCTACTCCCTCTCTTTTAGTAGGTTGGGTGGTAGCGACAAAGGACGGGTATTCCTTATGTAAGAAATTGGGAAGTCTATTACGCGCAAAATGTGTTTCCTGTAGAAAAATCACATCTGTTTGTAGTGGTTTATAGGACAAAAAGGGCTTTCGTCTCTTAAACTGAGAGTTAAAACCCTGTACATTATGTGAAACAAAGACAAAAGAGGTGTCTGTCATGGGACCTCCACGAATATGCAGATGCTTTGCCAATCTCTGCTAAAATCTCTGTCTCCCCCCTACTGCCCCATATGCTGGAGGTCTGACTGTCGGTGGAGTCGGCCCCGGAGAAGGAGGAGGAATCACTTTGTGTAGTCTGGTATCTGAAACCACAAAAAGGAGGGAGGAAAGAAATAACATATATAACCCAAATATGTAACATATAACATATAAACATAACCGTTTAACAGATAAACCCTGATTTTTCCTCAGCCAATTACTTAAGGCACTTAAGGGGAGGAAAATGAAAATCCCCTAGGGTGTGAACGATATGATTAGTTGACCCCACTTGGAATGATAAGCTTAAAGGGAACCCCCACCTGTACTTTATATCATTCTTGATCAAGATTAACAAGGCCAGTTTTAATTGCTTTTGTTTTAGAAGAGTGGAGGGAGTCAGATCAGCGAAGATCTGTATTTGGCCTCATCCGTGCCGGTGATGGACTGTTTCCTCCGAGATGTTGCCAGTATCAAGTCTCTTGTCCCCTGACAGAGAAATCTAGCTATGACATCTTTTGGTTGCTCAGATGAATTGGGACCCCCCAGGGCCCTGTGTGCCCTTACAACCTCCCAAGAGTCTTGAGGGAGGTGCAGTAGAATATTATGGATAACCGCATTCAAGTACATTTTCAGATCTACCGCTGATTTTGGTATCTCTCTGAATCCTCTATTATTGCGTCTGGACCTGTTTTCTAGGTCTTCCAATTTGTTTTCTAACGTAATAATATGGGCACAGTTCTGGGTAATAGCCAACCGGTCTTTCTGTTGTGTATCCACAATCTGATCGGTTATTGTTTTGAGTAAATGCTGCCTAATTTCTTTCACGGCTTTGTCAAAATGAGATTTAAGTAAGTTATTAAAATCTGGTAGAGAAATGTCTGACAGTTTTGTAGGTTGTTTTGCATGAGGATTATCCTCTTCTATGTCTGAGCCCTCTGAAGAACCCATTATGGATGTATGCGGGGAGACTTGGGTTTGTTGGTGTGCCTTAAAATGTTTTGGATACTCCGTGAGGGTAAATTTTGCTTTGATTTGCCCGTTTTTATGTCCATGTTAGAAGGACCATAATTGTATGAATGTGGGCCCAATATTTAAGTTCTCAGAGATGTTGCAATAAGATCGTTTGATCCCAGGTGGAAGCTCCCTTCAGTCTAAGCTTATCTGTTCATAGCGTCCGAGGGTCTAATAGGTCGATCCTGGTGGCCTGTGGGGGGATTACTGCTTAGTGAGTTTCATTTACAGAATTAAACCGCCACATCTGGGCTGTGATCGCCAGCATTTGACCTGCTAGGTATATATACATGCTTAGTCGTCGCCCCTACGGTCGACACTGCACAACAGTCCAGCAAACAAAATTTCCCTGTATTTAAGCGAGGTTGCAATATATGGTGAACAGGTAAATAATAGCCGTGGTCCTGTCTTATTCCTGACAGTTATCTGAAGATTGCTTTTCCGTGGAAGTTTATGTGTTGCTTACACTTAATGTTTTATAATGTTCCTGGCGCAATGCCTGGGTGTACAACTCCACTGTGGTTGATATTCCAGTTGAAATTATCTGCTACCACCAGTGGCCACAGGGTGGCAGTCTACCATCAATATTCAGCCTATATTTACCAGTAGTAACTTTCCAATATCATCTTAGTTTCCACTGTAATATTATTATCAATCAGTTGAAAGTGAATCTCCTTATTGACCTAGAGTGCCCCAAAGGGTATTTTAAGTGCCCCTGAGATTGCTATTTGTTTGCCCTTTTGCGAGCTCTAGGCCATCACATCTAATCCTCTATTTATGCTGCGAGTTGCTGTAAAGTTTGTGTAGGCCCTTGCGTGGGCTGTCACAATGCAAGCTCCTTGCTGCTCCAGCAGTCCCAAGATGGCCGGCGTTGTTTTGGCGGGAAGCCTTGTTGAGGGGAAGCTAAGATGGCGGTTTGGTGCCCCGTGATATCCCCTTTGCCACCAGATGGCCATGACGGTCTCTGGTCCTCCAGGAGTTGCCACCACGGGGAGGGGGGAATGACTCTGGCACTCGGGGTACCCAGGGATAGTGCCTTATCAGTGCCTGGATCCCGGGATTGCCTGGTTGCGTGGCTTCCCAATCTTATCCCCGTAGCCCCCCTACCTCGTGGTGGAAGATGGTGGATCTCTGCCTCTCCTTGCGGGCCGTTTGCTCACCGCTGGGCCGCCACGAAGCTCCGAGCCTGCTCCTCTTTCTGTACCCAGGTGGGTCCTGCCGCGTGAGGTAAGCGGTATGCTTGTCCTCAGCTTACCGAAACACAGCGTGGGGTCCCGGCCTCCCTCGCTCCTCTCACCACGCCAATGATGACCTAGTTGTGAATCCTGCTCCCTGCGGGGTCCCCGCAGGTAGGTTTTAAGTCTTGCGCCGATGTGATGCTGGGCCGCTGTTTCGCTGTTCCCCCTGGTGGAGGGGATATGTTGTGCATTGTTGTGAGTGGCCTGATTGTGAGGGCACCAACCTTGTGTTGTTGATTTCAGGGTCCAGAAAAGACTCGGGGTCCCCTTTGGGCTGCTTCCGTGTCTTGGGGTGAGCTGCTTCCCAACCTCAACTTTAGAAAGCAGGTTAACACCAAAATGACACTTTTCGACCCTGTTTACTTTTCGTCCCGGAGCTGCAGCACAGCTCTCTTCAGTGTCCGGACACGCCCACCCCCTAGAACTGTGGATTTTAATTCACTTACAAGCAGGGAACTTCTTAAGTGTATGGAAAATATATACAGTGGATATAAAAAGTTTACACACCCCTGTTAAAATGTCAGGTTTCTGTGCTGTAAAAAAATGAGACAAAGATAAATCCTTTCAGAACTTTTTCCACCTTTAATGTGACCTATAAACTGTACAACAAATAATGTGGTTGCATAAGTCTGCACACCCTCTTATAACTGGGGATGTAGCTGTGTTCAGAATTAAGCAATCACATTCCAAATTTTGTTAAATAGGAGTCAGCATACATCTGCTATCATTTAAAGTGCCTCTGATTAACCCCAAACAAAGTTCTGCTGCTCTAGTTGGTCTTTCCTGAAATATTCTTAGTCACATCCCACAGCAAAAGCCATGGTCCACAGAGAGCTTCCAAAACATCAGAGGGATCTCATTGTTAAAATGTATCAGTCAGGAGAAGGGTACAAAAGAATTTCCCATTCATTAGATATACCATGGAACACAGTGAAGACAGTCATCATCAAGTGGAGAAAATATGGCACAACAGTGACATTACCAAGAACTGGAGCTCCCTCCAAAATTGATGAAAAGAAGAGAAGAAAACTGGTCTGGGAGGCTACCAAGAGGCCTACAGCAATATTAAAGAATATCTGGCAAGTACTGGCTGTGTGGTACATGTGACAACAATCTCCTGTATTCTTCATATGTCTGGACTATGGGGTAGAGTGGCAAGATGAAAGCTTTTTCTTACGAGGAAAAACATCCAAGCCAGGCTACATTTTGCAAAAACACATCTGAAGTCTCCCAAAAGCATGTGGGAAAAGGTGTTATGGTCTGATGAAACCAAGGTTGAACTTTTTGGCCATAATTCCAAAAGATATGTTTGGCGCAAAAACAACACTGCACATCACCAAAAGAACACCATACCCACAGTGAAGCATGGTGGTGGCAGCATCATGCTTTGGGGCTGTTTTTCTTCAGCTGGAACTGGGGCCTTAGTTAAGATAGAGGGAATTATGAACAGTTCCAAATACCAGTCAATATTGGCACAAAACGTTTAGGCTTCTGCTAGAAAGCTGAACATGAAGAGGAACTTCATCTTTCAGCATGACAACGACCCAAAGCATACATCCAAATCAACAAAGGAATGGCTTCACCAGAAGAAGATTAACGTTTGGAATGGCCCAGCCAGAGCCCAGACCTGAATCTGATTGAAAATCTGTGGGGTGATCTGAAGAGGGCTGTGCACAGGAGATGCCCTCGCAATCTGACAGATTTGGAGTGTTTTTGTAAAGAAGAGTGGGCAAAGCTTGCCAAGTCAAAATGTACCATGCTGATAGACTCATACCCAAAAAGACTGAGTGCTGTAATAAAATTAATAAAATCAAAAGGTGCTTCAACAAAGTATTAGTTTAAGGGTGTGCATACTTATGCAACCATATTATTTTATTTTTATATTTTTTCTTCCCTCTACCTAAAAGATTTCAGTTTGTTTTTCAATTGAGTTGTACAGTTTATAGGTCACATTAAATGTGGAAAAAGTTCTGAAATGATTTATCTTTGTCTCATTTTTTTACAGCAAAGAAACCTGACATTTTAACAGGGGTTTGTAGACTTTTTATATCCACTGTACTTGTATTTGGAGATTGCCTCATATATTGATTTGTTTTTAAGTGTGATTTCTTTTTTTTTTTTTAAACTCACTACACTCTCAGAGATTGGTGCACTTTCCTGCTCCCCACCTCCTATATGCTGTTTCAGAGTACTTGCTAGTGATTGTTACTAGTAGAAACAGAAAGTACACAAAATTGATTATTTTCTTTTTTATAGAATTGAAACAAGTGTAAGAAACTTATAGGAGTTTTACCTCCTACTAGAAGTGCTTAGCCCTATATTTACTTAAAGGAGTTTATATTTAGAACATAGTGGGGAAAAGTTTTTTTTCTTTTATTTACATTTATTTACAAGAACAACGGCGCAACTTAGACACTTAAAAACAATTAAAACACATAAATGGGATAAAAAAACATCCCCTTTTCCATTGTCTGAATGTAAGGTCTTATTATAGAGAATAAACTTCGTATTTACTGAACTGAATTTGCCTCAAAGCATTTGTATATTCTTTTATGCAGTCCAATATGTATTCAAACTATAAATTGACCAAATTTTTTTTTTTCTAGAGACTTATTTGTGCAGATTAGCAGGGCAACACTATAGTATTGAAATAAAGAGAGTGTTTTTCCAAGCAGTACTTTCATTAATAACTCTAGTACCACAAATTAGAGATTGTACTCTGCCACCATATTTTTAAGCCATATTGTAGTACTGTTAAATTAAATACTGCAATTATAACTTATATTCCATTATATACTCTCCATATGCTATTAATTTAAAATAGCTATAGGGATTTCTGAGTTGCAAAGAGCTGTTTTGGAGCACCCCCAGTTCTAAACTCCTATAACCTATATGCTGTTAGTTGTGGGAATATATGGGTTGTATCACCCTATTCTGGAGCACTCTCCGTTTTGGAGCTCCTATATTTTAAACACTTCTTTCTAAATCTATAAGTCACTAATTTACCATTTATAGCGAACATAGATTCAAAACTAAAGTTAGTAAAGTTGGTAACGATACTTCTAGTGCTCCCTGTGCATATTATATCTGCTAAGCTTCTGTTTTGTCTCTATAATACGTATAGCTCCATGCCGTCTATCTGAACTTTAGACGTCGGCGTGTGACGTGACGCCGTACGTTTGACCCTGACGTACGTTTCAACGCAAAAGCGCCTTTCTCAAAGGGGAAGAATTTAAACAATATTACTGTGGAGAAAGATACTGAAGACAAAAAGCGTCTCAAAATCTAAGGATAATAAACATCTGAGAACATTGAACTAAAGGCATTTCCTTACAGCTTTGGATGTGTGTATATATATATCTCCTTATTGAGATATTGAGAACTGGCAACCAGTCTCACTGCTCAGCACAGACTATTAGATCGTAGCCAAATCAGTCTTGCTCAGTCTTTGCTGGTTCACATTGATCAGTCCAATGCAATCCCGGGACAGACTATATTTGATAGCCTCCTTCTGGTCTGGGATCTCTTGCATTTTGCCTGTAGGACTGGTCTATCACTTGCCTTCCTCTCCCTGGATCAAGGGAGACAGGGTGTACCATTGTTACACTCTTCAGGTGTATGGCTTTGACCCACAATTTGTGGGCTATATGAAAATGATGTATCCAACTGGTCCCTTTTGGCATGGTATTTGGATGAGGAGTATATCAAGGATGTCCCTTGTCTGAACATCTGTATGCACTGGCCATAGAGCCTTTTCTGTGAAGAGGCTCACTGAGCTGGTGCTGAAGGAGACAAACATATGAATCATCCTTTCAGCCTATGCTGATTATGTGCTCCTGGTGGGCCAGAGTTCCAGGAGGTATATTCAGCTGCCTCCTCTGCTCAGTTCCAAATCCACAGGCCTTCTAGAGGGTTCTTTACAGTTTGGCTCCTTGCTTACCACATCCCTCAACATCTTGTTGGAGGCAGAAGTTATCAAATATTTGGGGGTCTACATGTCCGCTGTGGTTCCAGCTTGAACAAAGGATTCATCTCTCAGTACCTAGCTATGTACATTAAGGATTTTGAGAGTCTGTGAAAGTTTCTACTGTGGACTTCTCTGTGAGTCGCACTACATACCTCATTTTGTTGAAGTCCTGACATGTGAATTGATCAGGCTTGTTTTGTTCTCTATCGATTAAGGGGGGGAGAGACAATTGGTGCGCTGTCTCTCCCCCTTCCTTCTTTTCTATCTTTTAAGACATACGGACACTTAATGAATCACTATTATCTAACCCTGAAACGTAATCCCAAATCTTTAAAGAACTAACACAGTATTTTCAATACAATGATACCCCAGAAACCAAAATTGTCTGGCTCTGGCTAGCACATAAAGCCTACATCAGGGGATCAATTATAAAAATAGCCTCTACATACAAAAAAATCAAAACATAAAAGAAACTAAACTTCTCTGAGAGCTACACACACTAGAAAGACAACATCAAATGAGTTACTCCTCCATTACTAAATCCAAGATCGAAAAAGTTAGACTATAATTGAATAATCTACGACCTAGAAAAACTGAAAAAGCTGTGCGTAAAACGCAACATAAACTTTATAGCCAAGCAAATAAACACTCAACCATGCTGGCTAGAAGACTAAGGTCCAAACAAAGCCAGAATCAAATCTATCAAATTAAAACCAAAGAAGGCCAGATCACTTAAGTCAGACAAAAATACAGGAAACCTTTTTAAATATATAGCAAACCATATATTCCTCCAATCCTAGCACAAGCACTTTCTAAATAAAAAACTTCCTAAACAAATTAGATCTTCTGACAATAAAAAATCAAGACCTAGCATTATTAAACGCCAACATCACAGCAGAAGAAATTAGTGAAACCATTAAAAATCTGAAACTGGGAAAATCCCGGGGACCAGACGGCTTCTCCAATATTTATCACAAGACCTTTTCAAAATGATTAATCAATAACCTATATAATGCTATATTAAAAGGGGAACAAATACCAACTTAATTCAATCAGGCAAACATAACTTTTTTCCCTAAACCGGACGAGATCCCCTTGAGGCCAAAAATTATCTCCCTATATCGCTACTCAACCATGAGCTTATTGGCGAAGCTCATGGCCACCAGATTTACAAGTTTCCCCCAAAAATGATACACAAAGACCAGGTAGGCTTTGTGCCATTCAGACAGGCGGGAGATAATATAAGGAGAGTTCTGAATATATTTTACTTAACCAAATTAACTAACAGCCTTTATGCACAATAGCACTAGACCTTGAAAAGGCTTTTGACTGAATGGAAATACTTGAGGGAAGTTTTGACTAATGTGGGAATTAAAGGGAACTTTATTAACCTCATCAACTCCCTTTATCAATATCCAGTGGCTTAAGGATTCAGGGAGACAATAAGAATGTGATAAACATACAGAAAGGAACAAGACAGGGGTACCCATTATCCCCCCTATTGTTTGCATTGGCAATCGAACCCCTTGCCCAAACCATTCTCTCAACTTCACAAATTCAGGGGGTTCAGGTGGGATTGCAACAATTCAAGTGCTGCCTATTTGCAAATGACATCCTGTGCATCCTAACCGAACCAGAAACTTCTCTTCCTGTTTTGATGGAAACATTAGAACATTTTGAGCAGGTCTCAGGAGTCAAAATCAATTTAAACAAGACTGAGGCTTTCGGGGCCCAAATTTCCAAACAAACTCTTGAGCAACTGAAAAGCAAATATTAATTTACTTGGCCCACTAGTCATACCACATATTTAGGAATCATTTTGACTAACGACCTGTCTGAGCTGTACAAGGCCAATTATACACCTATGCTAAAAACTCTCACAGAAGATACCAAAAAATGGAGCAAATTCCCTCTTTCCTGGACGGGACGCATACATTCCATAAAGATGAATATTTTGCCACAAATACCATATCTATTCCGCTCCCTTCCCATCTTCCGTTCCCAATCTGAGATCGTACTTCAGAGCAGCTCAATTGACTTTCATACCCAAAGCACATTCAATAACACACCAACTCCTATGGGTATTCATTGAAAATCAACAAATGAAATCATTTAAATTGGATTCTATTATTTGGTCCCCCAAATGCCCCCCCCCCCCCCAACATAAATAGACGTAGTAATCCTATCATTAGACTTTCACTCTCAAATTGGAATTGGATGAACATAAAACATCACTTAGCAACTAAACTAACCAACTTAATCCCCACTCTTACTACTCCCTCAATCTGAAATTACTTAAGCAAGGATTCAAAAAATTGGTGGTCACGGCATGAATTAGATAAACTAGGTTCCTGGATAAACAACGACCAAATTATCTCTTTTGTTCAACTTAGAATAACATGTGACATTCCTCTAAAGGAACAATTACTGATCAACCACTTAATTTTCACAAGGATCAAGAGATGGGGTACACCACAATCCAGTTGGTTCCCTCTTATACGCAATAAGGCTCCTCTAAATAAATTAGTTTTAAGTTCCTTGTATGTAATTCTAAATCCCCCCACTGTCAACATTAAGCCAACTTTATGAACAATTGGGAAAAAGACATGGGTACCCAGTGGGATAAACAGGATTGGGGGAAAAACATGTTTAAACCTAATTAAAGGTCCTTGGAATTATAATCTACAGGAAATATCTTTTAAAACCCTTTATAGAACCTACAATACCCCAATTAAACTGAACAAAATTAACCCCCAAATCTCACCTCTTTGTTATAGGCATTGCTTAACCCCAGGCACGTTTTTCCACTTGTGGTGGGAATGTACAGTAGCACAGTCTTTATGGACTGAAGTCCTAGAGATCGCCTCTAGAGTCCTGCAAATCACTCGAACCCCCACAATCGAAACATGCCTCCTAGGCAAAATCACCCACACACTGGCCTCATGCAGACCTTTCACACAATTCATGTGGCTGGGGCTAATATTATTTTTTAATGAGAGCATTAGCCCAAAGATAATGTGAGAAAACGGATATATAATCCATACCCATGACATTCTTCCTATTTTTGTCATAGAAATAGATTTGATAGGATATTAAAAAAAAGGCCTAATCAATCTGCTCAATATATTTATTAAAAGTTTTGGATCTTTCCTTTTGGCTGGCCGCATGAAGTGGCAGCCATTGGCCACTATTTAGTGCGCCCGAGATTTGAGTCTATTTCTAAACCTAACGCTAGGAATTTGAGGATAATCTGAAATTGATTAAAATTTCGGGAGTGCCACCTAGTGCCTGCTTGGCAGCACTGCTGGCCAACCAACAGGAAAGGTCCAAAGTTGTCTTAAACATCATGATAGCCTTATTCTATCAGGCTTAAATCCCTCACTGTGTTTAACCGTACCACTTCCACTAGAAGTCTGTTCCAGTTATATACTAATCTTTCTGTTAATATAGGGTGTACAACACCTTAAATGTAGTACTGCTTATTATAGCGCTCAGGGAGCAGTATATACTAAAATTTTATTAAATGATAAAGGAAGAAAAATATAATAATGGAACAAAAATATGGTAGTAGGACATACAGTCTTAAGCTCAAAATCTAGTTTAAAGGCAAAAAACCTGAGCCAGACAGTAACCAAAACTACACAAAAATCACAAAAAACAAAGTCACAGGGAAGGAACATATACGGTGACCGTCTCTATATGAACGACTCTGTATTGGCAATACATCTGTGATATACCTGTGGTGTGAAATAGTTCTCTTCATAGGGTATGTGCTTATAGCAGTCTTAGACTGGACAGTACAGACACTCCCATGGGGTGGAGGCAGTCTTTCCAGCTATAGGTGACAGTACGTGGAGTAAGGAGATGTGCTGCTTCTTCTCAGGACACCGCTCACGCCGTCTCCGTAGGTCTTTTTTTTTGTTTCAATATTTATGAGGTCACATACCATGCCCTGAGGTCACACACCATGCTCTGAGGTCACACACCATGCCCTGAGGTCACACATCATGCTGTGAGGTCACACACCCCAAAGGCAAAACAATGTGTAATTGTCAAAGGGACATGAAACACGGCAAAAGCTAAACTATAACAAGAAAACATTTCCTGTGGAGCTGTTGTGTAATGTCTCAAGAAAAAAAAAACGGAGCTTACAAAGCTACAGTATGGAGGGGCTACCAGTGGACAACCTTACCATGTGCTTGGCCTTCTGTCCAGGCTCTACAGAAGACAACCTCTGAGAAACCCTCTTTATTGATGCCAGTCTGGGGCGAGTGGTTCTGCTGTATTGGCGGAGAGTTACACTGGGGTTGAGAAGGTGGTTTTCATCCTTTGTCTGTACGCCAGCCTCTTCTGTCTGCTCCAGAAATTGTCCCTTAGGATCGGATGCCTTTTCCTGGCCCTCAGCTGCACTGGGGCCCCTCTCTGGCACTCTCCCAGCACTGGGCGCACGACTCATTCTCACCGGCGCTGTACAACAAACTGATCTTATCACAAGGAGGATGTGAATACAATAAGGAGGTTGTATTACAGCATGAGGGCGTGTACAAGACATAGTGTAAGGCATGTATCTTACACATACCGTATATACTCAAGTATAAGCCGAGTTTTTCCGCCCTTTTTTAAGGCTAAAAAGGCCCCCCTCGTCTTATGCTTGAGTCCCTAACACCCCTGTGTCTCTCTAACCCTCCTGTGTCTCTCTAGCTCCCCCCCCCCATCTCTCTCTAACCCCCCCGTGTCTCTCTACCCCCCCGTGTCTCTCTAACCCCCTGTGTCTCTTTCCCTCCCCCCTCCTCATTCTAAAACCCCCTAAATACCTCTCCCTTTCCCCTCACTTACCTTCATCTGCAGCTGCTCCTCCGGCGTCCGCTCCTTCCTGCGTTGGCACCCAGTATATTCTAATGATGTGACGTCACATGCGCACCACGTCATTAGCATTGGCCAGGTCAAGACGCCGAAAGGAGCGCAGGAGCAGCGGAGGAACAGCTGCAGATGGAGGTAAGTGAGGGGAAAGGGATAGGGGGAGGTATTTAGAGGGGTAAAGTGAGGAGGGGGTTTCGAATGTGGAGGGGGTTTTAGAATGAGGAGGGAGGTTGAGGAGGGGGATGAGGATGGGGGTTAAGGATGAGGATGGGGGTTAAGGTTGAGGAGGGGGTTTAGTATTAGGAGCGGGGTTGAGGATGAGGAGGGGGGGTTGAGGATGAGGATGGAGAGGTGGAGGAGGGGGTTAAGTCGGAGGTTGAGGATGGGGGGTTGAGGAGGGAGGTTGAGGATGAGGAGGGAGGATGAGGAGGGAGGCTGAGGAGGAAGGAGGGGGGAAGGAGCGCAGGAGCAGTGGAGGAACAGCTGCAGATGGAGGTAAGTGAGGGGAAAGGGAGAGGGGGAGGTATTTAGAGTGGTAAAGTGAGGAGGGGGGTTTAGAATGAGGAGGGGGGTTGAGGAGGGAGGTTGAGGAGGGAGGTTGAGGAGGGGGATGAGGATGGTGGGTTGAGGATGAGGAGGGGGGGTTGAGGTTGAGGAGGGGGTTTAGTATAAGGAAAGGGGTTGAGGATGGGGATGGGGGGGTTGAGGAGGGGGTTGAGGATGGGGGGATTGAGGAGGGAGGTTGAGGATGAGGAGGGAGGATGAGGAGGGAGGATGAGGAGGGGGGGTGAGGAGGGAGGTTGAGGATGAGGAGGCGGGTTGAGGATGAGGAGGGAGGCTGAGGATGAGGAGGGGGTTGAGGTTGAGGAGGGGGGTTGAGGAGGGGGTTGAGGATGGGGGGGTTGAAGATGAGGATGGGGGTTGAGGAGGGGGTTGAGAATGGGGGGTTGAGGAGGGAGGTTGAGGATGAGGAGGGAGATTAAGGATGAGGAGGGAGGTTGAGGATGAGGAGGGGGGTTGAGGAGGGTGATAAGGGAGGGGGGAAGAGACACAGGGAAGGGAAAGGGGGGAAGAGACACAGGGAAGGGAGAGAGGTGAAGAGACACATGGGAGGGAGAGGGGAGAGGAGACACAGGGGAGGGAGTGGGGGGACACAAGAAAAGGGCATGCAAGAGGGGGACACAGAGAGCACAAGAGGGACACAGGGGGCAGCACATTTCCCACCCTCGGCTTATACTCGAGTCACTCATTTTACCCAGTATTTTGTGGTAAAATAGGGGCCTAGGCTTATACTCCAGTATATACGGTACTTACTGCACTCTGGAGAGCTCATCATTCTATGCACATAGCAGTGTAAGGAGGTGCTAACAAACCCACTATATATATATATTGCCTCACCCTTTAAAGGGGCACTGAAGTGTCATATTTATAATATACATTTATGAAAAGCCTGAACTGATAGGCAAAATGCTTTTAGAAAGATTTATAGTTACATAGTAATAGGTTGAAAAGGGCTTTTAGTTCATCAAAAACAAAAATAAAAACAAAGTGCAACTTTCTGTGCGATAAACTCAGCCTTTATATTGTGCACAATTAATGCATTTATTATTTACTGCCCTAGTAAACTAATGAGCTTTACATTAGTGCTAATGAGAGCAGTAACAGCAGTTACTGTGTAAATAGAGATTTGTCTCTTCATTTATTCTCATCCCATCTTAGGCCCTCATTCAATTGCAACTCGGCCAATTGAATAGGGCTCTAAATACGCACATAACATATATATTTTAAAGAAGTTTTTAGTTAGTGAACTTCTATCCAAAAGCAAGGTTTTCACTAACTAAAAACTTCTTTAAAAAAAATATTCTATGTGCTTATTTAGAGCCCTATTCGATTGCCAAATCGCAATTGAATGAGGCCCTTAGTAAGTAGATCACTAGAAACTAAAATGGTGATTGTACAGCAACATAATTACATATAAAAGTAACAAATTAGAGACTGTATTTTTAGAAACATATTGGCTATTTTCAAGTCTTTCAATAGAGTAATTTCAATTTATAGTCATAGGGCTTTTTATAATGTTCCTCCTATGATACATTGCCATCTGTTTTATATAAGTAGATATTTAATAAAATAATTAAATGTATTAAATATCATGTACTCTTATGGGTAACCCACATACGTTTTAAAATATAAAAAAATCAATCTTTTTTACTACTACCTAAAATATAACTGAAATATTTATTAATATAGAGTCACATTAAATATATCTTCTTATTCTCCTACAAAAATAACAATTTAAGAATAGTGTCAATATATAATTATTATTATTATTATTTTATTATTATTATTTTTTTTTTGTATTTTGATCATTATGATAAAGAAACACTGAAACCTCAAAAACAACTTTGTTTAAATTTAAAGAGCAGAAAATATGCTTTACAGATTGTACTAGCTGTTTTTCTATACAGTGAGTCATTTCTGAGATATTCAGGATTTTTAGTGTGGCTCAGTATGTTGATTTGTAGCTTGATGTGCTTGTTATGAGTGGGTGAGATAATCTAACCGCATGATAACCTTAGGGATATCACCACAGAAGCAGACACGCTGGCTGTTATACAAATTAAAACATCAAATAAGCTAATTAGTAACTAGTTGCTCATTTGTATAACAATACCGCAGAAGCAATGCTGTTTATATTATTAATGATAATATCTAGAAATAAATGACTAGCACAATGTATAGCTAGTTTTTATGCTATCTATGAATAATGGGCATAAAAAAGCAAATAGATTTTAGGGTGACAGAACCCCCTTTGAAGTGTTACACATGAACATGTGTTTGTTACTTTATTTACTTTTTTATATGGCTGTAGATTAAAAGCATCGCAAAAGAGATCTTAAAAATGCATTGTTGTTGTTGTTTTGTTGTTCAGTCACGTCCGACTCTCCGGGACTCTATGAACCACAGCACGCCAGGTACATCTCTCAGTCACTGCCCCTCTGAGCTCCATCAAGTTCATGTTCATTGATTCAGTCACCTCATCTATCCATCTCCACCTCTGTCGTCCCTTCTTCTTGTGCCTTCAATCTTTCCCAGCAATAGAGTCTTTTCTAGGGAATCCTGCCGTCTCATAATATGGACAAAATATTTGAGCTTCAGCCTCATGATCATACCTTCTAGTGAACAGTTTGTCTTGATTTCCTGTAGTATTGATTTATTGGATCTTCTTGCAGTCCAAGGGACTCTACGCAGTCTTCTCCAACACCACAATTCAAATGCATCAATTGTCCATTGTTGAGTTTTCCAAATGTGTTGGCATTAGGCAAGCAGAATTTTTACAGCATCTTCTTGTAGAATTTTGAATAGTTTAATTGGGATTCCATCACTTCCTGCAGCCTTATTATCAGCAAGACATCCTAGGGCCCATCTCACTTCACTCTTCAAGATGTCTGGATCCAGCTCAATGGACAAACTATTGAGGTCATCACTGCTGTTAAGATCCTTACTGTATAGATCTTCAGTGTATTCCTGCCACCTCTTCTCCTCCATTTGTATCTTATCCCACTCACTTTGGCATGAAAGGTGCCTTTGAGATCCCCAATTTTCTTGAAGCGATCTCTTGATTTAACCATTCTGTTTTTTTCGATCTCTTTACATCGCTCATTGTGGAAAGTCTCCTTGTCTCTTCTTGCTCCTCTGTAATTCTGCATTCAGTTGGAGAAATCTTTTCTTATCTCCACTACCTTTCACTTTCCTTCTTTTCTGGGCTACTTTCAAAGCCTCATCAGATAGTCAGTCTGCCTACTTAATAATAGTAGTAGTACTTTCTTTTAGGGATAATCTTTGTTGCTGTTTCTTTGTCATTGATGCAAACTGCGGTCCAAAGTTCTTCAGGCATTTTATCTTCAATGTCAAGTACCTTAAATCTATTATTTACACTGCACATTCACAAGGGATATTATTTATTTTATATCTACACTGTCTGATGATTTTCCCTCTTTTTTCTTCAGTTTAATTCTGGAATTTGCAATAAGAATGGTCTGAGCCGCAGTCATCTCCAGGTCTTGTTTTTGCTGACTGTATAGAGCTCCTCCATCTTTGGCTGCAAATAATATAGTCAACCTGATTTCTATGTTGTCCATCTGGTTAAGCCCATGTGTAGAGTCATCTTAAAGGCTATTGGAAGAGGGTGTTTGCTACGACCATAGAATTTATCTTGACAAAATTCTTTTAATCTCTGACCTACTTCAATTTGTACTCCAAGGCCAGTTATTCCAGGTGTCCTTTGGTTCCAATCTCCTATGATGATAGTAACATCTTTTCTTGGTGTATTATCTATGACATGTTGAATATCTTTATAGAACTGGACAACCTCAGCCTCTTCAGCATCCATGGTTGGAGCATAGACTTGGATAACTTCAAAGTTAAATGGCTTGACTTGAATTCAAATTGAAATCATTCTGTCATTTATTGGGTTCTGTCCGAGCACTGCTTTGGCCAATCTTTGATTGACTAGGATGGCTACTCCATTTCTTCTGCGGGAATCTTGACCACAGTAGTAGATCTGGTGGTTGTCTGATGTGAAATGTCCCATTCCAGTCCATTTAAGTTCACCAATTCCCAGGATATCAATGTGTAATCTTGTAATTTCATTATTGACCACATCTAGTTTGCCTTGGATCATAGTTCTAACATTCCAGGTTCCTATTCTGAATTGGTCTTTGCAGCAGCGGACTTTCCTTTCCCCTCCAGACACATCCACAGCTGGGTGTCATTTCAGCTTTGGCCCAACCACTTCATGAGATCAGGTGCTACTCGTACTTGCCCTCTGCTCTTCCTCACTAATGTGGTAGGCACTTTCTGACCTGAGGGGCTCATCTTCCGGTGCCATATCGTTATGTCTCTGGTTGTGCCTGTCCATAAATGTTTCCTTAGCTATGTTAGTGAAGTGGGTTACAGTTTCAGGTCAGATTTGTCTGACCTCTTTGCCATGACTTGCCTATCTTGGCTGACCCTACATGGTAGAGCTCACAGCCTCATCGAAGTACACACACCCCTTCACCGCAACAAGGTAGCGATCCAGAAGGGGTTGTATACATGTTCAGAATATATTGCATAGTAAATATAAATATGCACATCCCCTCTTCTTTGCTCCCAGGAGCTCCTTTCCATCCTCCAGTCTCTATCTCCTCCTTCTTCAAAAGTTGATAAGCAGAAACGCCTCTGTAAGTCCAATTCCCATCTCCTCTCTCTTTCATTACTCCTTTTACTGGTTGCTGGAGATATATCTCCTAACCCAGTCCCCTCATACATTCCTATACTTTTATCAGTCAGGCTCAGCCTTAAGGCCAACAAACACTCCAAACCCTCATAACGTAATACCCATCACCTGTCACAAATCCTCCACTTTGCCCTTCTCATGTGCCCTCTGGAATGCTTCTTTTGTTTGCAACAAACTAACGTACACTCCTGACCTATTAATTTCCAACTAACTCAACTTATTAGTTATCACTGAAACTTGGCTCACTCCATCCGTCACTGCCTCCACTGCTGCACTATCATATGGTGGCTTACATATCAGTCACACACCTAGATCTGGGAATAAGCAAGGTGGGGGTGCGGGCATATTACTTTCCTCCTGTTGCTGATTCCAATGCATTCTTCCAGTTCCATCTCTCTTTAGTTCTCTTCTTTCAAGGTTCACCCTATACGGCTGGACCAGCCTCTCAATTTCTGGATCATTTTGCCACCTGGCTCCCTCATTTTCTCTCTTCCAACATACCTTCACTTGTTATCAGTGATTTAAACATTGCCACTGAAACTCCCACTTCTCCCACAGCCACAAAACTTCTTGCACTTACACTTGCACTCTTCCCTTGGCCTTTCTCAATGGATAGATTCCCCTACCCACCACGATGGACACTCTCTGTAACTCTTTTTTACCAATCACTGCTCTATCTCCAATCTTATCATCTCCCCACTCTCTCTTTCTGACCACCATCTCCTACCCTACAGCCTCACAACTCCTTCCAATATCTTCACTTTTCTAGCTAAAATCATAGAAATAGTCCCTGTATGGGTCTGCCCTCTGCAGCATATGCAGCTACAGACTATGTGGTCCCTGATAGGCTAGGACACTACACTGCACTTCCAGCCCTCCAGTCTTGGTCTGCATACCCTGCAGTAGGGCAGACCCATACAGGGACTATTTGTGTGATTTTAGGCAGTGAAAACAGAGCTTATAAGCACTTCTTAATAAATTAAAGTACATAAAAGTAAATAGATGCCCAGGGATATTATATCACATATGATAGTTGTCAAATTACGAATCGTCGTCACACTTTGCGAGGGACGCAGTTTGGTCCGCAAATTTGCGGAGGTGGAGGCTCAAAGGCGCCTCACACGCTGTTACAAACACCCACACAAGCGGCACCATTACGACGTCGCAAAAAGCGTGCACCTAAAAACAGTCAAAACACAATAAATACCCACTAAAAATACATAAAAAGCTTACCCACAGCAAGGGAGACACCCAGGACCCCTGCAAGTGAAGTTACACCTCCATTTAAGTCCAAATTCCCGAGTTCAGACACACGAAAATCCCCTAAGCGAGAGAAAAAATGGCCGCCGGAAAAAACGAAAACGAGGCTCAAAGACCCAGGACCGCCCAGCTACGTACAACTTACCCAAGAAGGGATCTGAGATAAGCTTGGAAACCTGCATTAACCCCACATTAACCATCGCAGTGGGGGTCCCGATCGCACGTGATCGGGGACCCCCGCTGCAATGAAAATTCAAAATTCCCTCGTTACGGGTCCATATTTTCTCCACTTGATGATGACTGTCTTCACTGTGTTCCATGGTATATCTAATGCCTTGGAAATTCTTTTGTACCCTTCTCCTGACTGATACCTTTTAACAATGAGATCCCTCTGATGCTTTGGAAGCTCTCTGTGGACCATGGCTTTTGCTGTGGGATGCGACTAAGAAAATTTCAGGAAACACCAATTAGAGCAGCTGAACTTTATTTGGGGTTAATCAGAGGCACTTTAAATGATGGCAGGGGTATGCTGACTCCTATTTAATACGATTTGGAATGTGATTGCTTAATTCTGAACACAGCTACATCCCCAGTTATAAGAGGGTGTGCAGACTTATGCAACCACATTATTTTTCTTTTTTTTTTCTTAACCTCCACCTAAAAGATTTCAGTTTGTTTTTCAATTGAGTTGTACAGTTTATAGGTCACATTAAAGGTGGAAAAAGTTATGAAATGATTTATCTTTGTCTCATTTTTTTCCAGCACAGAAACCTGACATTTTAACAGGGGTGTGTAGACTTTTTATATCCACTGTATCTGTCATTATAGAGAAAGATAGAGATAAAAGCATTTATTATTTTGCCTCCTGTGTTCCTGAGGTCCTGTCCTGAAGTCAGAAATGCTGAGACCGTAAGAACCCAGACCATCCAGGGGTATCCCTATACTAGTAAGCAGAAGGGTTAAGGGGTAACCATGTGCCCCTCACTCCTGGGGTTGTAACACTCCCTCTCCTTCTGTCTCTCTCCTTCACAATTTCGTTCTCTCTCTCCTTCTCTCTCCCCCCTTCACTCTCTTCTTTTCTCTCTATCTCTCTCCCTCCTTCTGTCTCTCTCTCATTCACACTCACCTTTTCTCTCTCCCTTCAAGCTCTGTCCTCTCCCTCCTTTACTCTCTCTCCTTCTTTCTCTCTCCCCCTCCTCCCCTCTCTCCTTCACTCTCTCTCTCTCCTTTTCTCTCTCTTCCTCTTTCATTCTCTCTCTCTCCTTCACACTTTCCTTCTCTCTCTCTCTCTCTCTCCCTCCTCTCTCTACTTCTGTCTTCTTTTCTCTCTCTCTTTCCCTCATTCTCTCTATTATTTTCTCTCTCTCATCCTTCACTCTCTCTCCTTCTCTCTACCTCCTCTCTCCTTTTCTCTATCCTTTTCTCTCTCACTTCCTCATTTTCTCTCTCTCACAATTTCCTTCACTCTCTCTCACCCGCTTTCTCTCTTCTTTACACTCTCCTTTTTTCTCTCTATTCTTTCCCCCCTCCATCCCTCTCTCTCTCCTTCTCTCTCCTTCACACTCTCTATCTCCTTCTCTTTCTCCCTCCTTCACACTCTACTTCTCTCTTCTTCACACTTTCCTTCTCTCTTCTCTCTCCTTTTCTCTCATCATTCCTTCTGTCTTTTTCTCTCTCCTCTCCATCCTTCTCTCTCTCTCCCTCCTTCTCTCTCTTCTTTATTCTCTCTCTTCATCCCTCTCTCCTTCCTTCTCCCTCCTTCACACTCTCTCTCATTTTCTCCCACCTTCTCTTTCTTTCTCCTTCTCTCTTTCTCTTTTTTTCATTCACACTCTCCTTCTCTCTCACCTTTTCTCTCTCTCCCTCTTTTTTCTCTCTTTCCTTCTCTCCCTCATTCGCTCTCTCGCTCCTTTACCCTCTCTCCTTTTCTTTCTCCCTGTCTTTCTCTCTCCTTCACACTTTCCTTTTCTTTCTCCTTCACACTCTCCTTCTCTCTCACCTTTTCTCTCTCTCCCTCTTTTTTCTCTCTCTCCCTCATTCGCTCTCTCGCTCCTTCACCCTCTCTCCTTTTCTTTCTCCCTGTCTTTCTCTCTCCTTCACACTTTCCTTTTCTTTCTCCTTCACGCTCTCCTTCTCTCTCACCTTTTCTCTCTCTCCCTCTTTTTTCTCTCTCTCCCTCATTCGCTCTCTCGCTCCTTCACCCCCTCTCCTTCCCTCTCTCTCCCTGTTTCTCCCTCTCTTTCTTTTTCTCTCCTCCACACTGTCCTTTTCTTTCTCCTTCACACTCTCCTTCTCTCTTCTTTTCTCTCTGGGTGCTGGTGCTCTTTCTCTCACCCCTCCCCTATCTTATATTTCATATAGACAAGGACACTCAAGTGAACAGTGTTATTTTTGGAGAAGCAGCAATCACGACTACAGTAAATAAAACTAAATTTACAGTTATATGCCTATAGGACCCGAGCGCCCAGCTACTCGCGGAGTCGCCTAAGAGAACCGGTTTAGTTACATTTTTGTCTTAAGATTGACCTATATCCAAGAGCCGCAAATAAAACAAAAGGGAAGGAAATAATAAAAATGATTGAGCCATTACCACTTTATACTTCAACCCCTTTCCTGCCAGGTTTGCACTTATTTTTAACCCTTAGCCTGCTTCGGTAGTGGTTAGGGAGGTTCCTTTTATTTTCTGATTGAACAGGCTCGTCTGTTACCAACAGTCCAGCATTTCAGTATTTCTCTGCTGGAGCACAAGTGCATCAATCAGAAAGAATTTAACTTAATCAGAGAGAACCTGATTAGACAAGCAGAGAAATACTGAAATTCTGGACACTTGTTAGGATCACTGTGCATGTGGAGTTACTAACACATGGGATGGTGGAGAAAGCGAGCGATGGCAAAGGCCTCAGTCCCTGTATTTATGCTCCCACAATGCCTGCTCACACCAGTATTGGTTGATTGGATCTTCTTGCAGTCCAAATGCATCGATTCTCTGGCACTCAACATTTTTTATGGTCCATCTCTTTTATTACTATTGGGAATAACATAGATCTAACTATGCAGACCTTTGTTTGAATTTTACTAGCTTGTCCAGACTTGCACTAGCTTTCCTCCCACGAAGCAATTTTAATTTTATACCTGCAGTCAGTGCTGGATCTCCCTTTTTGGAGCCCCTGGGCAGTGAAGTGGAGGAGCCCCTGCGAGTGAGTGTGCACACAACAATGTTTCCCTTTTCTGTGCGTGTATATCACTCTCTTGTTGTGAGTAAATCACAGACATGTCCCCATTACAGCCATTTTTACAACATAATTACTCGTACACACAGTGAGGTATTACTGGTTTATTTATGCATTTCACAGTGGGCAGTAACAATGCAAAAAACTATTAATTATATTTTTCAATGGGAGGACAGCGAGCACAAATACACATCGTGATCACTTGTATCAGAAAGGAAAACGGAGTAATTATGAGAGTTAAAGGGCCACTGCACAATGACAACAGGAAGTGTGTGAAAAAACTAAGAAGTCCTCTTTCTCCCTCCTCCCCTCACTCTCCTTCACACTTTTTCCTTCTCTCTCTCTCCCTCATTCACACTCACATTTTCTCTCTCTCCTTCATGATCTTCTCTCCCTCCTTTACTCTCTCTCTCTTTTCTCTCCCTCAATTTCTCTCTCTCCATCCTTCACTCTCTCTCCTTCTTTCTCTATCTCTCCTCTCTTTCTCATACACACTCTCCTTTTCTCTATCCTTTTCTCTCTCAATCCCTCCTTTTTCTCTCTTTCACAATTTCCTTCACTCTCTCCCACCCTTTTTCTCTCTTCTTTACACTCTCCTTTTTTCTCTCTATCCTTTTCCCCCTCTCTCCCTCCTTCTCTCTCCTTCACACTCTCTATCTCCTTCTCTTTCTCCCTCCTTCACACTCTACTTCTCTCTTCTTCACACTTTCCTTTTCTCTTCTCTCTCCTTTTCTCTCATCATTCCTTCTGTCTTTTTCTCTCTCCTCTCTCCCTCCTTGTCTCTCTTCTTTTTTCTCTCTCTTCATCCCTCTCTCCTTCCTTCTCTCTCCTTCTCTCTCTCCCTCCTTCACTCTCTCTCTCTCTCTCTCTCATTTTCACTCTCTCTCTCTCTATCATTCACACTCTCCTTCTCTCTCACCATTTCTCTCTCATTCTCTCTCTCGCTCCTTCACCCTCTCTCCTTCCCTCTTTCTCCCTCTCTTTCTTTCTCTCTCCTTCACACTTTCCTTTTCTTTCTCCTTCACACTCTCCTTCTCTCTTCTTTTCTCTCTAGGTGCTGGTGCTCTTTCTCTCACCTTCACCCTCTCACCTTCACCCTCTCTCCTTTTCTCTCTCTCCTTCTTTCTCCCTCTTTTTCTTTCTCTCTCCTTCACACTTTCCTTTTCTTTCTCCTTCACTCTCTACTTGTCTCTTCTTTTCTCTCTAGGTGCTGGTGTGCTTTCTCTCACCCCTCCCCTCTTTTTTATTTTATATAGACAAGGACACTCAAGTGAGCAGTGTTATTTTAGGAGAAGCAGCAATCACGACTACAGTAAATAAAACTAAATTTACAGTTATATGCCTATAGGGCCCGAGCGCCCAGCTACTCGCGGAGACCTGACACTGGGGAGTCTCCTAAGAGAACCGGTTTAGTTACATTTTTGTCTTGAGATTGACCTATATCCAAGAGCCGCAAATAAGACAAAAGGGATGGAAATAATAAAAATGATTGAGCCATTACCACTTTATACTTCAACCCCTTTCCTGCCAGGTTTGCACTTATTTTTAACCCTTAGCCTGCTTCGGTAGTGGTTAGGGAGGTTCCTTTTATTTTCTGATTGAACAGGCTCGTCTCTTACCAACAGTCCAGCATTTCAGTATTTCTCTGCTGGAGCACAAGTGCATCAATCAGAAAGAATTTAACTTAATCAGAGAGAACCTGATTAGACAAGCAGAGAAATACTGAAATTCTGGACACTTGTTAGGATCACTGTGCATGTGGAGTTACTAACACATGGGATGGTGGAGAAAGCGAGCGATGGCAAAGGCCTCAGTCCCTGTATTTATGCTCCCACAATGCCTGCTCACACCAGTATTGGTTGATTGGATCTTCTTGCAGTCCAAATGCATCGATTCTCTGTCACTCAACATTTTTTATGGTCCATCTCTTCCATTACTACTGGGAATACCATAGATATAACTATGCAGACCTTTGTTTGATTTTTACTAGCTTGTCCAGACTTGCACTAGCTTTCCTCCCGCAAAGCAATTTTAATTTTATACCTGCAGTCAGTGCTGGATCTCCCTTTTTGGAGCCCCTGGGCAGTGAAGTGGAGGAGCCCCTGCGAGTGAGTGTGCACACAACCATGTTTCCCTTTTCTGTGCGTGTATATCACTCTCTTGTTGTGAGCAAATCACAGACATGTCCCCATTACAGCCATTTTTACAACATAGTTACTCGTACACACAGTGAGGTATTACTGGTTTATTTATGCATTTCACAGTGGGCAGTAACAATGCAAAAAACTATTAATTATATTTTTCAATGGGAGGACAGCGAGCACAAACACACATCGTGATCACTTGTATCACACAGGAAAACGGAGTAATTATGAGAGTTAAAGGGCCACTGCACAATGACAACAGGAAGTGTTTGAAAAAACTAAGTAGTCTAACTAAGAGCACAAGTAATCAACATTTTGATGCCTTTGCAGGACCCTGGGGAAATCCCTGATATGTAGGTAGAAGTTGTGTGTGAGAGAGGGATGTGTACATTTCTGGAGAGATATGGCTGCATATTCTAAAGCAAGATGTCTGCCTCAAGGTCAGTGAGGGGGAGAGGTGTGGTGTCAATTCAATCTTCTCCAGTTAAGAAACATTTTCTGTTCCCTCCTTCCTCAACCCTCTCTCCAATGACAGCCAAAAAACAGCTCTCATGAAGTGATGTAACAAACACAAAATGGATTCCTATACTCATAAACAGAAACTACAAAAACTCAGATTTTCCTAAAAAATATTTATTATCATGACACATACTTGACAACAAGGTCTTTTTTTCTTGAACTGCAGTGAGTACTTAATGATAAAACAGAACGCCATTGCTAATATAAGTGATCTGTGTATATTAACAATAATACTTGTCATACTGCAAGATATATGTCTATCTATCCCTCTATCTATCTATCTATTTATCTATCTATCTATTTATCTATCTATCTATCTATCTATCTATCTATCTATCTATCTATCTCTATCTATCTATCTATCTATCTATCTATCTATCTATCTACCCATCTATCTATCTATCTATCTCTATCTATCTATCTATCTATCTATTTATCTATCTATCTATCTATCTATCTATCTATCTATCTATCTATCTATCTCTATCTATCTATCTATCTATCTATCTCTATCTATCTATCTATCTATCTATTTATCTATCTATCTATCTATCTATCTATCTATCTATCTATCTATCTATCTATCTATCTCTTTATCTATCTATCTATCTATCTATCTATCTATCTATCTATCTCTATCTATCTCTATCTATCTATCTATCTATCTCTTTATCTATCTATCTATCTATCTATCTATCTATCTCTATCTATCTATCTATCTATCTATCTATCTATCTATCTATCTATCTCTATCTATCTCTATCTATCTCTATCTATCTCTATCTATCTATCTATCTATCTATCTATCTATCTATCTATCTATGTATCTATCTCTTTATCTATCTATCTATCTATCTATCTATCTATCTATCTATCTCTTTATCTATCTATCTATCTATCTCTATCTATCTATCTATCTATCTATCTATCTATCTATCTCTATATATCTATCTATCTATCTATCTCTATCTATCTATCTATCTATCTATCTATCTATCTATCTACATCACTATCTATCTATCTATCTATCTATCTATCTATCTATCTATCTATCTATCTATCTATGTATCTATCTCTTTATCTATCTATCTATCTATCTATCTATCTCTATCTATCTATCTATCTATCTATCTATCTATCTATCTATCTATCTATCTATCTATCTATCTATCTATCTATCTATCTATCTATCTCTATCTATCCCTGTATATCTATCTATCTATCTATCTATCTATCTATCTATCTATCTATCTATCTATCTATCCCTGTATATCTATTTATCTATCTATCTATCCCTCTATCTATCTATCTATCTATCTATCTATCTATCTATCTATCTATCTATCTATCTATCTATCTCTTTATCTATCTATCTATCTATCTATCTATCTATCTATCTATCTATCTCTTTATCTATCTATCTATCCCCTATCTATCTATCTATCTATCTATCTATCTATCTATCTATCTATCGGTATTGTTGTTGATATTTAGTCGTTGAGTTGTGTCCAGCTCTCTGTGACCCTATGGAAAGCAGCATGCCAGACATATCAGTCGTTGTGTCGCTGGTCATGCTTATCCATAAGGATTTCTTGGCAAAGATGCTGGAGTGGGTTGCCAGTTCATTCTCCAGTGGACCCCCATTCTGACCTCTCTGCTATAACCAAGCCATCTTGGGTGACTCTACATGGTAAAGCTCACAGCTTCATTGAAGTACATAAGCCCCTTTGCCATGACAAGGTAGTGATTCAGAAGTGGTCTCTAGCCATAGGGAAAGCCAAATAGTCCCTGTATGGGTCTGCCCTCTGCAGCTCATGAAGACACATACCTTGTAGGGTTGTATGTGCAGTGTAATATTCTACGCTATCAGAGACCACATGTCGGCAGCATAATGTTACTTACAGACAGTCCCTAACTGGTTAGTATGAGACACTTCACAGTCAGTCAGAACTACAGAGTCTTCATGAGCTGTAGTGGGCAGACCCAGACAGGGACTGTTTGTTTGGTTGTAGGCAGTAAAAACAGAGTTTATAAGCCCTTCTTAATACAATAAATTAAGTAAATGTAAATATACACACAGATATATTATATACCAAGTAAAGTACAGGAACCTTCCATATCCCTTTAAACAGCAGAAATATGTTATTGATTTTTGGGTCTATCTGACAGATGAGGGTCTTCACAGACTCCCCCACCACTCCCTCCCCTGTGTCTTTCTCCCCCTCTCCCCGTCTCCCTCCCCTGTGTCTGTTTCCTCCCCCTTTCCCTCCCATGTCTCTTTGCCCCCTCTCCCTCCGCTGTTTGTTTTCCCTTACCACCCTCGTCTGTTTCTTTCCCCCCCTTACCCCTGTGTCTCCTCCCCCACCACTCCCTCCCCTGTGTCTTTCTCCCCCTCTCCCTCCCCTGTGTCTTTCTCCTTCCCCTGTGTCTTTCTCCTTCCCCTGTGTCTCTTCTCCCACCTCTCCCTCCCCTGTGTCTTTCTCCCACCTCTCCCTCCTCTGTGTCTTTCTCCCACCTCTCCCTCTTCTGTGTCTTTCTCCCACCTCTCCCTCCCTTGTGTCTTTCTCCCTCCCCTGTGTCTTTCTCCCACCTCTCCCTCCCTTGTGTCTTTCTCCCTCCCCTGTGTCTTTCTCCCACCTCTCCCTCCTCTGTGTCTTTCTCCCACCTCTCCCTCTTCTGTGTCTTTCTCCCACCTCTCCCTCCCTTGTGTCTTTCTCCCTCCCCTGTGTCTTTCTCCCACCTCTCCCTCCTCTGTGTCTTTCTCCCACCTCTCCCTCCCCTGTGTCTCTTCTCCCACCTCTCCCTCCTCTGTGTCTTTCTCCCACCTCTCCCTCCCCTGTGTCTCTTCTCCCACCTCTCCCTCCTCTGTGTCTTTCTGCCACCTCTCCCTCCCCTGTGTCTCTTCTCCCACATCTCCCTCCTCTGTGCTCCGGTTTCCATTTACGGGTGTGAACTATTTGCGGACTTGGGAAATTGATCATTTTTCTCAAGCCCGAAATGTGTTTCCGATTTACTGGCTTAAAAAAAAATTACTGCTTTACAGCCACCATTTTTTTCCTCGCCTAGCCATGCCTCGCCTGTCAAAAAATGCCAAATAAATAGCAAATTAGCTTGCAACCCCACCGCCTCTCCCCCTGTGCTGTGTGTAAGGTTTTAAGTTATATTTCTAATTCATTGTCGTCTTTTGGCGGTCTCCCAATGGCTTACGAGTTACGGGCTTGAAAACAATATGGCAGCATTTTTTTTTCAAACCCATAACTCGGAATCCGGTCGGAGCCTGTGTTGCGAGCCAAAGGTGCTCATCGCGAGCCTCTTCCCCATCTAAGTTGCGGGCCTCGTGATGAGTGCCTTTGGCGCTCATTGCAAACCTCTTTCCCCATCTAAGTTGTGGGCCTCGCGATGAGCGTCTTTGGCGCTCATTGCAAGCCTCTTTCATCTACTCTACTTTACGGGCCTCCTTGCGCCAATCGTGTCAAAGCCGTAACTTCCGGGGCTTGGGCGCTCATTGCACATGCGCAACCCGTAACTTTGAATATAGTGTTAACTATATATGTGATGATATAATGTAACACATGTAAGTGAAGCAATCCTGTGTTTTGTTTATAGATAAGAAAAAATATGCTCCTCAAACCTGCAAATGTAATCTTCTTAAAAACATCACATTTTGTTTATCTTACGCAGCCTATTGTATCACATTATGTTTATCTTACGTAGCCTATTGTATCACATTATATTCTAAACAATGAACTTCAAGATAAAGGAGCTGCCAAGTGTCTGACACGTGACTAATGAGAGAAGTGATGGCTTTCACTCGCCCGCAGGGTGTGTAAACATGTGGTCAGCCTTGCGTTCGCCCACATAATGTGAACAAATAACTAAACATTGTTCCCGTCATTAACCGGATCGGCAACTTTCACGTCTCGAGTTGAATGACAAGTTACTTGTTTAACTCCTAATGTGGGAGTTGTCGGCTTGTTTTGATTGTCTGTTGTTAAACTTTATAAGTCCATCAATATTATAAAATGGGAAAATGATTTTATTTTATTTTACAATACAATTTTTGGGAAAAAAAAGGTATTTTGAAGTGGCTTGTGTACTTCAATGAAGCTGTGAGCTATACCATGTAGGGCCCCCCAAGATCGGCAGGTAATAGCAGAGAGGTCAGACAAATTGCAGTACACTGGAAAAGGAACTGGCAACCCACTCCAGTATATGTAGAAACACAGGCAGCTGCTCCTGGCATGCTGCATCCATAAGGGCACCCATAGTCGAACACAACTGAAGGACTGAACAACAATTTAAAATGATTAATTATTGGATTTTGCTAGCTATATAATATCCCTGTGTATCTGTTTAATTTTATGTACTTTATTTTATCAAGAAGTGCTTATAAGCTCTGTTTTTAATGCCTAAACAAACAAATAGTCCCTGTATGGGTCTGCCTTCTGCAGTATATGCAGACACAGACTCTGTAGTACATGTCGTGCTGTGTCTCATAATAAACAATCAGTGACTATTTCCCTGCAACATGCTGACGGAGACACAGTGTCTGATAGGCTAGTATACAACACTGCACATCCAGCCCTACAGAGTCTGTGTCTGCACAAATATGCTGCAGAGGGTAGTCCCATACAGGGACTATTTGTTTGATTCATTTTTATTTAGTTCAGCATGTTAGTCCAGATGGGTCTTATGGTTCTTATACACCATTATCTCTGTATCTTTCTTTGTTTTTATGTTCTTTGGCTGTTCTTTCTCAGCATAATATCTCCCTTAGGTTCATAATTGTAATAACTCTGAGATTGTTGGTGAGATGGGCACTTTCAGCAACAGTCTTAGTGTAGGGAGCTCAAGGAGCCAAAATCCTCGGTCACTTTTCTAAATTGTTTTGAAAGATCCAGAGTACACACGAGGAAGGTGTAATCCATGGATAGCCAATTACTTTTCACAAAGATGACCAAGATCAAAAAGTCTTAAAAGGCGCACAAGCCCTGGAAAAATTGTCTGAGTATGTAGATCGACCCCACATACTAGAACTGATGGGGTATATGGCGTGGGAACCTTCGTACAGCTAGATAACGCTAGATGTGACATCATTATATACAGCTAGACCACGAGATCTGGGAGCAGCAGCAAAACAATTCTTGGAGACAGAATGAACAATGGAAACTTAACAACCAGAGTTCATCATGAAGGCCATATTATTTATTATCCAGCACAATTATGGGATCAAAACAAAGATGATATTCTACTAAACTCCTCCATCATAATTGTGGAAAATGTATTATGTAACTCTGTCCCAGATCCATATTTGTATTTTATGTATTTTTGCATGTTTGTTGATGTTTTTGTGATGTATGCAAATTATTTTTATATGCTGTAACTTCAATATTAGGACCATTATCGCACTGAGTCAGCTAAGACAAGTGAAGAAAAAATCTTCCAGTATTTCTACATTCGTAAATCCTACAGGAACATTCAAATGTGGGACCAAAGGTTGCACCACCTGTGTCCTTTTGAAGAAAAAGATAGAACTAAATTCAAATCTAGTAAGAATGACTTGGAATTCAAAATCAAGGATATCTGAAACTGCAAAATGGACCATGTAGTTTATGTCGTGACCTGCACTTGTAGTCTACAATATGTTGGATGAATTAAAAGATCCCTCAAGGTCAAGTTTCGTGAACATTTAACTAATACGGCAAAGGGTGTACTCACTAATGACCTCTCGGCACATCTAACTAGAAAACATGGAAAGAATACTATAGGAACAATGATCCCGGCATTAGAACACATTAGTGCGGACAAATTAAGGGGAAACAGAATCCTACAACTATGACATGGATTCTTGAGCCAGATAGATTAAACCAGGATGCTGCATGCTGATTGGGGGCGGGGGTCAGATGCCTGTGTAGACACCCCCTGGAGGTGTCAACATAATCATTAGAGGGATTTTTACATATTAATAAAAATAAAATGTTTTATGAGATGTGCTGCATACACATAGGCTGCTTTTTGCCTATGGATTGCAGAAATGTATTAATCAAGCAAATTTAGATATCCCTTTAAATAGACAAGTGGTTTTATTGTGTAGGTGTAAAAAAGGTGACATTCTGGCTGAGCAGCTAGGCACACACAGAAAGTGCTTATTTGACAAGATATGGGTCTACTGAATTTCCAGCAAACTGTGGTGATGTGGACGGCGTGAAGCTCCCGATTGACAGGTACTCCCCTAAAATATAAAGTGCAGCTGGCATTTGTTCCGTTCAAGCACATGCAGGTACCATCCACTCCCTTTAAGCATTAACAAAAAATGTGGTGCATTAAGGAGCAGTTTGGGTTTTTAGAGCACTGGGTACAATCTCTATAGCAGGGATGGATTGCACCTTAATGATGAGGGAGCTGGTGTCCTAGGGGAAAGGATGGTAGAAGAGCTGGAGGAGTTTTTAAACTAGTAGGTGGGGGAGGGACTAGATGATTGTAATGGAGTAGAAAGTGTAGAGGGGGTAAGGGAGGAATTAACTAGTCAAGGGGGAGGATATGGGGGAGGGTTAGTACAGTCAATAGGGTGGTACTGCTAAGTAACTCAAGTACAGTGGCAGGCACTTCAGAACTACAGACTCATAACATAAGGTGTATGCTTGCTAATGCCAGAAGCTTGCCAGGAAAAAAGGGAAAGTTAGAATTATTAGCAGTTAATGAGAAATGGGATTTAATAGGCATTAATGAAACATGGTGGGATGACTCTCATGACTGGACTGTTAATCTGGATGGTTAAAACCTATTTAGAAAAGATAGAGGTAATGGTAAACGAGGAGGAGGGATTTGTCTGTACGTTAAGCCTGAATTTAAGCCTATAGTCAGAGAAGATATTTATGGTGGACCTAGTGATAAAAGCTGAATGTTTGTGGGTAGAGTTAAATAGCGGAGCAGCAAATTCTAAAAGAATATTAGTAGGAGTATGCTATAAACCTCCAAATATAGCTCAAAGTGAAGAAATACAATTATTATTACAGACTGGAAATGCAGCTAAGCACGGGCAAGTTCTAATAATGGGAGATTTTAGTTACCCTGAAATAAACTGGATAAATGAGACCAGCCGTTTCTTGGGGAGCAGTTTCTTGAGTACACTCAGGGGTCATTATCTGGTCCAGGTTACACAAGAACCTACTAGAAATGAGGCTATCTTTGATTTACTTATCACAAATAATATTGTTATAGTATCCAACGTTGAAATAGGGCAACCTTTGGGAAACAGTGATCACAACACAGTCTCGTTTGAAATTGAATTTAAAAAACATAAGGGGGCAACATAAACTCTCAATTTTAAAAAGGCAGATTTTAATGGGAAAAGGGAAGTAATACAACGTATTGACTAGGTAAAAATACTGAACATAAATGTTCAAATCCTTACTAAATAAATATACTTATCACCATATACCATGTGGAAATAAAATTAGAAGGAGGAAATCACATCCAATGTGGCTTAACAAAGAATTAAAGATGAAGATGAGGATTAAAAAAACAGGCATTTATATTATACAAACAAGAGGGGACAGAGACTGCTTTACGGGAATACAAGGAAATCACCAGGGCAGGAAAAGGGCTATTAGACTGGCTAAAATCAAAAGTGACGAGTTATATGTAAAGGAGAGTAAGACTAACCCTAAACATGTGTATAAATATATTAATGGGAAGAACGCCAGGAAGGAAGCTATAGGAACATTACAATGTGACACAGGCAATCTGATAATTAGTGACCAGAAAAAGGCAGATGAGCTAAATAAGTTGTTTTCTTCAGTATACACAAGGGAGGTACCAGTGGTTGGGACACTGCAACATAATGGGGCTACATTACCTTCACCAAATAATTGGTTAACGCAGGAAGAAATCCAAAAGAGGTTGAAAAAAATTAATGTTAATAAAGCCCCGGGTCCTGATGGAATACATCCAAGGGTACTAAGGGAACTGGGCTCTGTAACAGCCAAACCATTATATCTAATCTATCAAGATTCACTCAACACAGGGTCTCTATCAGATGACTGGAGAAAAGCAGAGGTGAGGTACCTGGGATTTTTGCCCATTCCTACTTGCAAAACTGCCCCAGCTCCTTCAAGTTGGATGGTTTGCGCTTGTGAACAGCAATTTTTAAGTCTGACCACAGATTTTCTATTGGATTGAGGTCTGGGCTGTGACTCGGCCATTCCAACACATTTACATGTCTCTCCTTAAACCCCTCAAGTGTTGCTTTAGCAGTGTGTTTGGGGTCTTTGTCCTGCTGGAAGGTGAACCTCCGTCCTAGCCTCAAATCCCACACAGAGTGGTACAAGGATGGTGTTCTTTGGATGACGTGATGTGTTGGGTTTGCGCCTGATATAGCGTTTTCTTTGATGGTCGAAATGTTCAATTTTAGTCTCATCAGACCAGAGCACCTTCCTCCATACATTTTTGGAGTCTCCCACATGCCTAAAAAGGTGTGTATATGTAATGACAGATCATGTGACACTTAGATTGCACACAGGTGGACATCATTTCACTAATTATGAAGGTAATTGGTTGCACCAGAGCTTTTTATGGGCTTTATAACAAAGGGGATGAATACATACGCACATGCCAACTTTCTGTTTTCTATTTCTAAAAAATTAGTTTTATGTATATATTTTTCTCATTTCAGATTAACAAGACATTGAACTTAAGGCTGTAATGTAACATAATAGGTAAAAAGTAAAGGGGGTGAATACTTTTGCAAGGCACTGTATATATATATATATATATATAAAAGTGCATAAAAAACTTTAGATTTTAAGAAATAAAAGAAGGTATGGTGTGATCAAATGAGTTGGTTGGTGGTATATGATTGGTAATTAAATGATTTCCTAGGACTGTAGTGACCTGTTATATTTGATGTAACATTTTATTGGCCTGTTCATTAAATGTGACTTTATCTGAGCATTTTCCTGTTGTTACTTTTTTAATTCCCAATCTTTAGTTTCAAGATGTTTTAGTAAGATGTTCTCCAAATTGGTAATGCATTAATTGTATGATAAATTAACTAATAAATAATTGAAATGTCTTTTAAACCATAATCCCAAGATAACAAGTATTTTACAAATTTATATTTTGAGTCTGCTATACATTCTCCGTTTACTTATTACATATATAGTTGTGGACGAAGGACGTTGGTCACGTTGCAAATCGAGGCGAGCTGTCGACCGTGAGCCTCGCAAAGCTAGGTGAGCAGTTGACGCCCACACCAAGAATGTTGCTCTCGTTGCGAGCCTTGCAAAGCGAGGCAAGCTGTCGACTGCGAGCCTCGCGACTGGAATCTGGAATCGCGAGCCCTGTAGGACTTAAATCGCCCGAATCATGCAACTGGAGAGACGACCAAAAAAAACACAATTATGCCTGAAATTAGCTTACACACTCACACACAGCACAGGGGGAGAGCCAGGAAGCCTGTGAGTGAGATTGCAAGTCAATTTGAGGCATATTTGATGTTTTCGCACAATCGAAAAAATCACCTAAGAGAGAGAAAAAAAAAGGTGGGCGAAAAAACGAGGCTGAAGGCAGTAAATAACAGCCCACGGAAGTAACACTTAACGAAAGGCAGTAACACTTAACCCAAGCCAGTAACACTTAACCCAAGCCAGTAACACTAATCCCGAGTCCCCTAAACTACACGGAAGAAACTTGCGATGGGCGCTCAAGTTCGAGGCCTATAAAGTATATAGGGGGAGAGCCTTGCAATGAGCGCCAAAGGCTTCTGTTGCATATTTTTCTTTCACTTCCAACCAAGTTAGTAATGATCCGGTATTAATAATTTTCATAAAAATGAAAGAATACTGTCCCACCAATCCTAACAGCACTATGTATGATGTGCAGGTGCTCTATCGTCTATAACATATGACATTTTTATTAAAAGTAAAGAGAAAACAGACCAAATTTTAATTGAGCAGAGAATGATTATAACTAAGATAAAATTAAACTTTTATTAATCCCTTTAAAATGCTATATACAAATTTCCCACTGAAATTGTTAAAAATCCTTCACTCTTTGGAGTAGGGAGAGGATTAAATAATCAGTGTCTCCTGCTACGTAAAAAAGTAACATTTACTATATCTGTTTATGCTGTAAAACAACATACTGTAAAAAAAAAAATAGCAGCATCCAAGTGCTGCCCATGAATTAGATCGTCTACAATGATAGATTGTCTCCCACCTAAAACACAATGACGAAGATCGCTAGCAGCGTTTTAATAGTATTATTGGGAATAAGGGAGTTTAAGGAGTAAAATACACTGTCTAAATTACTAGTGAATATATCTAAAATATGACATACACAAGGTCAGTCCAAGCTCATATCTGATCCGTGTATAAAGGAGTGAATTTTACATGTTGGCAAGAACCCATTTGCTTTTCCATGTAGAGGTTTGCCTACTAACATCTTTCACTCAGGAGCTTTCTAAAAGTGGAAAAAAATAAATAAATATTGGAATCAATAATGTCATCCAAACATACTAGAGCAAAATTATCCATTTGATTGGGATGGAACCACAAGTAAAATAGCAATCGTAAAAATGGTAATAATGCCCAAGTTTAATTATATAGCTCGATGTATTCCCCTGTCGGTTCCATTGTATTGGATCCAAAAGTATCAAACCATGATAGACAGGTTTATTAATTCAAGAAAACATATTCAACAAAAAAAAAAAAAAGACTATGGCAAGACACTTTACAAAAGCCGGCAATTTCATACCCAATTTAAAAAATATACCTTGAAGCTATCAAGCTATGTCCTTAAGTGGCTAGAATCTGAAAAATCCTATTCATGGTATCACATGGAAAATTAAATGTTTTCAACTGGAGATATTAAAATGTTGTTATCCTTTAACAAAATAAATTGTAAGTACCTAAAAGAAGGAGCATATATATTGGAAAACCCTTATAAACATTGGCAGAGAATTAACCATAAATTAAGGTTAATCCCTTTCCCAAGCCCTTTTTTGCCCTTGGAATTATTAGCACAATACTATAATATTACCTTTGGAGTAAAAAAACAGACTCTTTTGTTGAAAGATATTTATTTAGAAAGAGAATTGAGTTAATTCGAGCAAATAATGAAAAAAAAATGGCTTTTTCAATAGATAGATGGCTGAATTATAATAACTTGCGTACTGTACTAACTTCAAATAACTTGGAAACATTCCAAAGATTTGAAGTTACCTCGCTAGAAAAGTTGATATTTAAATCTGAAAAAAAAACATATGATAGCGAGATGATTAAATATAATTAAATCTTTGAACAAAGAAGAAAAAAAGGGCATGACGGACTGGGAAAATGACATAGGAAATGTTTTCTCATCCTGAAATATGAGATAAAGTATTTAAGCTGACAAATAAATTTGCAAAAAAAGGCACCCTATAGAGAAATGTATTTCAAAACCATCAACAGATGGTATATGATCCCAAAAAGAATATATCAAATTTCCCACAACAGAACTGATAGAATTTGTTGGAAAAATTGTGATCAACTAGGCACTTATGTCCAAATTTGGTGGGATTGCCCATTTATTAAAATCTTTTGGAATAATGTATTTAGAAATATCTCCACTATTGTAAATAGAGACATAATCCCCAGCTATTTTTCATATAATGTATGGCCAATTCGATCTGGATATAAAAGCACTTATTGTTCAAATAGTTTAAGTTTATATTCAGAAACTTGAAATATAGTCATAAAAAAAAATACTTGACAGGTTTTTTTTTTTTTAAGATAACAAAGTAAAGCAGATAGGATATATAGAAAAACAACATTTATAAAAAAAAAATATATATATATATATATTACAGTAAACAAAACAAACAAAATTAGTAGAAAATGTGGCATTTAAATTTCCTCACTAATACATTAAGTTACAATATTATTTATAAGGCTTATCTAAACCAGATCTTATTACCTTGAATAGCAGAGCTCAGATCTGCGCTGGGGTCTAAGTCGTCCTAGCCTCCCACACCCCATCAGTCAGGTTAATGATGTGGTTTATAAAAGTTTTATATGAAGGATATACTACATGAAGTAGCTAACCAGGGTTCCCAGACTTGTGTAAACAGGTGGCAAGTATCCTTCAGAATATGTGTCAATCGTTCGTTAATGGCCATATAATTAATCTTGTTAATGGCCTCATTGAAGTAAAGTAAAAAGGATTTCCAATTTTTGGCTGTAACATTTTTGGTCGCTAACATAATTAGTTGGAACAATTTGTTTTGGGGGGAAGTCAAATCGGTGTTGTGAATACCAAGAAGACAGTTTTCAATTGACGGGTGTAGTGTAATATTAAATATTTTAGTGTTAAGTTGAATCGATTTAGTCCATAACCCCTGGACAATAGAGCACATCCACCAACTATGCAAGAAGTCACCCTCTAATTGGCATCCTCTAAAACAAACTTTGCTTCCCTGGTTAGTCATTTTGTGCAATCTTAAGTGAGTGAAATACGCTCTATGTAAAATTTTAATGGAAGTCTCAAGAAGGCTATAACTCATGGATCCCTGGGACAGGGTGGAGTATGCTTCAGTCCACTTACCTTGGTCCCACACCTGATCTAAATCCCTTTCCCATTTAGATATAAAACAAGGCTTTTGTTCAATAGTTGGTGTGTTAAGGATATCATATAAAGATCCAAGAGCCCCTTTCGTTAGGGGGAGATTTTGGCAGACAGTGATTAACCAGGAAGATTTTGGAGGGCCATGTGTTTTAGTTATATTTTTTACCTAGTGTCGAATTTTAAGGTAATTTTAACAGGAATATAAATTTCTCTCTGCATCTGCGTTGTAGGGATAATTTGGTTGTTCCTAAACCAAGAACCTAGTCTATCTAACTTGAATAAGGTCCACCAGTGTCGAGACGTTTCAGAGCAAGTACTTTACATACTGGGGGAGAAGAATTTTGAGGTGAGGAGCGAGATGGAATGGACCAGTTGACCCCTGGAATTAGCCTATTTCCAGGTTTTTAACGTTAGATTAATCATTGGGTTGGAGAGTTTAGGTTTGTGTGAATTTAGATAAGGGGACCATATTAATGTATCCCAAATATTTTAAATGCAGTATCACATTGTTAGATTATTAATTTCATAGTACCCTCCCCGGAGAGCCAAAATGAGTGAGAACTCATAGTAGTAGTTTAGGGATGGAGGTGGCTGGTTTTGTGAGGGAGCCTAAAAAATAATCCGCAAAGAGATTGCATTTGAAATGATGGTGACCAATCTGGATCCCCTGAATATCTGTATTTGATCATATACAGTAGACTGCGCTAGCGGCTCTATTGCTAATGCAAAGAGAAAGGGTGAGAGGGGGAATCCATGTCTGGTGCCCCTTTGTACCTCAATTTGCACAGTGGAATCGCCTGGTAATTTCAACCTTGCTTTGGGAGATCTATAGTAGGTCTCAATCAGGTCCATAAATTCCCCCCAAAAAAAACATGAATAACACCGCTCTGAGATAAGGCCATTCTAAAATGTCAAAAGCCTTTTCTATATCTAGGGCCAATAAACAGGTTGGGGTGCGGTTTTGGGACGCCCATGAAACCAAATTTAAAGTGAGCCCCTGTTTGTCTGTAAGGAACAAAGTCCACTTGGTCTTTATGAATGAGAAGAAATTGGGAGATTCTATTGGCCATCAGTTTTGCTAACATTTTGATATCTCCATTTAGGAGCGATATTGGGCGATAACTTCTAGGGGGCCCGACCTTCTTTGGGGAAAAATCTGATACACATTTTTAAGTTTTTGAGTTCAATAATAGAGGTAAGAGTTCTAATTATTTTATATCTTACTCTCTTCATATCCAGAATAAATCTTTTATATATATATATATATACATACATTTTTTTTTTTTACAACTACTTTATCATGTTCTAAAACTGCCCATTTTGATGTTTTAACTGCAAACATGAAATAGTCATATATGTTCCCCCCCTCCCCCCCCCCCCGTCCTTATTGTTCAAAACTAACTACATCTTTTGCAATTCTTGGATTTTTCCATACTCCATTGCATTCCATATTATTATGTGATTGTAAAAAAAAATTGTTGAAAATCTGAAATGCTAAATTCTTTGGGAGTAGAATAAGTTTTGTTCTGAGTTGATGCAACCTATAAAGAGGATTGGGAGGGGGTGTGATGACTTCACATTCTTTGCCTATGGGACCCTGATATATAAATGCAGACCTGACTGGAGCTGGGGTGATGTAATATTGAAACTGGACAACTGTCATCGTACCCCATTCCAATGGTGACGTCTGCACCTGACAAAGACTTAATGCACTAGTCCAATCTTTTTACACAGATCCAGGGCCTCCGTGTAGAGCAGTCGAGAGCTCCATAACGTGAGTTCAGAAATGCACAGTCCCGCCCTGTAGCATCATCTTCAACCCTTAGTACAAAGAGAAGAGTGTTATATTTAGTTAAATGTACAACAACAGAAAGCTTGTCATATGCATGAACGTTATCTACCTCAATGCAGTTATATACCAGCAAATAAATATTAACCAAAAGGTCTATCCATTGCATAGAAGAGTAGTACATTCTTCTTAGATCATGCTGTACCTTTGCAGCTTTATAATGACAGTTAAGAGATATTTGAGCCATCTAATTCCATTTTACTTTCCAGGGGTACAATAAACAATGGGCAACCATTTCCAGTAGAAGGCAGATTAAAAAAAAAACGGAACATACACATTGGTAGATGAGGAGAGGATGGTGCTGCTCAAGGGAGAGCATATAATATAAGGGATAATAGGGGGATACAAAGGTTAGGTAAGAAGCCTGCTGGATGGATCAAGGTTTTTGCATAATTAAGGAGAAATATATTTATCACAAAGGATAACTTTATATGTAGTTGTGGATGTTTGAGTTTTCAGAGAAAAATGTTTGATATCATAGTCATATCAATAATAAAAAAATTTTAAAAAAAAAAAAGATATATATATATATATATATATATATATATATATATATATATATATATATCAAAATTGAGACAAATTCATGCTGTCACATAACTCTGTGGATAAAAAATGGATATATTCATAAGATGAAAACGTACATTATGTTAGTCTCCAAAACCATGACATCTTGATTGACTGGTAATAATAACAAGATAATTCAAATTAATTAATCCTTTCCTATGAAACCCAGTAATTGAAAAATAACATACAAATAGCGAATTATGTTATACGTATAAGGATTATAAACGAAATATCTGTTATTCTTCTTCTGCGGCACCACCAGCTCTACAGGAGCAGCAACAACATGTAGAGGAGGACATTACACTGTAGGAGGAGGAGAGAAGACAACACATGGATCATGAAAAACAGTGGGACTTGTAGCACATTATTTCAATTTGATCCTGTTTGCCCCCTCCTCCTACAGATAAACAAGCCTCCCATCTGCTCCCAAGCACCTCTGCCCCACCAAAGGACCAACAATCCAACATCAGCACCATCCTTTCCCCACTGAGCATTTACATCTCCCCCAATAACCCTCTCCCACACTGGAGGTGGAGGAGGAACTCCAACTTTACTTTGCACTCAGGCTGCAACAACAGAAGTTTAGCAGACACCACGCCTGCCTGGCCTCCTTGCTGCTGGAGACCAGCATCCATCTTCACTACCAATCCATAGCAAAACCTGCTCTAGGGATCACATTGTGGTGCAAAGTGGGGGATTCTATGTTCAAAATGGGTAAGCTATAGAGGCTTCATCCACTACAAAGTTTCTTATCTCCAGTACTATTACTAAAGAACAAAATTAAGCTGTCAAGTATAATTAACAAGGCTGCCAAAACAGCATATGAAACACTTGTTTCAATAGACAAAGGTTAATTCATTTTTCGTGACCACATTCATTCTAATTGGCCTCCTGGTCGACCCCAAAAAGGGTATACACCACAGACCCCTCAATAATCTGTTAGCCGACTCCCCTCAGACTCAATAAAAAAAATTCTGAGGGGAGGGTGGTGAGGGAACCTTTAAACCCCACCACGCAGTTCCTTAAAATCACTGAGCCCTACGTTTAAACCCTACCACTCTGTTCTCCCTGCTCATGAGGTACCCAACATACTATTGTCCACAAGGTTCCCACATAGAGGGATCCACGACCCTGAAAATGTCTACATTGTACTCTCAGGTTTCTGGTTCCCCACATGTCCATACACTTTGTCTCCAGCAGTTAAACCTACCTAACTACCCCCTGCTGTGCAAAAATTCTGAAGGAGTTAACTCTTAACCAAGAAACAAGACTCCTTGGTACCTAGGGGAAAATGGTGACAGGATGGCCCCAGGAGTTTATGCTCTGCGTGGGACATGTATGCATGGTGTGTTTTATTTAGAGGGAAGGTGTTTACTATTTTTCTAATCAGAACTTAATTTCTACAGCTTGTCCTTGTAACTTGTTACTTGTCCTGAAACTCTGCAACTTGGTCTGGAGAAATGGGTAACTTGTCCTAGATTCCCATTAAGCTATCCTATGTGAGGAACCTAACAACCTTCTGGTATGATTGGTCTCTTGGCCTTTTCAAGCCCAACAAAGAGTGGGTTCTGACACCTAAAATGTGATCTATTGTTGGTCACTGAACACTGGAGTTGAGAAACACGGATGTAGTCCCATGTTTACTGTTGTTTCTTTTTAGGTAGTTCTGAAACAAAAATATTACAGTGTGTTGACTTCCAAGCAGTGCCACTATAACCATATTCGGTTCACACCAACAACATAGATTTACATAAACACATCTGATCAGTGGACAAATCTCACATAGGTTTAGATTTTAACAAAGAATGGATGACGCAATTAATTAATGTTATCAGGGTAATCTTTTAAATAAATATGGCCTAACTCACTGCAACAAAATCTTAATATTGGCTTATTGTGGCCATGTCATGCTTTGTAGCAAATATCATGGTATTCTCACTCAAAGAAATGTCACAAGAAGTCATAAAATAAGCGTGCATTAATTGTGTCAATGTTTATATATCATCTGCAAACAGTTTGACACAGTATTAACAGCAGAATTAAACCTTGCAGATCTCTAAATCTCAAATTTATAAGAAGTCCATCCCAATGAATACTCAAGATTGACATTTGGATATAGCAAGTGCTCTGTTTTTACAGTGTCATCCCAATGCATCACTGAGAGATCATAGATCAGTAATACACAATATACAATATGCACCATAGTTGGTTTGTCAGTTAATACAGCATTGGTAGTAATTGTGGCAAAAAACAGCCACCTAGTTTTATTACAAAGACAATGTGTGATGTTATGTGTTCAAATTCTATATTACATTTTAGTTATAGCCAGTTCATAAGGAGTTACCTGCATTTGGATTGTTGTGATGTCGTCTGTAACTGTCATGCTGTGAGTCAGTTGTTATACTGCTGTGTGAGGGATCTGTAACTGTCATGCTGTGAGTCTGTTAGTAAAGTTGGCTCAGCTGGTTGATACATAAAGAAAAGGTGTATCTGTTATATTTAAAATTGTATTATTTTGCCAAGACTGGTCTCCTGGCCTGAAAAGCCAGAAATGCTAAGACTGTAAGAACCCAGACAATCCAGGAGTGCCGCTATACTAGTAAGCAGAAGGGTTAAGGGATGAACATGCCCCCCTCACTCCTGGGGTAGTAACAATTGGTGGCAAGTGACGGGATTAGAGCCTCACAACGAAGCAGCGGGTCACGTCCAATTTATCTAAAATGAACAACTTTAAAGGAACTATTGGAAGCAAGGGGAAAGATAGCCAGCAATAAAGCAAAAGCTATTCTGATTGCCGAACTGATGGAGGGAGACCGAGCCAGCAGTGTTGTACCTTAACCAGAGATGGAGGAAAGCAAAGTCGCAAGGGAACTAAGGATAAGGCTGGCATTTTACCGGGAGCCACTATCAGAAGAAACTGTAACCAGAGTGATGGTGGATGTACAAGATTACATATTGGCCAATAGACAACAGGCAATACAGCTGCAACTAGCTGAGAGGGGTCACCAGCAGTATCGGTCACCACACAAGGAAAAGCGAAGCTCCCATACAATGCATTTAAAGCTGTCACAAACACGGAAGAGGATATTGATGGGTACATTCAAGATTTTAAAAGACTGTGCCACTTAAATGACATTGGACAAGCAGATTGGATACATCTGTTGGCAAGCAACTTGTCTGGCCGTGCCGCAGAGGCGTAGCGGGCAGTACCGGATGAGGACAGCAAAGATTACCACTGGGTGAAGCAGGCCATCTTAACACGATATGCCATCACCCCAGAGGCATACCAACACCAATTTTGGGAGCTCAACAAACAGGAGAAGGACTTGCGTGCAGAGTGGGCTTATCGACTGCAGAGAGCTGCCATGGGATGGGTATAGGCTAACCGAGCCACCGCCATGGAAGAACTGTTGCAATTGATTCTATTAGAGCAGTTCTTCAGTGGACTGACCCCAGAGGTGCAACTATGGGTAAGGGACCGTAACCCCCTTATCCTCTCCGATGCCACTCAGCTGGGCGATGAACACTATGATGCATGGGGCCACCATCGACCACCACCTCGCCCCTCGTATAAGCCAGCAGTGCTGTCCCTAGAACCCCCGGCCGTAGCCCCACCTTGTCAGGGCAGGGGCAATGGGTTCAACACCTCCGCTCCCAGGTACCAACCTCGTGCCAATATCCAGAGTCACCTATGCCAGCAGTTGGGACATGTCCAGAGGGAATGCCTCCAGAACCAGAGCCGGGTTCGTCCGGGCCAACCACCGCCAAACAGAGAAGCGGCCTATTGCTACCGCACCGAGACCGGTACCCACTTGCATTTTGGAACATTTAAATATAAACCTTACCAAACTGTATGTATTCATTGTGTTCTTTTCTCACCCTCTTTTTCCCTACATAGAGCATTCCAGAGCATACTATTTTTAAAATGTTCAATGACACTTGCTGTGTGTAGAGGAATGGTATATGCTTCTGATAGGAGATTCTGGTGTCCTAACGAAATGAACACAATATGTGGGTGCTATGCATGATTACTGTTCGTTTTATTTTAGAAATTGAATTGTTGGAGAATTTCTTTCTAAATTTATAGTTATTCTGGTATACTGACCAGATATGACATATGTGTAAATACTATGTAATTTTCTAATATTAGGGGTTATGTAGGTTTGTTATGTTATTGTTAGTCTCATGGCCCCTTGGAATCAGTTTGCACGACACTGATATTATATTCTCTTTGACTGAGGTCAGGAATAAAATTTTAAGGCTGGGAATGCTGTATCTTCAGCACTCATTGCGAGCCCCTCGCTGACCGCCTTTGGTGATCATCGTGTCGCTCACAATAAGCGTCTTTTGCGCTCATTGCGAGCCTCTCCCTGTCTACTGTACGGGCCTCACGATGAGCACCTTCGGTCTTGGCAGCCCACAACTTTCGTGGTTCACAATCCACTTATCCATTATCCTGCTAAGTTTTTTCGGCCGACATTTTTTTTCTCGCTTACTTGATTTTCTATCATGAAAAAACACCAAATATGCCTCAAATTAACTTGAAATCTCACTCACAAGCTCCCTGGCTCTCCCCGTGTGCTGTGTGTGATTGCGTAAGGTAATTTGAGGCATATTTGGGCTTTTTTTCTGGTCTTTCCAGTTCCGTGGTTCGGCGCCCATTGCAGCCTAAGTCATGCAGGCTTTGCGATGAGCGCCTGCGGCGCTTATTGCAGCCCAGCAACTGCGAGGCATGCAAACTTGACGAACATCCGCAAACACGACCAACAAACTCGTTGATCCACAACTATATATGTGATTGTAGTCATGTACCTGGTCTCAACCGAAGAGAACATTAATTCATTAGTAGTATGCAAAAGCAAACCTGTAGCCACATTAAATTCCCCTAACATGTAAAACCGTAGCACGTAACATAGCCCGCAAGACTTACGGCTAATAAATTGGCCTTCTAAACCAGCCCGCCAACTACTTGCAGGATAGGAGCGAGAAAACCATACAGGACGTGAGGTCGCAAATCCTTTGTTCTTTCAAGCCTGTAACTGTTACGTTTCGAATCATGTTATTAAATTACAACAAATTCACTTGCGTTCAAGCCCGTAACCCGCAACTGGAGCCAAGAAGCCAACGGGTACCAGAGAGAACCAGCAAGGGGGTAAAGTCCAATCCCTAGCACTTTAAATGCAAATATACACACACTATTGTACTTATATGAAAAGGGAAAGTGATGTTAGGTATTGGAATAAATAGTAATATAATAAAATTAGAAAACTTTTTTGACACTTTAACAACATCGCTTTAGCGTAAAAAAATGATTAACCCTGGCCAGAAATAGTCTAAGGTAAACAGTTTGCAGAATGTAACAAACAGTCAACATGGCAGAGTTGGTATAACTATATTTAGTAAATACTTGTAACCTAAAACATAAGTGGATCTGTAACTAGAGCCGAGCAACAAGTGATACTAATGTATTCAGTAGGACAACAACTGTAGCATGGGTGGTTGTAAATGTATTTGTAGGGCGGCTGGGTAAGTGTTAAGTGTGACTTAGCATTAGTGGGATGTCAGTGTTTAATTGTGTGAGCAGTTACTGACATTGTGATGTAGTTGATTGTTCTTTAATATTACTGTACTAGAAAATTGCCTGTCAAACATGACGGGAATGAAATTGTAAGACTGGCAATGCTGGGGCTTTTGGTCCTCGTTGGTTTTATTTTTAAAGTCCAACGTGCCTGGCATTGTTAGTGTAAGTATTATTGTTTTCTGAGTTGCTGAGCATCGTTTTCATCCTGTTTCAGAATTTCCCTTGTGAGCGGTGGAAAACAACAAATATGGCTCCAATTAATTTGCAACTTAACTCCTAGGCTTCCTGCCACTCCCCTGTGCTGCGTGTGAGTGTGTTATTATTTTTTTATAATTATTTTGCTTGTTTTGGGCCTTTTCATAGTTACGCAAACTGCGTGCTTCAACTGCTGGCCTCGCTTTGTGAGGCACGCAGTGCAATGAGCGTCTTTGGCGCTCATTGGAGCCTAAGTCCCGCGTGCCTGAACTGGTAGCCTCGCATTGCAATGAGCACCAAAGTCCCGCGTGTCTCAACTGCTCGCCTCGCTTTGTGAGGCTCGCAGTGCAATGAGCGCCTTTGGGGCTCATTGCAGGTTAAGTCATGCATGTCTCGAGTGCTCGCCTCGCTTTGCGAGGCTCGCAGTGCAATGAGCACCTTTGGCACTCATTGCAGCCTAAGTGGGTGCAGCCTAAGTGGGCGCTTCGTTCTGGACACTGACAACTATATGTATGTGTTAGGGCTTCGTTAAGCATTGGAAATTCTTATTTAGGCAATTTTTTTCACCTACCAGGATTCATAGCTTCTTAGGTGTCTTGGAAGCGTTCTCATAAGCATTTTCTATGATCTTGTAGGGGGGGGGGGGGGTTTAAGGGTTTACTGTAAAATGTAATAGATACACGACTCCCTACGTGGAAAGGTCACTCGCAAGATTCCTTAAGTGAGACATGTAATTAAGTCCATTGTTCTGTAACTTATTTTTCTACTTTACTTTTTACTTTGGACCATTTCATTTTATGGATTCTGAACCATTCCCATGGATTTTTTTCTGTGAACACACTAAACATGTTACCTTCAATATAGATTGTAAAAGCCTAAATATAGAATAGGTTACTAGTAAATATCATACTTACATTTCATCAACCAGATCGGTATCATCCAACCAGAGCCATTCTCCTTTACTGTTTTTACTGAGTCCAATCCAGTAGTATAAGCTGTCTTTGTATCGTTTTATCACCTTCTGCAAAATGTTGTAACAGATTTACCAATATATTAATATAACAATAAAACATTATATGTAATACAATCGTAACACATACAATATTTATTATTCACACACATGGCCGGATCATGCATAAGGTGAGTTAGGCACTAGCCTAAGGGCGCATGCTTTAGAGGGGCGCCTGATTCTAAATCAATTTAAAAAATAAAAATTGTGGGGTGGGGGGCAGTTCTTCTAACTTCAGCGGCCCCCCAATAGAGATCCCTGCTGGATTTTGGGTGAGGGGGGTGTTGTGCTGCAGACAATTGTCCATTATATATTTTTAAATATATTATCCCCCCCCCACCTGTCCACCACCAGAGTTGGTTTAGTCTAAATTGTGCAAAAACAATTCAAGGGGAAAGAAGGGGGTTTGCCCTCTCTCACAGCCCAACACTGGTAGTAAACAGGCCTTGGATTAGCAGACAGAGGTATGTCTGCACTCGATAGACATTTGCATGTGTGCTGCTGGATTTATTTCAGTCTGGGAAGTTACAGTCTAAGATATATTTATATGTATTGTAACATAGTGCCCCCCAGAGGTGAGAGCAAAACACGCTTTGAAGAGTTCTCCCCAGGAAAGAGAGAGTTAATTCCCTGGAGCAGTGCTAAGCGACTTATTGAAGCAGCAGGTGTTGTAAGCCTGTTAAAGAAATGGGTGTGGCACCCGGCAATTAGGTCCTGTGTGGCCTAAGCAGAAGTAAGGCCAGAAGCCTCACAAAAGCTAAGAAGGACACTTGTATGCATCTGCCAGTGAGAGTGAAGGTAGTGTGTTTAATCTGGTCTGCTGGAAGCAGAAATCGTGACAGTTGTGTTTAGTGCCCGTTTTGGTATAGACTTCAGAGAGCCTTACAAAGCATGGAAGGCAGACTGTGAGAGGAACCATTACAGCAGTTTTTACAGAGGAGACTGATTGGTGCTATCCCAGCGATAGGAGCAGAGGATCCATTACAGCTTAGAGAGACTGGATGTAAAGGTACCATTATAGAGTCTGATAATACACCCTACGGAGATGTCTGAATGTGTGGACTTCCTAAGCAGCATAAGTACCGCAATATAAAAGAGTCCCTGGATGTTGGGGTATCTGGAGAGAGGGTGGGCAAGAACCCCACCCCTCTGTGTGAAAAGTTATTTTACCTGCAGGCCGAGAAGCGGTATCAGTGCTAGTCAGGGTGTTCCTGCAAATAAGCAAAGCCGTTTATTTAGATTTTTCTTTCATGCTGAAATTAAGCTATTGTTAGTTTTGTATACTTTTATTAAAAGCAAAGATAAAAGCACTTTGGGACTTGGTTGTCCCTGAAGAAGCCAGTAGCCAAAGGCCACATTACCACAATTGGTGCCAGAGGTGCGGCAGCAGGTCTTGAATTTAAAGACAGCCCACGTTTTCAGCATGTAGGAGGCTTTGAGAGCCTTATTGCAAGCCACAGCAGCCAAGCAAGCAAGCAAGCAATAAGCAACAGGAGAAATGTAATATGATACCGGCAACTGAAGTAGCTCAGTACCAGTGACCAACCATTGTGAGCCCAAGAGAGAGTAAAGAGCAATGGCTGAAACATGCACAAGAGGCCACAGAGAAATGGCAGATACAAGTGGAAATGGACACATGAGAGAATCTTTGGAAGCACAGCTGCAGCAAATGAGGTCTGAAAAGAACACTGTGGCTTCAAAATCAAGCAGGATTATGAATCCGAACTGCTTCCTAAAGAAGATGACCAGTAAGGATGATGTAGAAACATACCACCTGAATTTTGAGAAGATTGAAACTAGGAAAGGTTGTCCTAAACAGCACTGGGCCACAGTCCTGGGTCCCTATCTGTGTGGAGAAGCTCAGAATTCATATGGGGTTTTGCCTGAAGAAAAGGCAACAAATTATTGTACCCTGAAGGAAGAGATCCTTATCAGAATCTCATGACTGGACTGTTAATCTGGATGGTTATAACCTATTTAGGAAAGATAGAGGCAATGGTAAACGAGGAGGAGGGATTTGTCTGTATGTTAAGCCTGAATTTAAGGCTATAGTCAGAGAAGATATTTATGGTGGACCTAGTGATAAAGTTGAATGTTTGTGGGTAGAGTTAAATAGTCGAGTAGCAAATTCCAAAAGAATATTAGGAAGAGTATGCTATAAACCCCAAATATAGCTGAAAGTGAGGAAATACAATTATTGTTACAGATTGGAAATGCAGCTAAGCACGGGCAAGTTCTAATATTGGGAGATTTTAATTACCCTGAAATAAACTGGATAAATGAGACCAGCAGTTCAGCTAAGGGGAGCAGGTTATTGAGTACACTCAGGGATCATTATCTGGCCCAGGTTATACAGGAGCCTACTAGAAATGAAGCTATCTTAGATTTACTCATCACAAATAATATTGATATAGTATCTAATGTTGGAATAGGGCAACCTTTGGGAATCAGTGATCACAATACAGTCTCATTTGAGATTGAATTAAAAAAACAACATTTTAAGGGGCCAACAAAAACTCTTAATTTTAAAAGGGCAGATTTTAACGGTCTAAGGGCAGCAATACAAAGTATAGACTGGGACAGAGAACTGATAGGTAAAAACACTGAACATAAATGGACAACATTTAAATCCTTACTAAATATACATACACATCGGCATATACCGTGTGGGAAAAAAATTAAAAGGAGTAAATCACAACCCATGTGGCTTAACAATAATTTAAAGATCAAGATACGGAGTAGAAAACAGGCATTTAAATTATACAAACAAGAGGGGACAGAGACTGCTTTACATGAGTACAAGGAAATCACCAAGGCAGCAAAAGCACGATTAGACTGGCTAAAATAGAAAATGAAAAATTGATTGCAAAAGAGAGTAAGACTAACCCTAAAATATTTTTTAAGTATATTAATGGGAAGAAGGCGAGGAAGGAAGCTATAGGAACATTACAATGTGACACAGTCCATCTGATAATTAGTGACCAGGAAAAGGCAGATGAGCTAAATAGGTTCTTTTCGTCGGTTTACACAAGGGAGGTACCAGTGGTTGGGACACTGCAACATAATGGGGCTACACTACCTTTGCCAAATAATCGGTTAACACAGGAAGTAATCCAAAAGAGGTTAGAAAAAATAAATGTTAATAAAGCCCCAGGTCCTGATGGAATACATCCAAAGGTACTGAGGGAATTGGGTTCTGTAATAGCCAAACCATTATATTTAATTTTTCAAGATTCACTCAACACAGGGTCTCTACCAGATGACTGGAGAAAAGCTGATGTGATACCTATATTTAAAAAGGGAGCAAGAGCAAATCCGGGGAATTATAGACCAGTGAGCCTCACTTCTCTAGTGGGGAAGCTTTTAGAAGGGTTAATAAGGGATAATATACAAGAAAATGTCTATTTGAACAGGATTATAAGTAGGAGTCAATATGGATTTATGAGAGATAGGTCATGTCAAACAAATCTAATTAGTTTCTATAAGGAGGTTAGTAGGAACCTGGATCAAGGCAACTAAGTGGATGTAGTCGTTTTGGATTTTGCAAAGGCTTTTGATACAATGCCACATGGGAGACTATTGGGCAAACTAAGGGATACAGGAATTGCAGTAAATATCTGCTCATGGATTGAGAGCTGGCTAAAAGACAGGAAGCAAAGGGTTGTTGTAAATGGAACATACTCCGATTGGACTAATGTGGTAAGTGGGGTTCCTCAGGGTTCAGTATTAGGTCCTCTCCTTTTTAACATATTTATTAATGACTTAGAGGTAGGATTGGAGTGTGGGGTCTCCATTTTCGCTGAAGACACAAAGTTGTGCAAGGTAATTAAATCAGATAATGATGTGCTTTCCCTCCAATGGGATTTACATAAAATTGAGGAATGGGCATCTAAATGGCAGATGAGATTTAATACGAATAAATGTAAGGTTATGCATCTGGGAAGGAAAAATAGCCATGCAATTTATAATCTTAATGGAGCAAATCTAGGTGTATCAGATATTGAAAGGGATTTGGGAGCTTGTGGACAACCACCTAGGTAACAGCGCTCAAAGCCAAGCAGCAGCTGCAAAGGCAAATAAAATATTAGCATGTATTAAGAAAGGTATAGAAGCCAGGGAAGCAAATATAATTCTGCCACTATGCAAATCTCTAGTACGCCCTCATTTGGAATATGGAGTACAATTTTGGGCACCACTTCATAAAAAGGACATTTTAGAGCTGGAAAAGGTACAGAGGAGGGCAACAAAACTAATAAGGGGAATGGAGGGGCTAAGTTATGAAGAAAGACTAACCAAATTAAACTTATTTTCTCTAGAAAAAAGGCATCTAAGAGGAGATATGATTACCTTATATAAATACATCCAGGGTCAGTATAAAGATTTGTCGGGGGAGCTTTTTGTGCCAAGAGGTTTTCAACTGACAAGAGGACATCCCTTGAGGTTAGAAGTAAAAAGATTCCACCTTAAAGAAAGAAAAGGGTTCTTCGCAGTAAGGGTGGTTAATCTGTGGAATTCTCTACCAGAGGAGGTGGTGACAGCGGATTCGATAGATAACTTTAAAAGGGGACTGGATTTATTTCTAATTAAAAAGGGAATTCAGGGTTATCATGGATAATTAGAGAGGCAGTATTGATCCAAATGTTTTACATTTCCCTTTGAGACAATTAGCTAAGTCTCGCTTAAATAATTAAATTGATTAATAATTAATTAACAACTAATGAATTAATAGTTAATCCTCATATTGTAGATCAGAGGAAATCTTCAAAGGTTGAACTTGATGGACTGAAAGTCTTTTTCAACCTTAAATACTATGGGCCTCATTCTATTATCGGCCGTAAAACGGCCTGCAAGGCTCCGATTCCTTGCGGGGGTTCCGTTATCTTGCAATTCAATTATATGGCCCCGCAAGGATCTCTCCTTATGGCAGGCCGTATATCTTGCAACCGGCCGTAAGCTCAGAAATCTTTAAACACAAAAATAAATTCAAGCCTGCACTGTACAGCTCTGTAAATGCTAGGGATCATATTGGGGGACATGAGGATTAATAGCAACCCCCTCTCAAGCTTGCACATCAGCCCAAATCCGAGTTTACATTAACTGTTTATTTTCCGGCTGCGGCGTGGGCGGGTCTGAGGTGCTCCAAGCCCTCTGGACTTTTTACATGGATATGTGACATATATAAAAAAAAAAAATATTTACGGATTTGAGTGTAGGGGAATGTTGTGCTATTTTTGCTAACACCTACAATCACTTTATAGTCTCCTCAGAGTGCAGGATGGCTTTATTTGGGCTATATTATGTGCTTAATTGGTGCTAGCGGGACCTTTTTGCTGCAAGTAAGCTGCGGCTCGTTTTTAGCCTTGCAGAGAGGGTTACCGGAGCAATTGAATAGCAACCAGGATTTTCTTACGGCCGAATCTCTTGCGGCCTTTTAAGATCAAAGGCTTTCCTCCGGCGCATGCGGCCGCAATGGATAGCAAGGCGCCGGCCGCAAGCCTGCCGGAATCCCCGGCCGGAGGGGAATAGAATAGCCGAATAGCTTGCGGCCGGTCCTTGCGGCCCCGCATCTCCTACGGCCGATAATAGAATGAGGCCCTATGTAACTATGTAAGACTGGGAGTGAAAAGAGTACAGAGATTGCACTCCGGGGATTTTTTTGATAAACCTGCATATCACTATCCAAGGGGCATGCTTGTCTACTGAAGCTAAAAAAACAGTTTCACTGTTAAGGGAAGGCAAACCAAACCTGATGAAGAGAGAAATCAGGAGTTAGAGACCTGGTGGATGGCAGAGAGAGTGCAAAAAGCCACCAAGAGAGGGAGAAAAAAAAAGACGAGAGAGACCGCAGGAAGGGCTAAACAAACTGCAGGAGCCGCAGAAGAAATTGCAGTGAAAGCTAAAGAGAGGTCAGGAGCCACTAAAGAGACTGCAGAGCAGACAAGAGAGACTGCAGAGCAGGCAAAAGGGACCGCTGAGACGGCAAAAGGGACCGCTGAGAATGCAAAAAAGACAGCTGTGCCGGCAAAAAAGACAGCTGAGACAGCAAAAATGTCCACTGAGATGGTTAGAGAGACTGCAGGAGTGGCAAAAGAGAATGCTGGTCCTGGAACAAGATGATGATATAAAAGTGACTGATGGTGTGAGCAAAGGTCAAAGAGAAAAGGACAAAGTGTTCTCACTAACTGGGTGCAAAATCAACCTCAGTGTGAAACGAGCTAATCAAGTCACTGGGGAAGATTTGAAACCAAATAGATACAGAAACCTTATGGTAAGAGCAAAAAAGAGACCTCCATAATAAACCTGGACAGAAACCAACAGCTGGCCCCGGTGAATCCTCATGAGGTGGAGAATGAAACCAGAGAAAGCAAATGCTTGATAAAGATCTCTGACCGAGAGAAAGTGGAGATCAAACAGCTGATTGCAGCCAGTATTCTTACTAAGGAAGAATGTCCTCATTTTGAGGAAGAAACTGGAATCTTTAATAAAGAGAAACTTGCGAAAGATAAGAATCTGGAGACTGAGTTGGTGAAGTAGGAACCACCATCCTGGACAGGACTTATGAAGCAGAGCATAGAGATGTGTCCTACTAAAAGTGTAAAGTATCCAGAGAGATCTCTGTCTCAGGTGCCAATAAAACAAAGTGATATGGACAAGGAGGGGGAAGAAAGGAAACCGGTCCAGCAAGAGGTAAAGATGAGCTCTATTCCAGTAGGACTGAAAAAGCCCAATATGGAAGACAGGCAAATTGTTACTAATATGAGGGGTGTCAGGAGGATGCCAGATTACATCCTGAATGGCGGAGGAAGCCTGCATTTGAGGACTACAGAGTGTCCTACAGGAATAAGATACAGATGCCTATTTGGGAGCAGAGGAAGAGTCCTCTCAAGTATAAGCTGAAAGAGTCCGTTGTGTGGGAGCCGCAGCACAATGATAATCAGTAGAAGCAAGATCTCCTCAATCATGCATCTCAGAGAGAAGGAGAGATCACCAATTCCACCTCTGAGCTACAAGAGATAGAAGAATCCCTTAAGCAGAGAGAAGCAACTGTGATAGATAAGGAGCTGCTGTTACATGCTCCACAAGCACAGAGGATGGCCAATCCGTCTTTATACAGTTTAGGGAAAATTCTCAGCCAACCTATTGGAGCACTTGGAACAGAAAGAGCCAGGTTATCTGTCCTCACAAACCATGGGCTCAGGACAGTTTGCAGGACTATGAAATAAATTGTGGTGAAAAGGGGGAAGAAAAACCTCCCGAGAATTCGCAGTCCCTTAGTGACAGTGATGATAATGAAAATTATGCTGGTGATGAACCGAAAGATAGAGTTGGAGACTTTGCAGAAGAGCTCGACAAGCTCAAAGTGTCACAGAGTTTGAACAAGAACTCTACAGATTGGTGGCAGAGATTCAGCTACTATCGGAGCCAGTCACCAGCCCAAATATGGATGTGTTGAAGGAGCAACTTAATACTGTGGAACCATTGGTGAGAGAGATTGAGAGTGCCTTTGGCAGTGTGAGGCAGAAGTTTCAACAGCTACAAGAGAACATTAACGGCCTCTCGGCTCAGGTCCCTCAACCCTATGTTGTTGAGCTAAGGGGAAGGATGTGTAACATAGTGCCCCCCAGAGGTAAGAGCAAAACACGTTTTGAGGAGTTCTCTCCAGGAAAGAGAGAGTTAATTCCCTGGAGCAGTGCTAAGTGACTAATTGAAGCGGCAGGTGTTGTAAGCCTGTTAAACACACACAGAGAGATGGGTGTGGCCCCCTGCAATTAGGCTCTGTTTGGCCTAGCAGAGTAAGGCCAGAGTCTCACTGCAAGCTAAGAAGGACGCTTGTATGCATCTGCCAGTGAGAGTGAAGGTAGTGTGTTTAATCTGGTCTGCTTGTATGAAATCGTGACAGGTGTGTTTAGAGCCTGTTTTGGTATAGACTTCAGAGAGCCTTACAAAGCATGGAAGGCAGACTGTGAGAGGAACCATTCTGGAGCTGCTGGGACTTCTGAGGGAGCAGTAAGTGCACACGCTTAGTGAAGAGCCTACAAATGTACAGTCTGGAGCAACCTGAGAAGTCTTGTACAGGGATTGCTTGTTTGGATTTGTAACACAAAGAGCCTTTACAGAGGAGACTGTTTGTTGCAGAGGAAAAAAGGATTTGCAGAGGAGCTGCTGCTAGGATTTTGCCACAGCCCTTTTTACAGAGGAGACTGATTGGTGCTATCCCAGCGATAGGAGCAGAGTATCCATTACAGCTTAGAGAGACTGGATGTAAAGGTACCATTATAGAGTCTGATAATACACCCTACGGAGATGTCTGAATGTGTGGACTTCCTAAACAGCATAAGTACCGCAATATAAAAGAGTCCCTGGAGGTTGGGGTATCTGGAGAGAGGGTGGGCCAGAACTGCAGGCTAATACTTTTACAAACATCCATTTCTCTGAAAACCCCTTCCCTGATTTTGTGATTTAAATAGTATTATATTAGCACAGTATACCTCTGCTAATGACTTGCCTGACTACACACCTCAACTCTAAATGCATTATGTACTTCCCCTATGAATAATACAAAAGAGCTACATGAAAAATCAGCATGGTCACAGAGACTTAAATGTTAAATCCAGTATCACTATAGACACACACTATATATATATATATATATATATATATATATATATATATATATATATATATATATATATATATATATAATTATTTTGTGATTAAATATATATTTTTATTTATTTATATATATATATATATATATATATATATATATATATATATAGTAAATAAATAGTACATCTGTGTTCACATTTGAATGTCTAAAACCAGTTAAAAAACCTGCTTCCAGCTCAGATTTCCAAGAAAAACAGTTATTACACTGCATTCTGGGAAGCTGAGCTGGGACATGCAAATGTACCTACAAATGCCTCGCTCTTCAATCCAAAGCCATTTTCAAACATGGCTTCCTTTAAGCGTATGCATGCTGTGTTACGCAGCTTTAATGCAAAGCCAAGGCTGGATTTTACACAAGCCAAGAATCCTATCCATGTCCAGCTGTTTCAACCTTACTGGCTATCAGCATGGAGCGGGTATGTATATGTAGGTGTTAGGGTGAGTAGGTAAGGTTGAGGGGTTTAGGTGTTGGGGTGAGGGGGGGTTACGTGTTAGGGTGAGGGGTGTTAGTGTGAGGTATTAGGGTTATGGGTGTTACGGTTAGGGGTGTTAGGGGCACTAGAGTTCAGGTAATGGGACATGATATGATTTACACTGGGAATAAATTCACAGACCCCTCTGTCACGCCAGGTAGTGGCCGATTGACGCTACTGCGCACTGACAGCGAACAGGAAAGATATATATATATATACTGCACATAGAAAAAAATACAGGTAAACTTTGCGCACATACTCTCAGGGGCTCCTCCATTTTACTGCCTAAGCGCTCCAAAAAAGGTAGGTGCGGGCCACCACACAGTCTAGATTCACTAATAGTGTGGGGTATTTCAGGCTTGATGGTGCAGTGAACTTCATGGTATTCAGTAAGATATAATATTATATACTCTACAAATAAAATGAGCTCAAGTGACATTTAGCTAGGCCAGACAGCTTATAATAGTAAGCATCGTACTGCACCGTTTTATGAGTACTTTAGTGGTGTGCTCCAAGTTGTACTGAATAAACTGGCCCTTGTCGTTTATATAGATTTGTCACATGGAAGGGACCTTGATTACAGATAAAACAAATCAATAGAAGCAGCTAACATTATGCATATTCTAAGTAAAAAAATATTGTGAGGTTAAAATTAAGTATTTTGGAAAACATAATAGACAAATTAGATGGGCCTTTTTGTTAAAACTTATTGTAAAATGTACATTTCTATGTTTATGGTAAGATTTTGATTTAGCTCCACTGAAACAGCTTTTACTGTGGAGTGCAAGCTGCTATATATACCTTAATGAAGCTGTGAGCTACACCATGCAGGGTCACCCAAGATGGGCAGGTCATAGCAGAGAGGTCAGACAAATTGTGGTGTACTGGAGAATGAACTGGCAACCCACTTCAGTATCTTTGCTATGAAAACCTTATGGATGTGCACAACCAGAAAGAAAAGGGGGCCTGGCGTGGTACAGTCCACAGGGTCACGGAGAGTTAGACACAACTCTTCATAAATTAGAGAAATGGTCTACTAAATGGCAGATGAGATTTAATACAAATAAATGTAAAGTTATGCATCTGGGATCGAAAAATGGCCATGCAATTTATAATCTTAATGGAGTAAATCTCAAGGTATCAGATATTGAAAGGGATTTGGGAGTGCTTGTGGACAACCACCTAGGTAGCAGTGCTCTCTATCTAGCTGGTTGTATCTCAGATAGGTCACATAAAGTATATTATGTAAGTGATTTGTTTTGTCCTTAGTTTATCTTTTCCTTTAAAAAAGTTAAACTGATTCTGTGCCGTATTTAATGACTTATATGCTATATGCTAATGCTGTGACGTCACATGCGCGCCACGTCAAGACGCCAGAAAGAGCGGAGGCCGGAGCAGATGCTTCAGATGCAGGTAAGTGAGGGGAAAGGGAGGGGGGTATTTAGAGGGGTAGAATGAGGGGGGGTAGAATGAGGAGGGAGGGGTGAGGATGAGGAGGGGGAGGGAAAGAGACACGAGGGGGTGAGAGAGACACGGGGGGGTTAGAGAGACACGGGGGGTTAGAGAGACACGGGGGGAGAGTGACTCGAGTATAAGCCGAGGGGGCCCTTTTTAGCCTTAAAAAAAGGGCTGAAAAACTCAGCATATACTCGAGTATATACGGTAATATGTTTTTAGGCACTGTCACTATTATATCAGACAAAAATAGCAAATGCAGTCCTTAATTTTAATTAAATAGTTAAAAATAATTTTGAATAAACATATTCTCACCTTTATGTTTGTATCTGTTAATATGGCAAGAGTGGCATCTTGTGAGAGACAAGAACTCCGGCTCGTGGTCCAGTTACTCTCGGTATCAGAAAAGTAAAAGCACGTTTGATTCACTCGCAGCCAGTTATCGGGACATGTTGGGCACTTTCCTTTGGTGGGAACAGCTTGTCCTAAAGAAGAAGAAAAGTATTATATTAAAATACCCCTCGTAGACCTTTAAGACGGTTGCTGAATTTCTATACATTTTAATTGAAAGGATATAACAAAGGGCTTGAAATTTGGCAGAGTTGCAGAGCGATAATATTAGACAAGCCCGCAACATACATGGCCGACATCCAAATCCGTAAACCATGCTTCCACACAATGCATTTGCGGCCGTGAGCATGATCGATTAGTCAAACCCATGGTTATGGATTTAGACGGAGCCAATAGTAAAAGAGATCGTCATCATTACGTCACAAAAAAAAAATGGAGGTTAGATGTCGATCACTTACGGGTTTGAAATACGAGTTGTGATCGGACCCACATTCCAGAAATAATGCAATATGAAATAATCAATAAATATGATATTTTAGTCCATGCTAGTTCTATTATATATATATATATATATATTAACACATTGATCGATATTAAACAGAAATTATCGATATTAAACAGAAATTGAACATACATTTTTATTTATTTTTTTGTCAATTTGCGGGCTTGAGAATAATGTGCTATTAATAATACCTTTCATCTATTATACTTTAATTTATATTTCCATTTACAGTGCTACGGACAGGACTTTACCCCCTTGCGCGTCCTCTCTAGTACTCATAGGATTTGTGGCTCCATTTCCTGTTTACAGGTTTGAACGCCAGTGCGTCTTTGGGGAATCATTGCAATTTAATAGCGATTTACAGGCTTGACAGATCAAAGGCTTAGCTGGTGATGGAGCCCATAGGGATTTTCCAGATGAAACCAGCAGATAGTTTGCCGGAAGCTAAAATAGGCCAATTTAATAGCCGCAACTTTTACGGGCTACAGGAACTCAAAATCGCTGAATTTAATAGGGCCCTAGTCTTTCAAGTGCTGTGCGTAGTCCCATGATTGGTCCTCCTAAATAGACAAATGTGACTGCAGCGGTTATGACTCCGAGTCAGTGCCAAATACTCAGTCCTTCACAATGGAGGAAGTAGCTTTGAAAAAAAAACGATTGCACCATTATTGGAGAAAAATAGCATTTTACATGAAGAACTAGACACTGAATATGTCTCGATAAGACGTATATAGTATGTTCTGATCTGAATCAAGTTTGAAAAAGTAAAGGCAGAGACATAAAAATATAGGATGTTACTAACCAGAGGACAGAGCATAAACGATCCCAAGGATCCCAAGGATGACGCCGATTACCGCCAATGCCGCACTCAGCCATCGAAAGATTTTCACATTTCCCCAGCAGGTCCTGATCCCCTGTGCAAACCAAATAAAGAATCACATGTCATGCCCAAGGTCTGTTATATCAGTGTGTTTAAAGAATATACATAGTATAGAAACATAGATATGGCGGCAGATAAAACTAGGGCACTATAAATACCCCCATTACAAACCAATTGGACCCATAATCTTTATCCATCTAACTCATGTCCAGTGGTGATTTGAAGTTGAACTTGTTTATTTATGTGTTTGCCAAAACAGTGTATCCCTAATGAACAATTCTCAACAGCTAATTAGTATTTGTGAGCCATACACTTACTTCTAAAACAGCAAAACCACTGGTGAATGTTTCAGCAATTAATTATTGTAGATGATCGTTGTTAAAATAATTGGTTAACACAGTGTTACTATATACTGCTTGGTAGAATCATTGGGTCCATTGGAATTGCTATTAGGAGGAATAGGACCAGAACCAAGGTAATAACCTCCAGGAACACCAATAGCACAGGGATGCAGTAACTGTATAAGTGTCTTATAGTAACTATACCCCCAGGCAAGTTCAGAATTACATACACCCAGTGATGATGTAGAAGCAAACACATTATTGATGAAGGTCCAGTAGGTTTAACCATCACCTTTCCCCCACCAAAATGGGCCCCCACCCAATGGGCAACCCTTTCTTAGCTAATTGCTAGTGAGATCCATTCCTCCTGCCTTTCATAGCCAGGTATGTTTTAATCTGGCCGGTCATATCCTCACTGATTCCAGCTGGGGGTTAACTGAATCACTTTTATGACCCCTCTGAGGTCAAAGCGAAGGTGTCTGTCCAGTTATTTTGCTTTGATCCCACCTGGGAGACTCAGGGAGAGTGTTTGCCAGGGCCTTTTTTTTTACAGTACGTTTAGGTTACGTGATGTGTATTGCTTAGGGAAGGGGGGGGACATATGCAGTCCGAGGTCAAGATGGCATCCGGCTAAACATCATGGCTGAGCACATACAAATATGCATAATGGATTATTCTTCTTACAATTAGCCACAATTAAGTCTTAGCAGGTCCAAACATCATTATGCCTGATAATAAGTCCCACTAGGGACAATAATAAGTCACTTTAGAACTGATAACATAAATTAGAGACTGTGAGACACTTTTTACTGTGGTCATTATGTCAACCATATTGCCACCGGACAGCAATAACAGCACATACATTTTAACCAAGAAACCAAACCATGACAGTAACTATATGTGCACACAATGTCCAGTTGTGACACAGTGTATATCAGTTGTTTGTGATATTTATGAATACATTTAAAAAATACTTGATTTTGGGATGCCAGAAAACCTTTAAAGCAACCGAGGAAGGAAAATCAGTGTAGAGATACACCCCACCGAGCAGGCATCTTCCACCCATATGAGTCACTTACGCTCCATTAAAGTATGAATCGGGATAAACAGGTGCGAGCCATAAAAGTGACAGCAAGTATGTGGTTAATAACGTGAGGAAAGTGAGGCAAGTAAAAATAAACAAGAATTCGGAAGGGTTAAAACTGGAAGAGGAAATGATAAAAAAAGCAAGAAGCAGGAGGAGATAGAGGAAGAGGAGCTACCCTTCAGGAAAGCCTGAGTAATAGGAAGGATGGTGTAAGAGTGATGAGTACTCACCCAAGATCTCCGGGGTGCAGTAAGCTTTGTGGGTTTTTGAACATGTGAAACATCTGAAGACGTGCGATATGGAGTGTTGGCCCCAGTCTGGATACCAGTGTCTCTTGAATTTATCGAATCATTATCCTTATTGTCCGTCCGTCTGAGAGGTTGCTGCTCAGCGTGTGTGTTACTATTCTCCATTATGCACCCTTCTGTTGCTTTTTTCGTAAATAATAAAATTGTACGCGGACAGTAAGTGCTCCAGACGTGTATAGACAACCACAGCTTACTCAGTAAGAAGACGACTATTTACTTAATGTCTGAGAAACACAATTGTACTGTCTAATACAGCACTAACTTGTGGCACTGCTTCTCGCTCAATGAATCGGAGCACATGAAGTAACAGCGAGACCTGCAGGATGGACTTTACTCTGTGTGTGTTTGGGGAGTGGGGGGGTGGAGTCGCATGCAGTAGAATACACAAGAAGACGGGATGTGTTAGATATTATTGAAAACAATATTTAAGAACGATAACCAATTCAATATGATACCTTTTTGACTCTTTAAAAAACAAAATATCACCCAGAACAGGCTAAAACAGACCAGAACGCACTCTTTATAAAAGGAATTCATGCTAAAATCATTGGGATGTGATATATATAACTGAGAACTATTTTTAAGACCCAAATCCCCTCTGATAGTATGTTTTATTAGCCCTTTAACAAGCCAGAATACAATTTTTGATGAAATAAGCCAGGACGGCGACATAACAAAGGGTTAAAAATACCAAATTCACCAGATACACATGACTAGGTGGGATTCATATAATAACCTAAATAAATTCTACACAAACTCATTTCAAGTACCCGTTCCAGGCCAAAATACAATATTTGGCAAAACGACCCGGAACGGTGACTTTTCAGGGGGTCAAAAATACCAAATTCCCCAAATACAGATAAGTAGGTGGGATCACATATTATAATTGTCTAACTACGAGACGTCGTCACGCTGCGTTGCGCAGTGCGTACGACTTTGCGATGAGCGTCGCAGGCGAGGTGAGCCGTTAAATCGTAGCACTTTGGCAATGAGCGCCACAGGCGCTCATTGCAGGCGAGCCTCGCGTAGCGAGGCGAGCCGTTACTTCGTAGCACTTGGAAAAAAAATACGAGCTGAAAAAAATTACGACATAAGCGGCGGAACAAAAACACTAAAAAAAACACGAAATACACAATAAAAAATAAAAAAAAAGGTCACTTATAGCATGGGGCACCAGGCAGGACGTCTGGAAGTGAGTTGGAACTGCAATTTACAGCGATTTTGCCGAGTTACAAAGATCGAAAATCGGCTAAGCGAGAAAAAAATGGCCGCCGAAAAAAATGAAAACGAGGCTATACTACTACGAAGTGCGTAAAACACAGCCACAGACGTATGTGTTTGACAACAACGAGATAAAGGATGCGGATTAACCGCGCAATGAGTAAAAAGACAGTAGTGAGTACATTTTACGAAACGCAATTACAGATTTACGCATTAACACAGATTTAACGACTTTGTCTCGCGCAACATCGGATTTAACGCCGAAACCAACGCATTGGATGAAATATAAGTTGCAAATTACAAAAATATTAATTTGAGAAAAAAAAAATGTATTTATTTTAAGAAAAAAAAAGGGACAAATGTAGTGTCATGTTGTGTGCCAAACAAATTTAAGGTTAAACCGTAGTACTTTAGCGGGCTTAGCGATGAGCGCCGCAGTACTTTGGCAATGAGCAACGCAGAGAAAATGCCGGACGAACAAAACGAAAAGCAGGCTACAGCACTGCTACAGCACCACGGAAAACACGTACATAATTCGCTAAGACGCATACCACACATTATCCGCCATTTTAGGATAATGCGGAAGTACACAGCTACGTTAACGGTTTGGTCTCGCGCACGCACACTATTACACTGCACACGTTCATTACGCTTACACAGCACCTCCAGACCACTAATGCTGCTGCAACATCAACACAGATTGCCAGCTCTTCAACACAATGCATAAAAATATGTAAATTAATTTATTAATTTGAATTCTATATTTCAGTAGTACACACAAAACAACATTAGCTACCTTACAATTCCATATGTATATTAATAACTAAACAACTTTTAAAACATATACATCTGATTGCCGTCATTTTTTGACGGGCAATACGCTAGTTTATGTAATAACCTTTATACATTCCAGAGAAACTAATTTCAAGTACCCGTTCCAGGCCAACATACAATAAGTCGCAAAATGACCCGGAACAGCAACTTTTCAGGGGGTCAAAAATACCAAATTCACTAAATACAGATAAGTAGGTGGGATTCATGTAATGACCCTCATAAATTCCACAGAAACTAATTTCAAGTGCCCATTCCGGGCCAAAATGACCCGGAACGGCAACTTTTCAGGGGGTTAAAAATATAGAATTTTTAAAATACACATAAGTAGGTGGGATACATGTAATAACCTTCATAAACGGGACAAAGTTCTTGCGAGCTCGCTTCTCGAAGTTGCTGTACCAGGTCATTTTGCAAAACATTGTATTTTGGCCCGGATCAGGTACTTGAAATTAGTTTCTCTGGAATTTATGAAGGTTATTACATGAATCCCACCTAGTTATGTGTATCTGGTGAATTTGGTATTTTTGACCCTCTAGAAAGTCGTTGTTCTGGCTTTATTCATCAAAAACGGTATGACGGCTTGTTATCAGATGGGTTTAGGGTCTTAAATATGGTTTTATTTAACACATCACAATGATTTTATCATTAATTCCTTTTATAAAGAGTGCGTTCTGGCCTGTTTTAGCCTGTTCCGGGTGATATTTTGATTATGAAAGGGTTAAAAAAGTATTATATTGAATTGGTTTTGGTTCTAAAATATTGTTTTCAATAATATCTAACACATTCCAGTGATATTTGGTATTTATTTATTTTTTAAATGGCTTGTTTTGGCCCATTCCGTTCCATTCCGGGTTTTACACCGTTTCTACAGATACTGCCGAAATCACTTGAGAAACTTACATCATTGACTCAAGAAAACCAATACACACCGAGCACTCTGAGACGCCCATTCAGGTTCAGGTTCAGTTTCATGGACATTTTAATTAACTTTGTTCCTTATCCAAACATGTCTTGAAGATTTTTCTTTTCCAAAAATGAATAAATATGAAAAGTAATGATAGAGTAAAAGTGCTGGCAAACTAAAAATAGATTTTATAGACCTATATATTACAAGTTAGACTACCACAAATTATAGTTGTCACACTGCGAGTCGTTTGAGAGGCTCTACGCCTTACGCGCAGTAAGAAACCACCAAGAAAAGTGGGACTTTAAGAAAAAAAAAAAAACAGCTGCGGGACTTAAAAAATTTCGGCCTTTATCTTCGTATTTTTTAAGTCCCGCAGCTGTTTTTTATTTATTTTTCTCAAAGTCCCACTTTTCTTAATGGTTTAAAAAAAAAAAAACGCAGAAAAATAACAAAACATAAAAAAAAAAAAATCACACAGCCAGGACGTCTGGGTGTGAGGTTGCACGAAAATTAAAGTTAAATTTAAGGAGTTTTGCCACTTGAAAATCGGCTAAGCGAGAAAAAAAAATGGCAGCCGAAAAAGATGAAAAGACACTACACGACCCTGATGCGCAGAAAACACTGACACGAAAAAAATACCACATAAAACAAACATCACACACAGCATGGGGGGACAGCCAGGATGTCTGGGAGTGAGGTTGCACGCAAATTTAAGTCGCATTTAAGAAGTTTCGCCACTTGCAAAATGGCTAAGTGAGAAAAAAAATGGCGGAAAAAATAATTAAAACGAGGCTAAAGGACACAGAGCCGTAAAAATCACCGCCAGGCACGTACGAGTTACCTAGGAACGTAGCAGATACACAATATACCACTACAACGGAAGGAAAATGCTCGCGAGCCAAGTAACACATCAAAAAAAGACGCCATTTTACAACACTTATAACTCATAACATTAGAATTCTAAAATGCCACTTTACTTGCCTAAACACACGTTTGCCCTCGCGCAAGCAGCCTATTTACACCGCACACTTGCCACATTGCTGACACTTTCTCCTCAGATTACCAACAGTCCAACTGTACATTGTATGCTGCAGGAAAATCCAAATACGGGTAGATTGTTAGCTCTTCAGGACATTGATTGCTGCATATTAAATATAAATAGGTAAAGTATATTCATGTATTAATTCATATTACTTTATTAATCACTGTACTAAAAAAATTTTGCCCATTTTACAGTATACTTATATATCTGTATTCGTGATGAGCGCTGAAGGTGATGGTTGCAAAGCCGGACAATTGAAGTACATGAGGGGAGAGGATCGCAATGAGCGCCGAAGGTTCACAGAGGAGCAAAAGCCTTACATTGTGTGGCAAACAGCATTGCCATGGCTTAAAATGTTATTGCACCGTCATTTTGACGGGCAAGTCGCTAGTGTAATTATAATCAGCAGTCACGTATCTATTACAAATATTCATTTGAAATCTATTTATTTCTGTTTTTTGTCTTTATATAAACTGTGTATACATATCTACAGGGGCAGAGTTACAATCATCATGGTCCTCCTACATGGTCTTCCTACATGGTCTTCCTACATGGTCCTCCTACATGGTCCTCCTACATGGTCTTCCTACATGGTCCTCCTACATGGTCCTCCTACATGGTCCTCCTACATCTCCTCGGCTCTCCCTAACTCCTGACGGACCTCACAGACCTCTCTGGCCCCTTCCTCTATTTCTCCATAAACTTCTTCTGTTTTTTTCTCCTCTTCTTTAGCAGCCGATTTACCCCAAAAAAGGGTCCATGGATTACAATGTGATTTAGAAGTACAGCTTTAGCACCCAGTAGCCTAAGAAGACACCACAGCTGAAGTATATCCATGTGCACATCCTGCACTCACATTAATATTATAATTATACTTTATTTGTAACGAGCCAACGTATTCTGTATCGCTATACTGTGATACCAGTACAAGCTCACCTAAATACAATGGACTATTTTACTCTCCATAAATGACTTAAAGTGTCACTGCACATGTAGAAGAACTGAAAAATTTGAGATTTCCCATAATCATACTAAATAGTAATATGTAAACAATGCAATTATGTTGCTGTGCTTTTTTTTATTTTAATAATTAAAAATAAAATGGTGTTAAAAAGAAAGGAAATTGTTTCACCACGCCTAATAGCAGAACCATTTTCGCTGTCTGTGGATTGTTGGGTGGCTAGCTGAGTGATTGATCCAATTAATTATAATAATTGAGCGTATTTCTATGGAAATCCATCTAATCTCAGCCTGAGAGCTATTGATGTTTTCAGAAGTTTTATTCTAATATTATTCCATTGTACTTTATATTCTTGAACGTTTGCAATTGTTAATATGCTGTGTAATTAGGCAACATAATTAGGTGCTTGGAAATAGGGTCTTACATTTATTGCAGTTACTGGTAGCTGGGGTAGTATTTCACGAATATCCCCAGACCGCCATTGTGATATGGTGTAACTCCATTGGACCCGCGTAATCCTTAAAACTGTTACCCGACTCTTCACTCTACGGGCATGTTCTCCACGATCACATCTGAATATGGTGTGTCATGACTTACACAGGGTTTTATATGATAAAGACCCGATTTCATGGCTACATAACAGGCAGTCTAACAACCAGATGCGAAGCGAGGGCACTGGGCGAGGGCCTCAGTTGCTGGCATGGAGCGCCGAAGGGCCTCAGTTGCTGGCATGAAGGCGCTCCATGCCAGCAACTGCGACCTTCGCAAAGCGAGGGCACTGGGCGAAGCGAGGGCACTGGGCAAGGGCCTCAGTTGCTGGCATGGAGCGCCAGAGGCGCTCCATGCCAGCAACTGCGACCCTCGCAAACTTCACGTCGCAACGCAAACAACACAACACACCAATTACGACACTCGCTAAATTTTACGACCAACGCAAACAACATACGACACACGTTAACACACATTACGGCCTTGCAACACTCGGACGCAACTCGCGAACATTACAAAATTCAAAACACAATACATACACACAGCACATACATAAAAAGCTTACCTACAGCAAGAGGGAGCAACCAGGACCTCAAAAATGCAACTTACACCTTAATTTCACTCAAAATAAAAGAGTTTAGACACTAAAAAATTTGCTAAGTGAGAGAAAAAATGGCCGCCGAACAAAACGAAAACGAGGCTACACAGGCAAACAACATACGAGACACGTTACCACACATTATGACCTCGCAAACATCAGACGCAACACGCCGACATACAAACATTTAAAACACAATAAATACACACAACACACACATAAAAAGCTTACCTACAGCAAGAGGAACCATCCAGCACCTCAAAAAAAAAAGTTACACCTACATTTAAATAAAAATAAAACACTTTAGACACTAATAAAATCGCTAAGCAACAGAAAAAATGGCCGACGAACAAAACGAAAACGAGGCTAAAGCACTCTCAACACGCAAAACACCACAACACACTCGCAAAACACCACACAAAACTCGAAAAACACCACGAAGCACCGACGGATAATCTGCAAAGACGCATACCACAGATAACCCGCCATTTTACGCCAATGCGGAAGTACACCACTACGCTAACGGTTTGGTCTCGCGCACGCACACTCTTACACTGCACACATTCAGCACGCTTACACAGCAGCTCCACACCACTAATGCTGCAGCAACCTCAAAACAGATTGACAGCTCTTCAACACAATGTTTCGCAATAGGTAAAGTATATTCATTTATTAATGTATTAGATCTTTCATTATTATACGCCAAACAGCATTAGCTACCTTACAATTTCATTGCCGTCATTTTTTGACGGGCAATTCGCTAGTCACATATATAGTTGTGAGCAAGTGGGTCGTTGTTAACGCTGCAGGCTCACATAGCGAGCCTGTGGCCCTCGCAAAGGGAGGGCCTCAGTTGCTGGCATGGAGCACCAACGGTATTCCTTGCCAGTAACTGCGGACCTCGCAAAATTTACGGACTTACAAATACAAATACGAAACGCAGAACTTAGAAAAAAAAACATTGCGACCTTGCAAAATTACGACCATACCGCCCGAAACCCGCGCACATGAAAACATTAAAAACACAATAAATACACACAACAAACACATAAAAAGCTTATCTACAGCAAGGGGGGGGGGCACCCAGGACCTCGAAAACTGAAGTTACACCTCAATTTCACTGGAAACACTAGAGTTTAGACACCCGAAAATCCGCCGAAAAAAACGAAAACAAGGCTACAGGACTCTAAAGACGCAAAAACACCACCAAACACCTACGGATTTTCAAAAAAAGACGGACGCGATCCAAGAACAAGGACGCCAAATCAGCCACAGACGTGTACCACACATTAGGCGCCATTTTACAACACTAACTTACACAATGCGGAAGTACACAGCTACCCTAACGGATTTTCCTTGTGCACGCAGCCTATTTACACTGCACACTGCACACATTGCTCACACTTACACAGCCCTCAAAAACACATTGTATGCTGCAGCAACATGAAAACAGATTGCCAGCTCTTCTGCACAATGCTTCCTGCATATATTACTTCAAAATAGGTAAAGTATATTCATGTATTATTTTATTAATTATTTCATTAGCATTAGCAACAAAAAAAAACAATGCTCATAGCACACAAACAACCAACAGCCTCGCAATGAGCGCCAAAGGCGCTCAGCGCGAGGCTTGCAATGAGCGCCGAAGCATCTTGGAACACCAACAAAATTTACCGGCCTTACAATCATATTGCCGTCATTTTTTGACGGGCAAGTCGCTAGTGATATATATATATATATAATGCTGTTTGCCACGGAATGTGAGGTTATGGCACCTCTGAGCACCTTTGGCGCTCATTGCGAGCCACAACTTACTAACCTTTTTATAGTTGCATAATTACATTTGCTTCCCTTGCTTTTGTTCCTGTTTTGATACATGCTAATATTTTACTTGCCTTTTTTAGATGCTGCTTGGCACTTGGTACTGTTACAGAGGTGGTTGTCCACAAGTACTCATAAAACATTCACTATTTATTATAACCCTAGATTTGTTCAAATAAGATTATAATTTGTGTTAAATATCATTTGACATTTAGTTATCTTGTACAAATTTGTGTCACCAGCAGACATGGACACATTACTTTCCTGTCATACTTCTAAATCATTATTAAATATGTTAAAAATAAGAGGACTTACAGCCTCAATAAATTCGACACCGTTGATCCCTCAGCCCTCGCTAAAGCCCTCGTAGAGCTGTTTGCAAGGGCCGATTCCTCAATAAGCTCCTCAAAGCCAACTTAGCGAGATTATGGACAAAAACGTCCGAAAATAGCTCGGAGGAAGCAATGTAGTAACACGTACACGTTTGTAGTAATGTAGTAACACACACACCTCGCTAAAATCCCAACGAGCACAAAAAAGTGCCCGCTAGCGCTGCAAAAGCCTACACGTGCTGCCTCACATCAGCCCGATCCCTCATTTTACTGCTTCCCCCTGCACCTTAAACACATCCCCATGCCCCCCGAAGTGTCCCCATATTAACCCTTGCAGCTGAGGTCCCCGATCAGCATCGATCAAGACCCTAGCTTCATTTAAAATATTCAAAATTCCTGCCGCAGGTCCTTAAAGGGCCTGTGGCACACTATTAAACATGAGCCCTTTATTAACCCTATAACTCATGGGGCTCTATACAGAGCCTCTAATGACCCCTGTAACTCATCGGGCTCTATACAGAGCCCCATGAGTCCCTAATGACCCCTATAACTCATGGGGCTTCATGAAGAGCCCTATGAGCCCCTAATGACACCCATGACTCATAGGGCTCAATACAGAGCCACATGAGCCCATAATTAACCCTATTAGTCTCATAAGGGTCTATACAGACCCTTATGGGACACTAATTAACCCTATTAGGCCAATATAGACCCCTATAGGACACTAATTAACCCCTATAATAACACTATACATGCCATAACCCTGGTTAACCCTAACTGGGCCTATCTAACCGTAACTGGGCCTATCTAACCCTAACTGGGCCGATTTAACCCTAATCTGTACCAATTTAACCCCATCTAGTCCTATGTAAGACTATTTAGTCCTATTTAACCTTAACAGGCCTATTTAACCCCTATTGTACAAATGTATTGTGTTTAATTTTGTACTAATGTTATGTTTATTTTATCCTAGGGGTGGCTGATCTTCTGAAGGGACATCTGGCAAGGTAAGTGGACTTTATTATTCTATTTTAGGTTAGATTTAGTTTTTTTATGTATTTAGTTAGGGGTTAGATTGATTGTAGATAAGGGGCTAATGTTTTTATTTAGGGGTTTAATGTATTGTATTTAGGGGTTAATGTTGATTGTAGATAGGGTAAATGTATTGTAGATAGGGTTAATATATTTTAGTTAGGGGTTAATAATATGTATTTAGGGGTATATTTGAACTGTATTGTATTTATTGATGTATTGTAACTGTATTTATTGTATTAATGTAATGTTATATTTTATTTGTACATGTATTTTCTTTTCAGGTGTGTAGTTCTTTTTTTTAATTTTGATAATGTATGTTTTCTTTATATTGGTAGTGTCCTTTTTTTATTTTGGGTAATGTCCTTTTTTATTTTCTGAAATGTCTTTTTTTTATTTTCTGTAGTTCTAGGTTTCATTATTTTCTGTAATTAGGTGTTTTTTCTGTAATTAGTGGGGTAATAGGGAGTGTATTATGGTGGTAGGTAGGTAGTGTAGGGTATAACAGGGTAGAGGGGGGATTAATAGTGTAGGGTAGGATAGGGCTTACTGGGTTCATTCTTAAATATGCCCAGTTAACGTTAAATAGGACTAGATAGGCTTGCATACGACTATACAGGGTTAAATAGGTCCAAATGGGGTTAAATAAGCAGAGTTAGTGTTAGATAAGCCCAGTTAGGGTTATTGGGTCCAGATAGGGTGTAGTAAAATAGTGTAGTCCAATTCTGTTGCAGGTTTCTAACTATTTGTACCTCCATTGTGCTTACAGAAGAAAATAACTTATACAGGTCATCTGCCATTTTCCAGTCATTATTTATCAAATCGGGCCGTTTCACATTTTACATTTCTAATATATTCTTTCCTAGCCTTCTTCCCATTAATATATTTAAAAAAACTGTAGGGTTAGTTTTTCTCCCCTTTGTAATTATCTTCTCATTTTCTATTTTTGAAAAACGTTGTCATTATCCCCCTGATCACCAGTCCTTTGGACTCATATGATCCGCCCAGGATGATTAGGATTTTGAGGCAGGCCATTACTCTGGCTGCATAATGACTTCTATCAGGACTACCTCCTCTGCATATATGTGGTTGTGGGGTTGGGAAATTTTGCCTTGTCTGACCCAGCCATGCAGGGACTGGGCTCAGTCGATGTTTTAGTTATTTAATATGCTGTTATGTTATGTTACGTTACATTAATTACTGTATGTTATGCTGTATATTTAGTGTTAACTGACAGTTGGGATGTTATGTAATCTGTGATGTAACATCTGTTCTGACTGAAGTGTATGTATGCTCCTGATTGGAAAAGAGTGAGGTAACAGCTATCACTGTCTGACTGGATTAATATACATATGGAATGACATCTCTAGAAGATATATATGTATCAGAATCCCTAGAGAAGATAATAGCTGCCCTGGTCCTGTGCAACTAGTGGAGTGGATGTTATGATGCCTTGCAGATGAAACATTGTCAATGACTGTATCAGCAATTTACATAAAACCCAAAAGACTTACAGACTGTTACAGAAACTTATCAGTACAAGTTTAAATATACATCTAAGGAACCGGTTATGAATTACGACAACAATATAAGCAGATAGGGGTTAGATTGACCCAGTATGGTTATTGGGTCCAGATAGGGTTAGATAGGCCCAGTTCGGGTTATTGGGTCTAGATAGGAATAGATAGTCCCAGTTATGGTTATTGGGTTCAGATAGGGATAGATAGGCCCAGTTAGGGTTATTGGGTCCAGATAGGGTTAGATAGGCCCAGTTAGGCTTATTGGGTCCAGATAGGGATAGATAGTCCCAGTTAGGGTTGTTGCGTCCAGATAGGCTTAGATCGGTCCACTTAGGGTTATTGGGTCCAGATAGGGATAGATAGGTCCAGAGAGGGTTAGATAGGCTCAGTTGAGGTTTTTGGGTCCAGATAGGGTTAACAGGGTATAGTTAGGGTTAAGGGGTTAATGGGGTATAGTTAGAATTAATAGTGTAGTATAGTGCTTAGACTTTGTGTCATGAGGGTCCTGGAGGACCCTCATGGCACTTATAGTGTTATTATAGAGGTTAATTGTGTCATATAGGGGTCCATATAGATCCTTAATGGCCTAATGGGGTTAATTAGTGTCACATAAGGGTCTGTATAGACCCTTATGAGACTAATAGGGTTACTTATGGGCTCATGGGGCTCTGTATGGAGCCCCATCAGTTATAGGGTTAATTATGGGCTCATGGGGCTCTGTATGGAGCCCCATGAGTTATAGGGGTCATTTTGGGCTCATGGGGCTCTTTATGGAGCCCCATAAGTTATAGAGTTTATTTAAGGGCTCATGGGCCCTCTGCTGCAAGACGGTTAATTTGGTGGACACTGGGGGGGTACTGATGAGGACCACCAGCATAGAGGTTGGTTAATGTTAGTGCTGCAGGGGTACTTACCGTAACCCTCGGCCGCGATTGGTTAATAGTGTGCCGCGAACAGCTGGAATTTTGAATATTTAGAATGCAGCGGGGTCTCGATCAATGCCGATAGAGGACAACGGCTGCAAGAGGGTTCATGTGGGGTCACTTCGGGGACCCCACAGTATGGAAGGGTTAATTTTAGGTGATGTGGGGTACTTGGAGTACCCCCCCCCCCCCCACAGCAGGGCTTATGTTTAGAGCTGCCGGGGAGGTCTTAATCGGGCATCCATGGCAAATGGTGAGGTGTAAAGCCTGCAAAATCATCTCGCAGACTTTTCACTTCTTCTATCAGTTTGACTTGGTTATCGTGGAACGGCCGTGCTGCGATCATACATTGCTAGCCGCAGGTCTAATTTAATAGACTAATTTTTATATTTCCAGCTCGCAGCCCTAACGTTCAAACCTCGTTATAACGTTTTTCTAATTTAATGGGGCTGTTCATTTGCCTATTATAGAAGCCAGTTCCCAGTTCCCTCCCCTACGATAAAATAGTGTAGTCCAATTCTGTTGTAGGTTTCTAACCATATATGTGGTTGTGGGGTTGGGAAATTTTGCCTTGTCTGACCCAGTCATGCAGGGACTGGGCTCATTCGATGTTTTAGTTATTTAATATGCTGTTATGTTATGTTATGTTACATTAATTACTGTATGTTATGCTGAATATTTAGTTATAAAACAGGTGTTAACTGACAGTTGGGATGTTATGTAATCTGTGATGTAACATCTGTTTTGACTGAAGTGTATGTATGCTCCTGATTGGAAAAGAGTGAGGTAACAGCTATCACTGTCTGACTGGGTCAATATACATATGGAATGACATCTCTAGAAGATATATATGTATCAGAATCCCTAGAGAAGATAATAGCTGCCCTGGTCCTGTGCAACTAGTGGAGTGGATGTTATGATGCCTTGCAGATGAAACATTGTCAATGACTGTATCAGCAATTTACATAAAACCCAAAAGACTTACAGACTGTTACAGAAACTTATCAGTACAAGTTTAAATATACATCTAAGGAACAATATAAGCAGTTCAAGCACCGCTTGTACAGATGAGGTATCCTACATGTTGATCCTGTATGCTCACATTATAAATGCTGTAGTAATGCAAGGGGATTTCAGAGACATCAGCTGCCTTGGCGAAGAATTTAAAAGAACCTGAAAGATCTGCTGGGTAGGTTTGGCCACAACATCATTATCAAGCCTGACTGAAGAAAGCAGATCTCCACAGACGTGTTATATTCCTTATACCCAATAAAAGCTGCCTCTGTCCCTCTTTCATATATAATTTAAATGCCTGCTTTTTACTCTATATTTAATCTTTAGACCATTGTTAAGCCACATTGGATTTTGTGATTTACTCCTCTTACTTTTATTTCCACATGGTATATGCTGATATTTATGTATATTTAGTAAAAGCTTTAAATGTTGTCCATTTATTTTCTGCTTTTACCTGTCAGTTCTTTGTCCCAGTCTGTACATTGTATCACTGTCCTTAGACTATTAAAATTTGCAATTTTGAAATAGAGTTTTTTATTGCCTCCTTATAACTTTTTTTTTTTAACTCTTATTCAAACAAGTCTGTGCTACTGTATTTGATTTACTTACTGTGAACTCCCTGTTGACTATACTAACCAACTCCTCCTCCATGAGTAGTTAATTCACCCAATACCCTTTCTACACTTTCGTCCCAATTACTTCTAACTAGTTTCTTCCCTCCTATCTACTAGCTTAAATCATTCAGCCTTTCAGCTATCTTCTCCCTAGCACACAAGCTTCATCGTCTTGAAAGGTGCAATAGAGATTGTACCTAAGAAAGAAGTCAGACCAGTGCTCTAACAACCCCAAATCATCCTTCCTCCACAACTTTTCTAGCACTGCATTAGCTCTTTCTGTCATCCTGGGCTAGCACGTGGCACTGGTATTATCTCAGAAAATACTATCTTGCAGTTCTTTGAACTAAGATTATTTCCTAGATAATACATTTTTTTAGGACACCCCATCTTCCATTTATTTTGTCATTTGTGCTAATATGTACCAAGACCAATGGGTTATTGCCAGATCCTCCCAATAATTTATCAAGCTATCCACAACATGCCGAACCGAAGCACCCGGGGGGATCTGGGTGGCAAATTACCCGGTTTACTAATAATACCACCGAATCCATCTGTTACTCTGCCTAATCTGTCTACTCTCATGGAGATTACATGTGAATCAATTAGGTTCAGGGGTCCGATATGAGATCAGACTCGCAAAACTGCAAAATACAGAATTATGAAAATCAATGCCAATATTGTTCTAGTCCATGTGGGTGGCCTGATATAACTCATTGATATCCAAGAACTTAACTCTGAAATGAGATCATTGGTATTGTAGAGAAAGGAAACCTGGATCATTGGTATTGTAGAGAAAGGAAACCGATCAGCTCGAATCATTGAAAAACCACGCATCATTGAAGTTGCTCCAAGAGGAGCAGGTGCTAGTGACAATAGCAGTGCAGTCAGTCTGGATGCACCATGCTAAGCAGGAAGACCAAAAAGTGATAAATGAATAAGAACTCCATTTTATATTTGTGTGTCAGAATCAACAGAGCAACTGGATTTGGAGAAACCGCTTGGCTGGAACCCAAGATTCCACCATTTAATTTTTGCCGTTTTGCAAGCTTGAGACTGTTGTGCAATTAATTTTAATGTCTTTCATCGCTTTGCCCTTTATTTACAGTGCAATGTAGTGATTTTTTATTTGCATTTACAGTGCTATGATTTTCTCCTTCATTCGCCATTTACGAGTGTGAAAACATAAGTGGGCGTGGGGAATTGGAGCAATTGAATGGCGTATTGTGATTTTAGCCATCATAACACTTGCAAAGTGAAAGATCAAAGTCTTCAGGAGGCTGTAAGTTACGGATTTAACCATTGCAAAGTTTTCAAGGCCGTAACTCGTAACCTGTTTGGAGCCCGCAAAAAGACACTAATTAAATAGCAAATTAACTTGAGACCTCACTTACGGGCTCTAGGAACATGCAAAAGCTCAATTGAATCGGGCTCAATATGTACTAGTTATGATGGAGTGATTCTCCTGGGTGAAATGGTGTCCCTCTGGAGTACAATAGCTGTCTTCATGGTGCTTTTTGATGGAGTTTCGTGGGAGGTTCATTCGCATGTGTAGTTTCTGGCTGGTTTCCCCAATGTAGCACCCCCTTTCACATTCAGTACACTGTATCATGTACACTACATTGGATGTTTTTGTACTCCAGTGGGACACCATTTCACCCAGGAGAATCACTCCATCCAGAACCTCAAAATAAAAGTACTCAGAGGGAATTTCAGAACTATCCACCAGCGGAAAACCTTTGAATTAAAAATGATTACATTTTTTAATACAAAGGATTTGGGCATTAACATCGACTTAGGCTTTCTGGCCCACTATCTTAAACTCTTATAGCTAACACATTCCACTTACCTCCCCCCCCCTTCTATTGCTGTTTGTGTAAGCTACATGCTATGCTGAAATGTATTGCTCTTTATTTTACTCTGCTGTGTTCTTATCTACAACCTGATCTATAGACATACTGACCTATCAGGACATTATTCACAACGCTGGTCTGTTTCTCACTTAACTCTGCCCAATGAATTTAGATTTTCTTGTTTTTCCAATTTTTTTTTTACCCTCCATCTCTTTCTGGTTACTGTTTTTAGCTCATACTTGTATCAGTATCACTTTTTTACTTGATAAAGAGAGGCATTATCTCTCGAAAGCTCGTCGCTTTATTATGAATATGTTTGTACAATAAAAAAGGTATCACTATTCACTGCAATACTCTGATTATTCAACTGGATTACTGGACATTCACGGCTACCTCACTCTTTATATATATATATATATATATATATATATATATATATATATATATATATATATATATATATAAACTGAAGAGTGAAGTAGCCATGAATGCCCAGTAATCTAGATTAATAATGAATATTGCAGTATATTATGATACCTTTTGTATTGGACAAACGCCTTATTTATATTGACGAGCTTTCGAGAGGTCTGACCTCTCCTTATCAGGTCTCAAGCAATACTAACATGAAATATAACGTTCAGTTTGAATTTAAACAGTGATACAGAGAGAGTGGAAACAGCATCTGACATCAACAGGTAGATAAATATGGGGGAAATCAACACAACATAGTATATAAACATATATACACAGACTATATACACATATACATCAATATATACATAAAAAACAGAGCACTGTACTCCACAGTAATACCCCTTCTGTTGGACAAATATCTCACTAAGAGTGCTAAGCCTGTTATTGTAAAATAAAATAAAAATCACGAGAAAAGTCCATATTAAGTGTCTTTAGTGTTGAAGAAAATGATCATCGTTATTTTTAATTATTTTCTCTCTTAAATGTTCTTGAAATTTTCTCTGAATATTTAGATTTTTAGGTTTTGGATGGAGTGATCATTCTGGCTAAAATAATGTCCAATGGAGTACAGTACCTGTCTTCATTGTTCTTTTTTTAATAGGTGAGAATGTCTGTAAATTAGGCAGAATATTGTTTCCAAAGAGAATAATTATAGGAAGGAAACTGTATCCAGAAGGACCTGCAGTATCAGAACAGTGGTGATGATAATGATGATTATAACTAGTAACTTGCCCATCAAAATTGACGGTTAATATTTGATGTGTGTCTCCGCCCCCCTTCCCTCGTGTCTCTTTCCCCCCTCTCCCTCCTTTGTGACTCTTTCCTCCCCTTTCACTTCCCTATATCTCTTTCCTCCCCCTCTCCCTCCCCTGTGCCTCTTCCCCCTCTACCTCCACTGTGTCTTTTTCCCCCCCTCTCCCTCCCCAGTGTCTCTCCCCTTCTGCCTCCTGTGTGTCTCTTCTCCCTGTGTCTTTCTTATCCCCCCCCCCCCCTTCAGCTGCAACCTATGGCCTGTTGTATTAAATAGTTTTCTTATTTCAATCGGCGGAGAAAATACCTGAGACTTTTGCTGGTAATGTAAGCATATCTATTATAATAGTTATTACATTGGAGTAAGGACTTTGCGGTGCATTCTGCACAGGCGTTACTCACAAGCATTTTGTCTGCCCAAGCCCAAGGAAAGAGAGGGAGGGAGTGAGAGAGAGAGAGAGACAGAGGGGAGGTGGAGAGAGTGAGGGGTGGGGAGAGAGAGGGGGGAGAGAAAGAGAGAAGGGGGCAGGGAGAGAGGGGAAAGAGAAAGAGAGGGGGTGGAGAAAGAGGGGGTGTCACAACACAGAGATGTGGGGCCACTTGCACCCGTAACTCTCCTTCTAGGTTGTGACTTTAGGGTTAAATCTCTCAGCACCTACCATGTCTCAGGACCATTTCTCAGGAAATCTGGAAATCAGAGGCTCTTACTAATTCATTAAAAATAATAACCAACTTTCCTATCCCATTATTTAGGATAGATCCGAATACAACTAATAGTAGCAGACACACCTTTGTCTTAGACTACTCTATTCTTCTTACACAGATATTTAACAAACTCAAAAATATTTCACCCACACACCCCTCCTAATTCCCCTTTCTGTATGACGGGGTCTGGTTTTCTTACTGGATATACCAGAGCTTGGGGTTATCATGTTAGGTCACTCCAGATTCCAGGCCTGTGTTTTGCTGTTAGGTGAAGCATATCACTTTATGACTATCTGAGGCCAGGCCTCTTTGATACGTATTCCACCAATGGAAGCTGCGTACGTCACTCAATACGTCATATTACAGGAGTTTTTAAAATACTGCTTTTCACTGTGATAGCTCACCCGAGATGAGCCTTTGATAAAGCCCTGTATTTGGGTGCGAAACGGTTGTAAGGCAAGCTCCTTTCATCTAAAGTAACAGGTACATCCTAGTGACAGTTCCAATCGATTCAGGTAATATGAATATGCATTGCCTATCTTTATAGTGGTATCTCACTGTGAGGTTCACTTATGGATAAACTAACTTAACAGCATGTTGAAAAACTTTTTTTACATTTTTGAAATCCGTTCTTCTTTCACTGAGATATTTATTGATTAAATGTATGTTTACATGTGTCACTGGCAAGCTGCCAGACAGACTGACAGCAAACTCCAGAGCAGAGAGCAAAGGAAAACTAGAGTTAACTCTTTATAAGTTCATCTGTGCATTGAAAGAAGTGTTAGAATCTTTGAAATAAGTTATTTGTTAACTGCTGGGCTGTAGGATTCCTGAATGCCAAGAAAAACATATAACTCATTCTCTGCAAGGCCGTTGACGGCAGATGTCATTAATCATGGAATTGTAAACAGACCTAAAACTTTTGAGTTATGAGTGTAATTAAGGAAAAAAAATAGATATTTTTAACATAAAATCTTGTGCTCTTTCACACCATAAGAAGCACTTATGGTGAGGTAACTGACCCTTTAATATATCAACCCACATGCCCCCCCAGTGCCCTCTCTGACAAAACAAACATTCCAGGAGGTAATAAACTATCTTTGTCCAAGGGCCCACTTCTGAGTGCAAACACTCTTTAAACATTATACAATGACCCAAATCATCCTACTAAATCCCATCACTAGATACTTTGGTACTTTTTAAAGGGGCTTGGCAATAACAACCACAACCTGAACACTAAACATTACACAAACAATTCTTAGTAGGCCCAAATAATCACAGACCATGCTTTTTGGTTTCACAATGTTGTTTATACGTGCCATTGTGGGTGGGAAACTAACAACATATTTTACTCAACGATAGAAAATAAATGCACAATTAAATAAGCAAAAAGATATTTACATTAGTCGCTTTTAAAATAACAATGAATGCCCATTTTGATAGCCTTGATGTTAGAAATTAGATGTTTAAGAGTTCCAGATAACATGGTTACTTGTGGGGTCAGGGGGGTCCTATCCTTGCCCCAAAATCAGTCAAGACAGCTGGTCCCCCTTTTCAAATGCAAAATCCCGCCATTCATCTTTAATCAGATAAATGTTGACATGCTATGACAAGTATTCTGTTGTTCCCATTTTCATGCGGCCACAGGTAGAAACAAGCAGTGGGGGTGCTAGAAATAGCATCCCGGTGAACTCCTATTTCCAATCCAAGGAACTTGATAAATTCAGGCTAGCACGCATCCCGAAGGGTCAATACTAGCCCCCCATCTGCCCTGCTGAAACAGGAGATCCACCCAACTCCATTGGGACAAAAGGTTTCACCCTGCATGGAGCCTGATCTCCCCCAAGTCTCCCGGTGCATGGACCCTGATTCTAAGTGCACAGGGAAGATTTTTTTTACATTATTTTGTTGTATAAATTCCAGGAGAGAAAACAATTCTGATGGTGAACCCAGCACAAACCCCACAGTTCAGGGCAAGTGCCCATTTCTCCCTATGAGACTAAGAGGGTAAACATACTCCTTTGTAGCAAAAACAAATGATAACCACAGTAGGTACCCTGCCAGCTGGATCTGGCTGCCGTTAGAAACCTGGGCCTTAGTTGTAGCCTTCACCCCCAGACAGTGACTGTTGGTTGCTGCATCAAGAACCCACCTCTGCCAACCAAACTGTCATGACCCAGAGATGAGGGGCCACTTGCACCCCTAACTCTCCTTCTAGGTTGTGACTTTGGGATTAAATCTCTTCGCGTCCAGCAAGTCTAAGGACCATTTCTCAGGAACTGGAGAAATCACAGGTTACAGGTTTCTAATTATTGTATTACTGGATACAACAGAGCTTGGGGTTATCTTGTTAGGTCATTTCAGATCCCAGGCCTGTAGTTTGCTGTTAGTCATATAGCGAGACACTTGACCTATGTGCTATCTGAGGCCAGACACACACATATAATCATTTTACCAATTCTACATCAGCACCAGAAATGTATGCTTAATGTATCAACCCACATCATCACCCCCGTGCCCTCTCTGACAAAACAAACATTCCAGGAGGTAATAAACTATCTTTGTCCTAGGTGAGTGCAAACACGTTCTTTAAACTTTATACAATGACCCAAATCATCCTACTTAATCAGACCACTATTGAAAACATTGTAGCATTACTAGATACTTCAGTACTTTTTAAAGAGCTTTGGCATAACAGCATCATGTCCTAACCACAACCTGAATACTAAACATTATACAAACAATTCTTAGTAGGCACAAATACTCACAGACCATGCTCATTGGTTTTATAATATTGTTTATATGTGTCATTGGGGGAGGGCAACATCCAACATATTTCACACAACAACGATAACAATTAAATGCATAAATTAAATAAGCAACAAGATATTCACATCGGTCGCTTTTAAAATAACATTGAATGACTTGCTGCAGGAGAGCTCCATCCAGGCCACTCTCAATCTTGCCTGAATCTGCTCACAATCACAATGATTAGATTTATATATCTGTCAGAGTGCCAGAGACTATAGCTGCCCTGATCCTGTACAATTATTGAAGTGTGTATATGCTCCTAAATGAAGAGGAGGAAACCTATCTAGAAGATATGTGTATATGTCAACATTACTAGAGACGATAATAATGAAGTGGATATTATGATACCTTGTTAATAGTATGTTAAACATAATCTAGAAGACACACAAACTGTTACAGAATGTTAGCAGCTCAAGTTTAAATATACATCTATTGAACCTGTTATGAAGTTTCCACAACAATAAAAGCAATTCCTGAGTTTTATAATGCCCAGCCTGTGTTCATATTTTTTAAATACGGCATAAAGAGTAAGGACATTTTAGAGACACCAGCTGTCTTCGTTAAGGGATCAAAATAACCTGGTGTATCTGATGGGTAGGTTTGGCCATAACAGCCTTATCAAGCCGACTGAAGAAAGCAGATCTCCACACCCACCGTGGGACTCCCCACCACACCAGCAGAAACCAAGAGGCCCTACAACTTACCCAGGTGTGGTGGTGAGTGAGATGCCAGTGTTGTGGAGGGAGACCGCTGGGCATATCTCTTCCTAGACTGTGGGGGCTGCATTCAGGGTGGGCCTTCATTATGGAGCAAAACCACCTGATCTCCTTTAGCCTAGAGATCCAGAGACCTTAGCAGCAGTCAAACTAAAATATGAATCTACCTTCCCTCAAAGCCCTGCTATATAGCCTCTAGCCAACAAAGGGTTAATACAAAAATGTTGCAACCTGTAGAGAAACTCAAACTCTGATCTAAGGGGATAATACCCCTCCACGAAATCCAGAAATAATATATTTGCTCTGTTCTGGGCCTATAATCACTTGAATCCACATTGCCCTCTATACACATTGGGTGTTGTGAACTCTCTAATAAAGCTCCAGGGCCCTCCTAAGAAAAAATGTCTGTCCCTAATCAGTCAGAAACTTCCTCTTTCTAAAGAAATAATAGGGGGTATATATGACATCTACAACTCTCCTCTCAGCAACAGCAAAGACAACTATGTTAGGGAATGGGAGAAGGATTTGAATAAAATCTGGGATATAGAGAAATGGTAAATTGCTTGGAAACTGCAGTAAAGGTACTGCCCCAAAGATATATAACACCAGGAAAGCTTTCCAAGTGGAGAATGGCCCATACTGCTTTAGGGGCTGCTAGGTTACGGGGTCCTTTATCCATATCTGGTGGCTTTGATCCAAGGTCCAATAGCTATCGAGAGCTGTTTCACAACTAGCCACAGAGTTGCTCTGCACCCCAATATAGGGGGGGAATTAGAGGTGTGTTTTCTAGGGGTTCCGGTGAAAACCCCTACGCCCCCTCAAAACAAGCTCCTACAGTTTTTCTATTTAGCTACCAAGAGCCATATAGCAAAGAACTGGAAGTCTGATAAACTTGATTTGTCAATGGCTAAAAACAAAATTAATGAAATATTCCTCAGTACATGGAGGTTTGGGGCCCGTGGCTGGAGAGTAGAGCGGGACAACCCTTGCTTTCACACAATTAACATATCTTGGTGTGGAGGGGGACAGGGCTCGGCAGTCATGATGGGGGTCTGGAACCTGGAAAGAAGACCCTCTATTTCTAGAGGAGAAACTGCTCCGATAAGGCTGGAATTTCATTACTATTTTGAATGATATGTATGTATATATATATATATATATATATATATATATATATACAGTCAGGTCCATAAATATTGGGACATTGACAAAATTCTAATCTTTTTGGATCTATACACCACCACAATGGATTTGAAATGAAACGAACAAGATGTGCTTTAACTGCAGACTTTCAGCTTTAATTTGAGGGTATTTACATCCAAATCAGGTAAACGGTGTAGGAATTACAACCGTTTGTATATGTGCCTCCCACTTTTTAAGGGACCAAAAGTAATGGGACAATTAGCTGCTCAGCTGTTCCATGGCCAGGTGTGTGTTATTCCCTCATTATCCCATTTACAAAGAGCAGATACAAGCTCCAGTGTTCATTTCAAGTGTGCTATTTGCATTTGTTGCTGTTAACTCTCAATATGAGATCCAAAGAGCTGTCACTATCAGTGAAGCAAGCCATCATTAGGCTGAAAAAACAAAACAAACCCATCAGAGAGATAGCAAAAACATTAGGTGTGGCCAAATCAACTGTTTGGAACATCCTTAAAAAGAAAGAACGCACTGGTGAGCTCAGCAACACCAAAAGACCAGGAAGACCAAGGAAAACAACTGTGGTGGATGACCGAAGAATTATTTCCCTGGTGAAAAAAACACCCTTCACAACAGTTGGCCAGATCAAGAACACTCTCCAGGAGGTAGGTGTATGTGTGTCAAAGTCAACAATCAAGAGAAGACTTCACCAGAGTAAATACAGAGGGTTCACCACAAGATGTAAACCATTGGTGAGCCTCAAAAACAGGAAGGCCAGATTAGAGTTTTCCAAACAACACCTAAAAAAGCCTTCACAGTTCTGGAACAACATCCTATGGACAGATGAGACTAAGATCAACTTGTACCAGAGCGATGGGAAGAGAAGAGTATGGAGACGGAAAGGAACCGCTCATGATCCAAAGCATACCACCTCATCAGTGAAGCATGGTGGTAGTGTCATGGCGTGGGCATGTATGGCCGCCAATGGAACTGGTTCTCTTGTATTTATTGATGATGTGACTGCTGACAAAAGCAGCAGGATGAATTCTGAAGTGTTTCGGGCAATATTATCTGCTCATATTCAGCCAAGTGCTTCAGAACTCATTGGACGGCGCTTCACAGTGCAGATGGACAATGACCCAAGCATACTGCAAAAGCAACCAAAGAGTTTTTTAAGGGAAAGAAGTGGAATGTTATGCAATGGCCAAGCCAATCACCTGATCTGAATCCGATTGAGCATGCATTTCACTTGCTGAAGACCAAACTGAAGGGAAAATGCCCCAAGAACAAGCAGGAACTGAAGACAATAGAGGCCTGGCAGAGCATCACCAGGGATGAAACCCAGCGTCTGGTGATGTCTATGCGTTCCAGACTTCAGGCTGTAATTGACTGCAAAGGATTTGCAACCAATTATTAAAAAGTGAAAGTTTGTTTTATGACTGTTAATCTGTCCCATTACTTTTGGTCCCTTAAAAAGTGGGAGGCACATATACAAACTGTTGTAATTCCTACACCGTTCACCTGATTTGGATGTAAATACCCTCAAATTAAAGCTGAAAGTTTGCAGTTAAAGCACATCTTGTTAGTTTCATTTCAAATCCATTGTGGTGGTGTATAGAGCCAAAAATATTAGAATTGTGTCGATGTCCCAATATTTATGGACCTGACTGTATATATATATATATATATATATATATATATATATATGTGAGACCAAAATTGTTAATTTTTGTTTAGTTTGAAGATGTTTAGTTTAATTTAGGGGAACCAAATGGGTTAAGCAATCAATACGAACAAGATAACCTAATCATACTAATTCATTTTACTTTAATGGAAATGTAACACATAAGAAAAAGACAGTAAGATATACTTAGTTAATGTCCATATAACCAATATAGTTTTCCAAAGAGTGTAACAATTCATGGGAGCATACACACTTCTTTAATCCGTACAGAGCTGTGAGCTGGATGGGAGAGAGGGGAGGAAGGGGGAGGGAGAGGGGGGAGGAAGAGGGAGAGGTCAGAGGAAGGGGGAGAGGAGGGATGAAGAGGGGGAGAGGAGGGATGAAGAGGGGGAAAGGAGGGGGAGAGGAGGGAGGAAGAGGGGGAGAGGAGGGAGGAAGAGGGAGGAAGGAGTTGGAAGAGGGAGGGGAGAGAAACACACAGGGGAGAGGGGAAGGAAGAGGGGAGGACACAAGGGAGGGGGAGAGGCGAAAAGACATAGGTGAGATGGGGGATACACAGGAGAGGTGGGTGAGACACAGGGGAGTGTACCACTTTTACATAGTGTGCCACAAGCTGGATGGGAGAGCGGGGAGGAAGAGGGAGGAGGGGAGAGGGGGAGGAGGACACAGGGCAGAGGGGAAGGAAGAGGGAGGGGGAGCGTAAAGACACAGGGAAGAGGGCTGGAAAAGGCGCAGGTGGGGAGACACAGGGGAGGGGAAGAGATACAGAAGAGAGGGTAAGAGACACAGAAGAGGGGGTTGACACAGGGGAAAGAATGGGGGGCATAGGGGAGGGAGAAGGAGGAAAGAGACACTGGGGAGGAAGAGGGGGAGAGAGACACATGGGAGGGAGAGGGGGAGAAAAGAGACACAGGGGAGGGAGAGGGGTAGGAGATACAGCGGAGGGGGGAAGAGATACAGGGAAGGGGGTGGGGGAAAAAAGTAATAAAATGTCATTTATGGAGGGCAAACGACTAGTTACAAATAATCACTGCTTAACCCTTAGATAGAAAAAATAAAAGATGGAGAGGAAGGCAGATAACTGTTAGATAATAAGATATCACACTGTGTATTGTAGCTCTATTCATTTGTTGCCTTTAATATCTGTGATGTTTATATACCTCACTATCGGTCTAAAAAATAATAAATTGAAAAAAAAACAGTGATAACCTCAATACTTTCTCCAGTGAGCTGAGTGAAGTGAGAAGGGCCCTAGGATGTCTTGCTGATAACAAGGCTGCAGGAGAAGATGGGATCCAAGCTGAACTGTGTAAAATTATAAAGATGATGCTGTGAAAGTGTTGCGTGCATTATGCCAACACATTTGGAAAACTCAGCAATGACAAAGAGTTCTCCAATTATCAAGACATTACACTCATGTCACATGCCAGCAAGGTAATGCATAAGATCCTGAAAGAGGCACAAGGGATCAAATTGTCCACTGAATAATAGAGAAAGCAAAAGAGTACCAGAAAAACATTTTCCTCTGCTTCATATATTATTCTAAAGCCTGTGACAGTGTGGATCACAACAAAATGTGGCAAGTTGGGAGAAGATGGGGATACCAGACCATCTCATCCATCTCTGTCTCGGAGGAATCTGTATGTGGACCAAGAAGCCACAGTCAGAATGAAAAAGAAACAATAGAATGGTTCAAGATTGGGTAAGGAGTGTGGCAAGGTTGTATATTATCTTATTCATTCTATATGCCGAATACATCATGCATAAGGCCAAGCTGGATGAATCCCAAGCAGGAATTAATATCGGTGGGAGAAATACCAACAGCCTTAGATATGCTGATGATACTACTCTGATGGCTGAAAGTGAGAAGGAGCTAAAGGACGTATTGATGAGGGTAAAAGTGCAAAAGCTGACCTGGTGCTCAACAATGAAAAGATGAAGATCATGGCAATCAGCAATCTAAGTTCCTGGCATGGATGAAATGGAGGCAATGACAGATTTCATTTTCCTGGGTTTCCTCTGCAGATGGTTAATGCCGCTATGAAATTAAAAGACATTTGGTTTTGGGGTGGAAAGATATAGAAAATCTGGGGAAGCTGTTAAAAATCAAAGAGATAAATCATCAACAAAGGTCTTCATTGTTTGAACTATGGTATTCCCAGTAGTAACATACGGATGTGAGAGCTGGACCATAAGGAAGTCTGAGAGCTGGAGAATTGATGCCTTTGAATTGTGGTGCTGGAGAAAACTACTTAGAGTCCCTTGGACTGCAAGAAAATCCAGTCAATTTATACTACAGGAAATCAAGACAAACATTTTATCATGAGGCCAAAGCTCAAATATTTTGGCCATATCTTGAGAAGACAGGATTCCCTAGAGAAGACTCTGATGCTGGGAAAGATTGAACAAGAATATGGCAGAGGCAGAGAAGGATAGATAAGATGATTGAAGCAATGAGCATGAGCTTGATGGATCTCAGAGGTGGACAGATGTGCCTGGTGTGCTGTGTTCCATAAGGTCATGGAGAGTCAGACTAAACAACAACAAAGTGACATATTCCATAGCGCTAGCCAGGAGTTAAGTAGAACTAAAAACAATTGTAACATATTGTAAAAGATTGGAGGCCCTGACTTTGAGCTTACAATGGAACGCATATAGTGGTGATACCAAAATACTTTAAATGAAGATGAATGGAGATCAGCCGACCTGCCTCCTCAAATTAAGTTCTATGTAAACAATTCTGTCTGTAAACGCCTACTGACTTCCACCAAGAAAATATCCAAAAATATAAATTACATATTCTAAATACATGCAAAAATGTAGGTTGTATCAGCCAGATCCGCAAAACATTATCATAGTTAGAAACTATATATAAACTGATCTTAAAATGACCGCGGTGTAATTCTGTAAAGATGTTTATGGATGCATTTATCCTACTATACCAAACAGGATGACTTTTTTTTTCACATAGCGCCGATTCACAATGGCAATGTTTTTGCTGTAATTCCCTACTGTGCTAAACCCAGCTATAGCGCTGTTTTTTTAATGGCCGATTTCCCGGCGCACGCTTTGCTTCACAATAACGCAGTTTTAACAGCGGCAGGACAAGAGAGAGAAAAGAGCAAAAAACGTACAGCTGGAGACAGAGATAGCAGAGACCCCCAATTCCGACCTACGACATACAGAGGTACGGTACAGAATATTTTTTTTCATCCCTTGTTTCTCATAATGTGGTTGTTAATTGTCTAATAAAATTTACATTAATTGTATATTTTTGTACCGTGTTAAAGAGCGCAAGGAAGACCAGGACAAGTTGAAGCGTTTTCCTCTGGATGTCAAAATGCACGTTTTGGACCACGTGCAGAAAGGGAGCACCAAGTGGATATTGGAGCGGATCTGAAGTTGCCAACCTCCACAATTTGCACCATCCTGAAGAATAAATAAAAGATCAAGTCTTCAGAAATGACCAGCACTGGATCTTCAGCAAAGAAAATTACCAGATCCAGATGCTACGCCCAGGAGGAGATGGAGAAGAGGTTGTGTATCTGTAGTGACGATGAACTAGAGCGTAACATGCCTCTCAGACAGGCTTTTATAATGGAGAAGGTGAGAAGCATATACAGCCATATCCAAAGCCAAATACCAGATGTAACGGAGAGCTTCTCAGCCTCTACAACATTAGGACCAGAGGGGAAATGGTAAGCGCTGACACCGAAGCTGCTCTGGCCTCTCCAGCTACCTTAAAAGAGGTTGTGGAAAGACGCAATTACCCTCCTGAACTGGTGTTCAACATGGATGAGATAAGCCGCTGCTGGAAGCAGATGCCAAGCCGATCATTTATATCAATGGAACAGAAGAAAGTGGACAAAGACCAGCTAACCCTTTTTCTGGGTGGGAACTTTTCAAAATTAGCCATTGCTGGTCTACCACTCAAAGACACCCAGAGCCATGAAGGGCATCACTAAATCCAGTTTGCCAGTTATTTGGCAATTTAACAGGAAGACCTGGATCACCATGGACATTTTTAAGGAGTGGTTCAGAGACCATTTCTACCCATGCATGGCGCAAAGGACGTGTGATAACGGACAATGCTCCCAGTGCAAGTTCTGTTCCTGCCACCCAACACTACTTCGCTCATCCAGCCTATGGCCCAGGGGGTCATTGTTGACCTTCAAGGCCTACTATCTTCGCCACACATTCTGACCAGATGGACAGCAAGGACAAACAATAGATTTCTGGAAGAAGTGCACCATCATACATGTCGTAACAAACATTGTTTTGTCCTGGAAGAAGGTGACAAGCAATGTCTAGTGTGGAGGAAGATCTGGCCAGAGCTGTGTGGAGATGTGCATTATTATTATTATTATTATTATCTTTTATTTGTATCGCGCCAACATATTCCGTAGCGCTGTACAGGGGATAAGAACAGGGGAAATACACGTTTAACAAATTCAAAGTTGAAGGGCCCTGTTTTGAGCTTAGAATCTTAGCAGAAAGTGCTTTATCCCAAAGCACCCTACAAGACTGGAAACTCGCTTCTTACAATCTAAAGGGAATTAAAGGGCAGAGAACTGGGGAAGAGTAACAAATAGGAATAGCAAGGGTCAGGAAGCAGGTGAAAGATAGAATGAGTTTTATTTTAGAGGAAGACAACCAGAACATCCTATTATAGCGGAGCCAATGGAGCTTTTTAACAGGGCTGGACTTGGAGATGTGGATGCCCAGGACATAGAGGACTTGGTAAAGGCTTCAGGCGAGTGCCTGACGAATGAGGACCTGTAACAACTGGTGCAACAGGGCATTGAGGAAGCCCAGGAGAGCAGTGATTGATGCAGAGGACTGTAAGGCATTGTGCTGGTAGAAGGACAATGCCCCATTAACAGGGCATCTCACATTCCAGCTCCTCTCAGCATCGGGGTCGTTTGCCACAACATCATCAATAAGCTCATGGATGGAACACAAAGTCTTGCTGATGATAGAACAGCCCTCACTGGCAAATATACTTAGCAGAGTCCTATGTGCAGCTAATCTAGGCCTCTTATAATAGTAACTCTCAAGCAACCAGAAACTACCAATCCCCATGGGTGTCAGATAACTGAGAGTCTACTGCATTCTAGTTGTTTTTCTAAGAAATGCAAGAGCCTTGAAAAGAGACACACAGAGAGATTGGTGTGACCCCCAATTAGACACAGTTGAGTGAGCAGTGAGTTACAGTCTCTGCGAGAGGCTGACATTTTGGACCGCAATCTGTTTCGCTGTATGGACTACAGTATGAGAAATTGATAAGTTGCACATTTGGAAGAAAGAAAGTGGGATGCAGAATCTTGGGAGAAAGCAGTTTGCTACAGGAATTGCTGCACCCGCATTTGGAAGTCTGGACTAAAAGGTGAAAAGCCAGAGACAATATAAAATTATTTGGACTGTTTATTGTTTGTCCCTCCCAGGATAAGTTGGGACCACACCTGGTTGGTGAGGGAACTAACAGTTAAAGGTAGCGCTCTGACCTTTTATTTTCTTTATTTGTTTGAGTTTATGTTTTGTCACACTGACCTAACATTTTAGTAAAGTTTGGAAAAACACATTGAAGCCTTTTGTAATTGTGTACTGTTCAATGGTGTCAGAAAATATGGCTGCAAATGAGGGAAGAGAATGGTATCTTGTCTCACTAGTGTCAGAGGTGCAGTACCTGGTATTACTTTTGAAGCAAGGAGGAGGCATTAAACGCCTTATTGCAAGCTACAATGGCACAGCAAGCTTCTAATAGGCAACAGGAAGAATTTAATAGATTACTGGCTACCAAAGTGGCTCAGTACCAAAGACAGACATCTGCAAGCCAGAAGGTTAGAGAGCAATGCAAATATAATCTCTTCCTATGGAAAATGATCAGCAAGGATGTAGAAACATAGCTCCTGAACTTAGAAAACATTGCCACTAGGGAAGATTGGCCTCAAAAGCACGGGCCACAGTCCTTGCCCCTAAATTATGTGGGGAAGCTCAGAAAGCATTTGTTGTTCTGGATGAAGAAAAAAAACAACAAATTATTATAATGTGAGTTGGAGTAACCAGAGGTAACAGAATACAAAGACTCCATTCATGGAAGTTTGTGGACAGGAAGAGCTTGTGATATTATATCAAGGACGAGCGTTTGAACATAATGGAGCTTCCATAACCAAGACATCAACCTTCCTGTCTTCTGGATAAATATCATTGTGATTCAAATGTTAATGTTAGGTGCTAGCTTTCCTCTGTTAGGAAGCCTTCCCCGCAGGGTCATGGCCAGATTACCCATTAGGCCAAGTAGGAAGCCACCTAAGGGTGCACCCCTTTAAAAAAAAAAAAATGGTTTCTGGCTTAAAAAAATGAAATGCTGCAGTTCATAGACTGGTTACTAGGGGTAACAACCTAGAACAAGAAGGAACTTACAGCAAAAGGAACTTAAATGCACAGAAAATGCAAAAATGGGTCCGTGCATACCTTGATACTCACTCGCAGGGGCTTCTCCACTTCACTGCCTAGGGACTCCAAATAGGTGGATCCGGCCCAGCGCAGGGGGGGTGGTATTGTAAACATCTTTCACAGACCAAGTGTATAATTGCCTTCCTCCACTCCTCTGCTGACCTCCTTCTATCCCCACCAACAGGTTGCCCCCTAACTGAACCCCTTCAAACCAGGGACCCGGTAATACACTCTATGAAATTCCCTGGGAAAATACAGCATCAATAATTGTACACAATAATACAATAATTCCAATCACCCCCATCATGTGGCCCTCTCCACGTATAACCTGGCTCCCCCATCCCACAGGGCACACAATAAGAATGTAGTTGTCAAAGTTCAAGTATCCAGGCTGGAAGGACATGGTCAGGGGAGAGAAGTAAGAAAGTAGAGCAATAATCCATAATAATCCAGGGCCCCCTTTGTCCAATTGTCCCACAAAGTCTTGAAGCCCCCCCCCCCCTTGGATGACACAGGGCATTCTTATTTTTCATGTAGTTATAATGCTTATATGCAATGTTAAACTGTAACCTTTTAATCATCCACAGCGACTTGAAGACTGATATTGAATTATAGATATTAACAGCCTTATTAAATTACGATTCGGCAGATTGAATAGGGCTCTATATAAGCACAGAGCATATGTTTTTACTGAAGTTTTTAGTTAGTGAGCTTCTATCCAATAGCAAAGTCTTCACTAACTAAAAACTTTTGTAAAAAAAATATGCTCTGTGCTTATATAGAGCCCTATTCAATTGGCCGAATCACAATTTAATAAGGATGTAAGTGATTAGTTGTATTTTTTGCAACTAAAGGTGGCACATCCAGTTATTAAGTGTAAGGGGCAAACATTTTTTCATATTATTTAAACAAATTAAATAAATAAAAATGTGTTATCTGTTCACTCAAGCTCCCTTTATCTAATATTAGATTTTGTCTAAACACATCCAGTGTGACAAATATTCAATAATAGAGAAAATTGGTAAGGGGCAAACAATTTTAGACAGCACTGTAATACAACTAAGATCCATGTCCTTTAAGTTAAATATAGGCAAAGACTGGTAACCGCCATCTTGATTGACTGCTCTCTGCAGATGTGTCCACCCTTGATAAACGTAAGTGGAATGTCACCTATTCTAGGGCTAATTTTGAAATTAGTAGACTGTACACACACAGAGCTCTAGCTAGTGTGCTCAATTTTTATCTGGGCTTAAAATCAACTTTATCCTCATATGATCTGTTTAACCACATGGTCCTACCCCAATAAATATACCAACTTTCTGCATCTAGTGGCCCACACATGTCGGCCTTTTGCCCCAGCACCCCACTTCCCAGTTGACTGTGAAAGGGACTTTGTTCTTCCTTCTGGCTAAAATCACTAATAAGCCAAAGGCAAAATGCACTAATATCTAGATGTCTTCAAATAAGTGGGAGTTCACTCCCAACATTGTTCGCTATATTTTTGAGGAAGTCAGAAAAGCCCCATCCTCCTTGTCACAACCTACTATGATGATGGGATCTAGAGTATCCTAGTACTCTTATTCCCAGTAGGTTTAGACCTAAGTTTGGGTGACTCTAGACCTATGGACAATCTTTGTCGGTACAAAGGCATAAGTCCCAGCTTGCTTTGGTAGTGTACCTGGGAGTGGCTACCTAATTTAGTTGGTCTCTGGCTCTCAAGGGAGAAACATATATGTGCTCCTGTACTATGACCCTGATATTGGGCTGAAAACCCCATGGGGTTAAGGTGCCTCAATGTCTGTACAGACCCCTTTGTTCTGGCCTTGCTATCACTTCAAGTGTTTACTTTAGGTGATAGCTGGAAGGCAGATGGGTGATCTACTCAGGTTACTATCTGTATAAGACCCAATATGGATGACTGCACACAACATGGCTCCCACATTACAATACAATATATTTACAGATAATACCACTACAACATTTTATAACCCACAGCATCTCCACTGGCAACAGCCTGGGGCAGACATCAGTCCAAGTCTGAGATGGGCGCCGATTGAGCCATGACACTCCTCCTTTCCGCAGCTGCTGGTGAATGGTTTTCCCAAACCGAGCAGGGCAAGAGTGTCTCAAGCTACTAAGGAAAAAAATGTAAACTAATTGCTACAACATTACCCCTTGCCAACACCCACCATTCATTAATCGATGAGGGAATTTTCCAACTAAATTTTCTAATTGGCAAAGATCATTTGGACCTGACCCTCATGGCTAAGCAGGGATTGGGCTAAAATATTGTTGTCCCTGGAGGGCTGCACATGGTATTTCTGTATTTGTCTGATTTTCCCAGGTGAGCTATTCAATGTCTCAAGACATTGTGATTTATTCTGCAGACAAATAGTGATTATTGCTCACCCCAGGACCGACACGGGCTTCCCCTGGTCCATAATATTTAGACTGCTAGAACACTTTTGAACTTTACATCTACAGACCTCAATCAATAGTTAATGATCACATACAAATAAAGTATTTGATTTATCTTACTATCTGAATCACTAAAGAGTCCGCCCAGCAGAACGTTCTGGAGTAGCAACTCTGACTGCATGGACAGCTAGACCTCCAGGAGGCAACCACAAAGTGCAGTTAGCTCCCAGTCCCCATGCCGGGCCATGTCCCCAGCAGCGATTGAACGCACAGCCATGGTTAACAGGCCCCATAGACTTCAATGGGGAACTTGTGAGCATGAATTGAGAACTCAAGTGTAGTTAATAAGATTTTCAAAAAGCAATTGAAATACTTGTTTCAGCAAAACAAAGTTTAAATGGTGTCAAGTGCTTGTTTGATCGTTTGTTTCGTGGTTAACCCCAAATTTAGAAGTACTAAAACTTAGTCATTGTTCACAACCCCCATTCAGTCTAATTTTTAGAAATATTAAGTCCTGGTCTGCCCCAAAAAAAGAGTACCCGAGGAGGAAGACCAATCACAACAGGCATCCCAGGGTGCTCGTTGTCACCTATCTGGTACCCGTGGTGTTGTACGTGGCTGGGGGGAGATCACTGAGGACGAGGAATGGGACATGACTAGCTCGGCATCCAACCTTGTGCAAATGGGGTCTTTCATGCTATTGTGCCTGTCGCAGGACCCTCGTATAAAAAGGCTGAAGGGGAACGACCTGTACTGGGTGTGCACGCTACTAGGCCCCCGGTATAAGCAGAAAGTGCCTGATTTGTTACCAAATTACCGCAAGTCAGAAAGGATGCAGCAGGTCCAAAACAAATTAACAAGTATGCTTTACACAGCATATAAGGGTGATGTCACAGCACAAGGGCAATATAACAGGGAAAGAGGTGAAAGTAATCCACCTCCCACGACCATGCCGGCAAGGACAGGACGTTTAAAAGACGTGTTGTTGATGGAGGACATGCGGACCTTTTTCAGTCCTACGCATCCCATCAGCCCTTCGGGATCCACCCTCAGAGAAAGACTTGACCGACAGGTAGCAGACTACCTCGCCTTAACTGCAGATATCGACACTCTGAGGAGCGATGAACCCCTTGACTACTGGGTATGCAGGCTAGACCTGTGGCCTGAGCTATCCCAATTTGCAATTGAACTTCTGGCCTGCCCCGCTTCAAGTGTCCTGTCAGAAAGGACCTTCAGTGCAGCAGGAGGTTTTGTCACCCAGAAGAGAAGTCGCCTAGGGCAAAAAAGTCTAGATTGCCTCACCTTTATAAAGATGAATGAGGGATGGATCCCAAAGGGACTGACACTGGGCGATACATTCGACTGAAAAAGGCCTGATGAGATGAGCTGCCTTCGGCTAAAAATGGTCCACACGCTGCTGTATGTTATCTGTGAATGCCGGATGACTTGCGTGAATTATCCGCCACCAACTAGGGTTCAAGACGCAATGTTTTATGGCACTTTCTGCCTGGGGAACAAAGGTCAATTTTTCTGGCCGCTGCAACAATACCTAATTTTTGAATTTCAATTTTTATGTCAGAAGGCGTACGGCATGTAATGAAAAAGAAAGCATATTGAACAGAAAATACATATTTACAATGAAGACATTTTGTTAAAATTAGGTGGCTAGGCCTTCTTTTTTTTACTTTTTTGGTTAATACATTTTCTTTTTTTTTACTGCGATTGCAATTTTTAAGAGAAACCTAAGACATGGTAAAACAGACAATAGTAAAGTCCTATTAGCTATCATCACTCCAGCAGTAGCTTATTATTTACAATATCTAACCTGCTCAATCGCCCTTGTGTTACCCTAGGGCAGGCTTCAGTAGGCGACCTCTCCTTTTCTCGGATGATTTTGCCGCCGGTTGCTTCTGAAGGGTCTCCTCCAGGGCTCCCCCACTCCGGTCCTTCCCCCCGAGTCGCTTCAACCATTAACAAATGTTTTATTATATTAGGGGGGGCACTAAATGGGGATGTTATCCAGGGATCCCAAATTGTCTGGAACTGGGTAATTCTATCCAAGACTACATGGTTAAATCTCTCGTTGAGCAGTAAATAGTTGATTTTTTTTATTAATTCCTGAAAGTTTTAATTTGGGGTTTTCCAACTACTAGCTATGTGTATTTTTTCTTTCAAAAAATATTTTATTAGGTCAATCTTAAACATTTTAGAAGCTAGTAAGCATGTTTCTTCCCATAGTCTTATGACTGCCGAACACTCCCACCAGACATGAATAAATGTAGCCTCATTACCACTGTTCCTAAAACATGAGCTGCTCCGTTTTGGATCCCATTTATTAGCTTAAAAGGAGTAATATATGCCCTGTGTAGGACCTTTATTGAAGTCTCAAGCAGACTATAATTTAAAGATCCCCTACTTAAGCCTTGCCAACTTTTATCCCATGTGCTGTCTGCCAACTCGGTGCCCAAATCCCTCTCCCAGGCTTTGGTATAGTCTGGTTTGTTTGCCCATGAGTTTTCATTAAATAGTTCATACATGAGGCTAATAATACCAGGCTGAAAGAGGGAATCCCTACATTTTTTGAGTAGCCAGGTGTTTCTTTGGGGGGTTCCCCTACCACTTATCGTATATATAAAATGATGTATCCTGCAAAAATTATAGTGTTCAGCCATGGGTAAATTGTATCTATCTCTCACCCACTCAAAGGTCATTATTTTGTCGTCATGCCACCATGGACCAACCCTTAGTAGGTTCTGAGACTTCCACCAACTGAGAGAGCTTTCCGGAAGATGTATCTTAAAGTGGGGATTGGGTACGATAGGGGTAAGATCTGATACCCGAGTGTCCAGTTTTTGTGTCCAGTTTATCTCCGTCCATATTTTTAATGAGTGCTTAATCAATGGGTTTTTCAAGTTTCTCAAAAAAGTATACAGGCCTGGAATCCATATTACTGTATCCCATGTATAAGGTGACATGCTTACATTTTCCATAAATACCCAGAGCGGCTGATGTGTTTTGGAGAATGCGCCAGAGGAATGAAAGCCAGCTGCGCTGCCTTGTAATACAGTTTGAGATTCGGGTCCCTACCCTCTTTTGGAAAGACTATGAGGTCGGCCTGATTCAATTAAGGGGGCATAGGTTCTCCATTTAGTATAGCGTTAAACAAAGATGTTAGGTGCGGGGGTAAGCAAGGGCTCAAATTTCTTATAGTACAGATGAGTAAAACCGTCTGGCCCTGGGGACTTGCAAAATTTAAGATCTTGGATTGTAGATTTAACTTCCTCTTGGGATATGTCTAGGTTCAAGCTGTCCAATTGAGGTACAGGTATTTTGTGGACTTCTTGCTGTAGTAGGAAGGACTCTATGTCAGATCCGCTGCAGCGGGATTGGGATGAATATATGGTCTGATCGAAGTTTTGAAATGTTTCTTGGATAGCATTGGGGCTAAAGGAGGTTTGGCCATCAGGTAGTCTAAAGATACCGTATATTATGTCCTCTCTTGGGGGGTAAAGACACTAATAATTCCTCCAATAAAATTCTGCTTTTTTTTTGTGGGCAAGGTCCCTGGTGAGCTCCTTGGGTTATCTGTTAAAAAGAGTGGTGCAGAGACTGTGGGGGCTGTTAGCCTCCTTGTCCCTGTGTGGCCGTTTAGAATCCCTGCTGCTGCATGTTTCAGCTTTATTAAGGTGTAATTGTACAGCATTTGACTCAAGTAGCGCCTGTGCTGGGTCAGTTTGGCTTAATTGCTGGGCCCTTTTCCTGCCAAGATGGCGACCGTCAGTCCATGGGCCTCTATGTCCCCTTCACTACCTTTGTCCCCGCTTGTGTGCTTATTTGGGATGGCCCCCCTTTATATCTCTGGCCCGTGGTCTTGTAAGGGTCCCCCCTCAATCTCTGAGCGTGGATATGCAGGGATGGGGCGTTGAATCAGGCCTACCTTCTTCTCTGCTCGCTGCAAGATCAACAATACCTAATTTTTCAGGCAGGTGTACATGCCTAATTTTTCTGGCCTCTGGTGCTGCACTGTGGCTTCAACAACCAAACCCCAAAAAAAGGCACATAACAGGGATTAAACTGATAGGAGTAGTACTACTTAACACACCACTCATATCTGGTGTAACAGTAGTGTACATTTAAAACAAAAAACAAAAATTGTACTGTAATAGATTGCATAGCAGTTAGTTGTCTGCAAGCGTGTGTGTCAGACCTACAGCGTCTACTCTACCAACTACTGCAAGTGCACAGTGCCACTCATATCTGTTGTCACAGTAGCTTGGACGCATAGTACCGATCTGTCAAAACCTGTAATGATTAATGAGGTCTAGAGTAGCCTGGTTCCCTTATCCTCTACAGGTTGAGACCTAATGTTTGGGTGACTCCAGACCAACACATGAGTACAAGCAGCACACAAACTCAAAGCCGCCATCCTCCTCCTGGTGCAGCATCATCAGCCACATCAACCACTGCTGTCCTCCTTGCCCCCTCTCAACCATCCGCCACTCCGTCTCTCGCCTTGAGCAGTTCCTGCTCATCTGCCCATAGTCAGGTGCCTGTAAAGGACATGTTTGAGCGTAAGAAGCTAATGTCACAAAGTGCCCCAAAATTGAAGTGATACGACCAACAAAGCATCTTTTTCCATCTCCTGGTTCTAAAAATCCAGGCCTTATACACGCCCCCTGATAGGTGACGTAACAAGTATTAAACTGATAAGAGTAGTACTTACAAACACGTCACTCCTATCTGGTGGCACCTTTGACTGCACGTGCCGTGCCCCAAAATTGAAGTGATACGACCAACAAAGCATCTTTTTCCATCTCCTGGTTCTAAAAATCTAGGCCTTATACACGCCCCCTGATAGGTGACGTAACAGGTATTAAACTGATAAGAGTAGTACTACTTAACACACCTTATAATAATGCAGAGAGAGGCAACACAGTGAGAGGAGTCTGAAGAAGAGGAGTCAGAGGAGGAAGGTGGCTTTGAGGAGGTGGAAGACCAAACACAGCAGGCGTCCCAGGGGCTTGTTGTCACCTTTCGGGGACCCTTGGTGGCTGGGTAGAGGAAGAGACCTTCAATGACATCAGTGAGGACAAGGAACAGGACATGGCTAGCTTGGTATCCAACCTTGTGCAAATGGGGAGTTTGCGGTTGTGCAAATGGACTGTTTGTGGTTGTTTGCGGTGCGTTAAACGGGGAGTTTGGTCTGTCACTGTGAAGCGGGCCTAACCCTTACACTACCTGATCGATACAACATCATACCTGATGTTTTAAAGCACGTTATTCCAAACAATTTAGGAATGTTAGGTAATTTATGCTCTTTATGGCTTAAAACCAGACTCTGCATCAACTATGTAATTTTCCGTGGGAGTTTTGCCATGGATCCCCCTCCGGCATGCCACAGTCCAGGTGTTAGTCCCGTTGAAACAACTTTCCCATCACTATTGTGGCCAGAAAGAGTCCTTGTGGGTTTTAAAATTCGCCTGCCCATTGAAGTCTATGGCGGTTCGCCGGGTTCGGCGGTTCGCGAACATTTGCGGCGGTTCGCGGACGCGGTTCGCGAACCGAAAATGTTATGTTCATGACATCACTATTCTGTAGAACCCTTAAGATAGAGGAGAAATAAGTAAGCCGCACATTTGCATTGCGCACCGGCCCGCGCATGCGCATAGCGCGGTGTAAGCTGCGCATGCGCATTGCTCAACAGTTCACGTATGCTTATTGCATAACGGCCCATGCATGCGCATAGCACGGAATAAGCCGCTGGAGACACAGGATGAGGAGGGGAGACTCAAAGGGAAAGAGGGGGAAGACACAGAGGAGAGGGGGGAGAGACACAGGGAAGAGAGAGAAGTGGGGAGAGACACAGGGCAGGCAGAGTTTGTGGGAAGAGAAACAGGGGAGGGGGAGACACACAGGGGTGGGAGAGGAAGGGCTAGACACACAGGGGACAGGGAGAGACAAAGGGGAATGAGAGGGTGGAGAGACACAGAGGAGGGGGAGAGACACAAGGGAGTGAGAGGAGGGGGGAGGAGAGACACAAAGTAGTGAGTGGAGGGGGGCACAGGGGAGTGACAGGAGGGGGGAGAGACACAAAGGAGTGTGGGGGGAGAGACACAGGGAAGGGAGATGAGGGGGAGAGGATGGGGGTAGACACACAGGGAAGGGGGGGAAGAGACACAGAGGAGGGGGAGAGAGACACAGGGGAATGAGAGGGGGACACACAGGGGAGTGAGAGGAGGGGGGAAGAGACACAGGGGAGTGAGAGGAGGGGGTAGAGACACTGGGGAATGAGAGGGGGAGAGACACAGAGGGGGGAGAGACACAGAGGAGGTGGGAGAGACACAATGGAGTGAGAGGAGGGGGAAAGACACAGGGGAGTGAGAGGAGGGGAGAGAGACAAAGGGGAAGGAGAGGAGGGCTGAAGAGACACAGGGGAGGGGGGAGAAACAGGGGTAGGAGAGGAGGGGGGAGAGACACGGGGGAGGGAAATGGGGGGGTACAGACACAAGGGAGGGAGAAAGAGACATGGGGGAAAGAGACACGGGGGGGAAGAGACACAGGGGAGGGAAAGGGGGGCCAGAGACATGGGGAAGGAGAGGTGGGGAAAGAGACATGGGGGGACAGGGGGGAAAGACACAGGGTGAGTGGGGCTAAAAACACAGGAGGGGAGGAGACACAAGGGAGGGAGAGGAGGGGGAAATGAGACACAAGGGAGAAGTAGACAGAGGGAGAGACTCGCAATGAGCGTAAAAGTCCTGTGATGAGCGCCAAAGGCACTTATCGCAAGGCCAGTAAAGTAGAGGGGGAGGGGCTCCCATTGTGTGGCAAACAGCATTGACAGGAATCACATTTTATTGCAGTCATTTTTGAAGGGCAAGTTGCTAGTTCTAAATAATAAAGAATTAAAACAGTCTTTAATACATATTTATTGCTATTTTCTTGTGTATATTATGAGTAACACATTTATATCCTCTTGCCCTGAAGCCAAAGTGGGCATGCTTTTGCTATTGTATTTATCTAATCGTGAGAGGAAGTAAGGAGAAGGAGAGGTTGGCTTCTTCATTGGTTATATCAATGATGTTGCGCTGAGGTAGGAGGGTTCTGACTTAATGACAGGAGCTTGACTGGAACACACAATGTCTAATCTAGAACTCAAGGACAGGCGCCAACAGGAACTCCAGGATTAAACAGGTGTATGATAGGAGGATTACAAGGTGCGCTTCTCCGTGGTATGGCCCTCCCTAATGAAACCAGTTCAGGATCTTCAGCTGCTCCATCTTCAGTAGAAGGGATAAGTCTCCTACCCCCCCCCCCCCACCCCCATTCTTAGCTCACTCCCCCCCATCACCTATAACACTCTTTCTGCTTCTATATGATTGTTCTAACTGTAAATGTAGATGTGGACACAGCACTTCTCACTCAAGACCTGAATGGGACGCGACCGCAGTGCGTGCAGACGAGTTACGCTAGTCTAACACGCAAGGTCCCCTAACTCTATGGTATCTTCACTGAAAATCGTTAGTGCCATCTAGCGGTTGGTGGCCATCACTGCTGCTGCCACTGCTTGCAAATTTATGGCAAACTTAAAAAGGGAAAGGACCAAGCTGTGTATGAGAGGGCTCATGGTCCAGCTGTAGTCTGCACCCGGGGAAGTGACTTGTATAGTTCTATGTTCTCTGAATAGACTGAATCCAAATTTACTTGCAGATGGCCAACAATTGATAAAATAATAATAAAACCTTATTGATATAAACATTCTACACCTGAGTCGCTATATATATATATAATTTATGAACAATTCTATATATGCCCTATAATAAAAATAAAATGTAAATTAAAAAATAATGACCATTCCCATACCGGGAGTCGAACCCAGGCCGCCTGGGTGAAAACCAGGAATCCTAACCGCTAGACCAAAAGGGGGGTGATGTCATAAGCCATAGAATAGATTGGTTTTCTGATTGGACGTTGGGAGCATATGGTTCTGTGTGATTTCTTTTGTTGGATGTTGTAATAACGCTAGCACATCTTTCGCGCGAGTGCTAAATGCGACCCAACATAAACTCGCCGACATTTTAGAAACCACCAAATGCGCCCTGGGATAAAAGTGCGCAAGCCCAATAGCGCCACCCATTTAGCATGCGCGCATTTAGCACCCGCTCAATAGACAATATGCCGGCCATACAACAAGGACTGAAGGTAGACATCATCATGTTCAGGGGACTTTAAGGTGAGGAAGGCGAGGTGAGGAAGAGAGTATTTGTACAAAGAGATTTATTATAAAAAAGTAAAGGGACACTTCAATTATGAGGAGCTGAAATGAAGTCACTGGATAAAGCAGCAAGTGGACAGGGGTATTAATAAGAAGCAAGGAGCAGACATGGATACAGAGTGAGATGGGATTCTCTGGGGCGCTCGCGCGAAAGACGAGGTGCCAGTTATAACAATATTTTAGTATTACAACCAATAGAAAAGCAGATTCTGACTTGTAGTAATGCTGTCCTATTTTGCTGTAATCTTTTATATTCCCTATAACTTATATACATGCACCTTATATGCCAGCTATCGCCATAAAGCGCGGTCCCCCCTGTAGTAACCCACTATGTAAAACGTCACTAATACTAATACAAATATATTACACTATAAGAACAGACAAAGCTAAAAATATTGTGGGTTCTTTTTGGAGTATCAAAATGTAAAATGTTCTTTGCTTAATTTATTCAATGTTTTCAGTAAAAGCAAAATTTTTGTAAAAAAACATGAATGTGGTGGCTGGGAACCAAACTCTAAGCAGCCACTTGGAAGGCAGCTATGCTCACTTCTATACCACCAATGCTGGGAGACTCTATTCTTCTTTTCAGATATGACTGTAATGAATACTATTTCTTTTTTACTTCAGGGGCGTGGGTTCAAATCCCACCACTGCCAGTGACATTTTTTGGGTTTGCTTTAATTTAAACATTATGTATTTCATAAAATATTAACATGAATTAGTTTTTTACCAAATTACGGTAATTGGGATCCATGAGAAATCCTCTATAAACCTGAGTGAGCATGGAGTGTAAGGTCATAGAATTACTGGCACAGGCTGCTTTGAGACAATATAATAAACATCAATGTTCTTCTGTGTCTTGCAGTGATCACAATATTATTTTATTAGTGTCAATCAGTGAGTGTACCTCGGTGATTTCCCCTTCCTCTGCATGTTATCTACTGCTGATAACACTAGAATACCCTGAGAGGGGGGCTAGCATATGTTCATAGTGGTATACAATTGACTGAGAGGCTGTGCACTGATGTTTTAGTACATTCCAAATAGTTGCACATCCCTCATTCTGCACCTGCAGTCACAGATATGGGCCCAGGGGAAGCCAACCGGCCCAGGTGAAGCCAAGGGGCCCGGGGGATCAAGGGGTGGTGAGGATATGGGCCCAGGAGAAGTTTACAGGGCCCAGGGGGAGTCAGGGGTGCTGGGGATATGGGCCCAGGGCAAACCGACGAAGCCCAGAAGGAACCAGGGTGTTGGGAATATGGGCCCAGGGGAGGCCAAAGGTCCCAGGAGGAGTGAGGATGCTTGGATATGGGCCCAGGGGGAGCCAGGGGTACTGAGGTTATGGACCCAGGGGAAACCAACGGGGCCAAGGGGGAGCCAGGAGTGCTGGGAATTTGGGCTTAGGAGTAGCTGATGGAGCCCAGGGGGAAGCGGTGCTGGGGATATGGGCCGAGGAAAAGCCAACGGAGCCCAAGGGGAACCAGAGGTGCTGGGATATTGTCCAGGGGGACAAGGCGGTATGGAAATAAAAAAAATTAATAATGAAAATAAAAATAATGCTGAACTGTAGAGCAGAGCCTCAGTGCTTTGCACTGCCTGCACCAGTGCTAGCTCCACCTTATTATTAGTTTATATTAGATGTGAGTTTTCATGGAGAAAAGCAAATTAAAAATGCAAAATTTTAAAACTGTTTCTGCCCGGTCTCGAACCGGGGACCTTTCGCGTGTTAGGCGAACGTGATAACCACTACACTACAGAAACTGCCATGCTTACTACAACACTAAGTTTTTGGTGACACATACCAAATATTTATCCTTTCTTATGGTGACTGACAGGGTCAGGTGGAGTAATATCTGTATAGAGTGTAACTGTCTGAGAGTAAATACAGATCATACAGGGACAAGCGGTATGTTACAGACCCGCCCTCCACAGGGTGATAATCCCACCCCTCACATTCCCAGTAAGGGCTGTGTATGAGGGGGTCATGGCCCAGCTGCACCCTGGGAAGTGACTTGTACAGTTTTATGTTTTCTCAATAGACTGAATCCAGATTTACTTACAGATGGCCAACTACAAATAAAATAATGATAAAGCCTTATTTATATACACATTCTACACCTGAGTCACTATATATATATAATTCATGGCAAGTCTATATATGCCCTAAATTAAAATATAAATACTGATGAAAAAAATTGACCATTCCCATACCGGGAGTCGAACCCGGGCCGCCTGGGTGAAAACCAGGAATCCTAACCGCTAGACCATATGGGAGGGGATGTGATAACCTATAGAATAGATTGGTTTTTGTGATTGGACGTTAGGAGAATAAGGTTCTGTGTGATTTCTTTTGTTGGATGTTGTTATAACGGTAGCACATCCTTCGCGCGAATGCTAAATGCGCCCTGACCTAAACGCGCCACACCACAAATGCACCCTGGATTAAAAGTGCGCAAGCCCAATAGCACGACCCATTTCGCATGCGCGGATTTAGCAACCCGCTCAATGGACAATGTGCCGGCCATACAACAAGGACTGAAGGTAGACATCATCATGTTCAGGGGACTTTAAGGTGAGGAAGGCTAGGTGAGGAAGAGAGTATTTGTACAAAGAGATTTATTATAAAAAAGTAAAGGGACACTTCAATTATGAGGAGCTGGAATGAAGTCACTGGATAAAGCAGCAAGTGGACAGGGGTATTAATAAGAAGCAAGGAGCAGACATGGATACAGATTGAGATGGGATTCTCTGGGGCGCTCGCGCGAAAGACGAGGTGCCAGTTATAACAATATTTTAGTATTACAACCAATAGAAAAGCAGATTCTGACTTGTAGTAATGCTGTCCTATTTTGCTGTAATCTTTTATATTCCCTATAATTTATATACATGCACCTTATATGCCAGCTATCGCCATAAAGCGCGGCGCCCCCTGTAGTAACCAACTATGTAAAACGTCACTAATACTAATACAAATATATTACACTATAAGAACAGACAAAGCTAAAAATATTGTGGTTTTTTTTGTAGTATCAAAATGTAAAATGTTCTTTGTTTAATTTATTCAATGTTTTCAGTAAAAGCAACATTTTTGCAAAAAAACATGAATGTGGTGGCTGAGAACCAAACTCTAAGCAGCCACTTGGAAGGCAGCTATGCTCACTTCTATACCACCAATGGGAGACTCTATTCTTCTTTTCAGATATGACTGTAATGAATACTATTTCTTTTTTACTTCAGGGGCGTGGGTTCAAATCCCACCACTGCCAGTGACATTTTTTGGAGTTTGCTTTAATTTAAACATTATAGATTTTGTAAAATATTAACGTGAATTGTTTTTTTACCAAATTACGTTAATTGGGATTGATGAGAAATCCTCTATAAACCTGAGTGATCATGGAGTGTAAGGTCATAGAATTACTGGCACAGGCTGCTTTGAGACAATATAATAAACATCAATTTTCTTCTGTGTCTTGCAGTGATCACAATATTATTTTATTAGTGTCAATCAGTGAGTGTACCTCAGTGATTTCCCCTTCCTCTGCGTGTTATCTACTGCTGATAACACTAGAATACCCTGAGAGGGGGGCTAGCATATGTTCATAGTGGTATACAATTGACTGAGAAGCTGTGGATTTATGTTTTAGTACATTCCAAACAGTTGCACATCCCTCATTCTGCACCTGCAGTCACAGATATGTGCCCAGGGGAAGCCAACCGGCCCAGGTGAAGCCAAGGGGCCCAGGGGGAGCAAGGGGTGGGTGAGGATATGCACCCTGGGAAGTGACTTGTACAGTTTTATGTTCTCTCAATAGACTGAATCCAGATTTACTTACAGATGGCCAACTACAAATAAAATAATGATAAAGCCTTATTTATATACACATTCTACACCTGAGTCACTATATATACATATAATTCATGGCAAGTCTATATATGCCCTAAATTAAAATATAAATAATGATGAACAAAATTGACCATTCCCATACCGGGAGTCGAACCCGGGCCGCCTGGGTGAAAACCAGGAATCCTAACCGCTAGACCATATGGGAGGGGATGTGATAACATATAGAATAGATTGGTTTTCTGATTGGACGTTGGGAGAATAAGGTTCTGTGTGATTTCTTTTGTTGGATGTTGTTATAACGGTAGCACATCCTTCGCGCGAATGCTAAATGCGCCCTGACTTAAATGCGCCACACCACAAATGCACCCTGGATTAAAAGTGCGCAAGCCCAATAGCACGACCCATTTCGCATGCGCGCATTTAGCACCCGCTCGATAGACAATGTGCCGGCCATACAACAAGGACTGAAGGTAGACATCATCATGTTCAGGGGACTTTAAGGTGAGGAAGGCGAGGTGAGGAAGAGAGTATTTGTACAAAGAGATTTATTATAAAAAAGTAAAGGGACACTTCAATTATGAGGAGCTGAAATGAAGTCACTGGATAAAGCAGCAAGTGGACAGGGGTATTAATAAGAAGCAAGGAGCAGACCTGGATACAGATTGAGATGGGATTCTCTGGGGCGCTCGCGCGAAAGCCGAGGTGCCTGTTATAACAATATTTCAGTATTACAACCAATAGAAAAGCAGATTCTGACTTGTAGTAATGCTGTCCTATTTTGCTGTAATCTTTTATATTCCCTATAATTTATATACATGCACCTTATATGCCAGCTATCGCCATAAAGCGCTGTCCCCCCTGTAGTAACCCACTATGTAAAACGTCACTAATACTAATACAAATATATTACACTATAAGAACAGACAAAGCTAAAAAATATTGTGTTTTTTTGTAGTATCAAAATGTAAAATGTTCTTTGTTTAATTTATTCAATGTTTTCAGTAAAAGCAACATTTTTGTAAAAAAACATGAATGTGTTGGCTGGGAACCAAACTCTAATCAACCACTTGGAAGGCAGCTATGCTCACTTCTATACCACCAATGCTGGGAGACTCTATTCTTCTTTTTAGATATGACTGTAATGAATACTATTTCTTTTTTACTTCAGGGGCGTGGGTTCAAATCCCACCACTGCCAGTGACATTTTTTGGGTTTGCTTTAATTTAAACATTATAGATTTCGTAAAATATTAACGTGATTTAGTTTTTTACCAAATTACGGTAATTGGGATCCATGAAAAATCCTCTATAAACCTGAGTGAGCATGGAGTGTAAGGTCATAGAATTACTGGCACAGGCTGCTTTGAGACAATATAATAAACATCATTGTTCTTCTGTGTCTTGCAGTGATCACAATATTATTTTATTAGTGTCAATCAGTGAGTGTGCCTCAGTGATTTCCCCTTCCTCTGCATGTTATCTACTGCTGATAACACTAGAATACCCTGAGAGGGGGGCTAGCATATGTTCATAGTGGTATACAATTGACTGAGAGGCTGTGCACTGATGTTTTAGTACATTCCAAACAGTTGCACATCTCTCATTCTGCACCTGCAGTCACAGATATGGGCCCAGGGGAAGCCAACGGGACAAGGGGGAACAAGGGATGCTGGGGATATGGGCCCCGGAGAAGCTGACAGGGCCCAGGGGGAGTCAGGGGTGTTGTGAATATGGGCCCAGGGGAGGCCAAAGGTTTCAGGGGGAGCAAGGGTGCTGGGGATATGGACCAGGGGGGAGCCAGGGGTGCTGGGGATATGGGCCCAGGAGTAGCCTACGGAGCCCACGGGGAAGGGGTGCTGGGATATTGGCTCCAGGGGGACAAGGGGGTATGGAGATAAAAATAAAATGAATAATCGAAATAAAAATAATACTGAACTAGGGGCACTGTAGAGCAGAGCTGCGGTACTTTGCACCACCTGCATCAGCGCTGGGTGCACCTTATTATTAGATGTGAGTTTTCATGGAGAAAATCAAATTAAAAAGCAAAATTTGAAAAATGTTTCTGCCCGGTCTCGAACCGGGGACCTTTCGCGTGTTAGGCGAACGTGATAACCACTACACTACAGAAACTGCTATGTATCATGCATCGCTAAGTTTTTGCTGATACATACAAAATATTTATCCTTTCTTATTGTTATAATTACTTCTGTCTTTTATGTATGAGGGTTTAAGACGTTCCTTTTCTTTCCAAGGTCTCTTTCAAGACCTCCAAAATATCTGGACCAGAGAGTGATCAGTAGCACACTAAGTGCAATCTTGTATTGAGTCCTTATTCCCCTGGTAAATAGTGCACATTATAGTCTTACCTAGTTACATATACAGAGGCTCTGCTAGTCCATATATACACTGTATCTCCAATGTCTGAGAATGTGTTACAGGCGCACGGAGTTACAGCATTTATATACCACGAATAGGAGCGTTATGGGTTCATTGTATCTCACCATACATTGCGCTGGAATGAAGATGTGAACCATAGAGAAATGTATTACCGATCATGCTGGTTTCTATTTTAGCAAGATTTATGTGTAATTGATTCAGGAAAAAAAAGTGATCTGGCAGCACCCACGCCCCAAAAGAAACTGGAACCTTAATCCAGCGCCATAGACCCATCGGCCATGCAACCAACTGATTGGCTGATTTAGTACTGATGAGTATCGATATGTACATAGAGCATTCAGTACATACATATCAGGGTAAGTTTGTAGTACTGTATGTATATATATACTGTATACATGTGACACTGAGTCTAGAAAACTGGCCCATACTTTCAAGTGATGATGTCACAAGTATCTACTTACTGTAAGCATGTGGAATTAATAAGGAAAGTCATTATGTCACCAAGCATCCAAAATAGAAGGGAGTTTAAGTAAGAAATGTACCATTACTGGTTGTTATAAACACACTTTGAGTAGTGTCCTGTAAGGTACATTCCCAGCAGTTTTGTCATCCTGTTATGAATATTCTATAGGAACCAAGGCTGGGAGATTATAAATTAAATATTAGTAGACTTGAGACCAAATACGAAACATTTTCTCACAACCCCTATTTGTTTTATACTCACCCCCAAGAGCCGGAACTACTTATGTACTGCCCTCCCTTTAGCCCCATAAGACCAGTTACATGACCTCTTCACATTTGGATTGTCCAACCTTTTCAACTGATGGACCTCACTGGAAGAGCCAGAAATAGTGTTTATCAAAACGCCAGTATATATTTATATGAACGAAACAAAAGTCATGTTTTTTTTCTATTGGTCAACAAAAACACAAATGTAGTTAAATAAATCTAATGATGTTGCCATTAAATTATCTTCTAATTAACCTCTTAGGTCTCAAAAAATATAAATCTTCAAAAAAGTCCAATCTGGAATGCTGTAAGCACCAAGTTTGGACAATTTACTTACCGTGTCAACGCATGAGGTCCAACAGATAATTTGGTAAACTCCATCTTGGTTCTCACAGCTCATGCATAGAAACAGAAACTTATAGGGAGGAGCGCAAAGCTAAAAGTTTCACATAGGAAAATAAAATAAAATACAAACAATATATTTCAAATCAAAATACATAATCCCCTCCATCAGCTCCTACACCTAAATGCAGCCCTCCAATACTAGCCATTAAGCATAACGTATGATCCCTCTCTATTAACACTTACTCCTAAATACATGGCCTCCACATTGGCTCATAAGTCTAACATATGATCCCTTCCCATTAACTCCTAAATGCATGGCCTCCACATCAGCCATTAAGCCTAACATATACCACCTCACAATTAGCTCTGGCACCTAAATGCTTGCCCTCCCCACTATCTCTGAAACATAATGTAAGCCTAATTACATGCTCATTCTCTAATTACATTCTTAAGCATATGCATCCTCACTCACTCACACACTCACTTGCTCTTTCCTGCTAATATCTACAACATAATTGCATAACCCTATTGCCGGATAACTGTAGTTGCCGGTTAATTGTGAGTCCCCGAATTTAAGGGTCTAAACGACCCTTAAACCCCCCAAAAAACCTCAAAATGCCTTTTAAAAAGGCATTAGCACCTAAAACTGGGCCATTTAGGGCCGAAAAAAACAATTAGAAAAAAAGTTCGCATTTTTTTTTGCAGTCTCGAACTGCCGGATAGTGCCGGTTTAGCAGGAGTTTTTTGAAAATGGGGAATTGATGCCGGTGCCGGTTTCTTGAGAGTCCCGGTTAGTTGAGTGCCAGATAACCAGGATGCTACTTTATATATATATATATATATATATATTACATATTACAAGGCTGTACATAGACCTATCCTCAAGCTTTCCCAAGAGTCCATGGTCATGGCCAAAAGAAATGGGTAATCCATTCATGGTCAGTTTGGCCAGCAATTCCAGAGAAGGATCAGTAAACCGCAGAGAATCTAACACCAACAGAAAACACTTTGGGTAAATTAAGGAATAACCAGCAGCTCAGCAAAGTACTGGGGATAAAACCTAACTTGATGTCGAAGGGCATACAAAATATGTTCCTCTGGCAAGTTGCATAGATTATTTAAAAGGTCCTTGTTTGGGCTTCCACGGTCTGCATTAAATTGGAAAGGACCCCAGAGTTGCGCAATCATTTTCACATGCTTGTGGTCATGGCTTCCATTTTAGGCCTACTGTGCTTTGCTCATTCTTATACATTGTCTTTAAAGGATCACTTTAGGTCTATAAAGGACCATACATGGGCTATTCCAAATTGGACTGCTAGTCTATCTGTAACTAGAGTGGGGCTATCCTATGGGATCATACACAGCCATTGAATGCTACTGTCCAAGGTCTATTTGAAGAGGACAGATTAACAAAAGCCAATACAGATCTTATCTGAGCCCACTGTTCCCCCAGCTCCTCCCAGGTTTCTTATCCTATTACAAAGACAAAAGGTCCTTCATCATTAAAGCAAAGTTAATTAATTAAAGGCTTTTATTTTTACTAATATATAAATTTTAAACTGTCAATACAGACCCCCATAAACCCTTAGTTAACCCCGTCACTTATGAGGTCAATACAGTCCCCCATAAGCCCTTCATTAACACCTACACTACCTACCTACACTACCTACCTACCCCCTAATAACCCCAACACCACCACTCTAATTACAGAAAACAAAAAAACTAAAGTCACCAAAAATAAAAAATCGACATTAGATAAAATAAAAAAAACCTAAGTCCCAAAAAATTAAAAAAGGAACATTACAGAAAATAAAAAAATACATTACAACCCACCCCCCCCACTACAGAAAAAAATATATATTTCACACCTGAAAAGGAAATACATATAATACATACAATAAATACAATACAAATAAAATGAAATACAATAAGATATACCCCTATCTAATATACAATACATCCTATCTATCTAATATACATCACCCAACCTATCTAATATACAAAAAATACTATCTATCTAAAATACATCCTATCTATCTAATATATATCTCCCAATCTATCTAAATAAATACCACAATCTAATATACAATACATGCTATCTATATAAAACACATACCCCTAGCTAACATGCAATAAATGCTATCTCTATAGAAAATAATCTAATTCTAAGCTAAAATAAAATAATTAAGACCAGATGTCCCTACAGATCAGCTGCCTAGGGGTAAAAATAAAAAAATTAATGCAACGCATTTACAGAAAATAAATAAACATTATAAACATTCTAAATATTTTACTCACCTTTCCAGCATGTCCCCATCCTCCTTCTTTTCTTCTTCTTCGGTGGGGCCCCTGTTAAAAAAAAAACATAACATTAGTACACATACATAAATATAAAACAAAATAAAATAAATATAATCTACATTGTACTTACCTCCCCGCGCTGTCTCCGGCCTCCTCCTCTTCTGCCCCGCCCTGGAACCGCGCCCTAAAAAAAAAAAATAATAAATAACGGATATCCGCATTTTGATTGGTTGCACTGACAATAGCCAATCACAATGAGATACACCCCCACGTACTAATTTGCTGAAGGCATTTGCGCCTTCTCATTGGATGTTGTCAATGTCAATCAGTATTACAGCCAATGAGAAGGCGCAGATGTCTTCAGCCAATCACCCCGTGGGGCTGTATCCCATTGTGATTGGCTGATGGAAATAAAGCCTTCTGATTGGTTAAAAAAAAAGATTGACAGGTGCGTTATCCAATCAGAGTGGGATTTTGAGGTGTATCCCTTTCTCATTGGCTCACAATTAGCGTCTTCTGATTGGCTGAATTTGATAGACAGCGTTTTCAGCCAATCAGAAGCCGCCATTGCCAATTTTCTTCGAGAAAACTCTGTAGGAGGCTCATTAGCGTCGGGTACATCCACGAGTGCGGATCTCCATTTCTAGTTTTTCGTTTACAGAGCGGATTGTTCCACGGCCCATCCGGGGCAGAAGAGGAGGAGGCCAGGGACATCGCGGGGAAATAAGTACAATGTATATTATGTTTATTTTACTTTGTTTTATGTTTATGTATGTGTACTAATGTTATTATTTTTTTAACAGAAGAATAGAAAGACGGGCACATGCTGAAAAGGTGAGTACAATATTTAGAATATCTACTATGTTTATTTATTTTATTTAAACATGTTGTAGTCATTTCTTTTATCTTTTTTACCCTAGGTGGCTGATCTGAAGGGACATCTGCAAAAGTAAGTGGTCTTAATTATTTTGTTTTAGCTTAGAATTAGGGTTTCTATATAGAGATAGCATGTATTGTATATTAGATTGTGGGATGTATATTACATAGATAGTATTTATTGTATATTAGATAGATTGGGGATGTATTTTACATACATAGGTTGTATTGTATATTAGATAGATAGGGGGATGTATATATGATAGATAGGATGTATTGTATCTTACATAGGGGTGTATTGCATTGTATTTCATTTTATTTGTATGTATTTTATTGTATGTATTGTATTGTATGTATTATATGTATTTCCTTTTCACGTGCGTAATTGTTTTATTTTTTTCTGTAGTGGCGGGGGGGGGTTATAATGTATTTTGTTATTTTCTGTTAAGATTTATGTTCCTTTTTTATTTTTTGTGACTTAGGTTTTTTATTTTCTGTAATGTACATTTTTTATTTTTTGTTATTTAGGTTTTATTCTTTTATGTAATGTAGATTTTTTATTTTTGGTGACTTTAGTTTTCTTGTTTTCTGTAATTAGATTGGTGAGGTTATTAGGGGGTAGGTAGGTAGGGTAGGTAGGTAGTGTAGGTGTTAATAGGTTAGTATAGAGGGGGGTTAGTTGATATTTAATGTTTTATTGGGGGGGGTATAGTGCAGTGGAGTGTTTAGACTTAGTGTCATGATGGTCCTTGAGGACCGTCATGGCACTTATGTGGTTAATGTTGGGTTGTAACAGGCCCATAATGGTTATAATATACCCTTATGGGACTGATGGCGTTAAATAGAGGCTTATGAGGGTCTGGATAGACCCCCATAAGAGACAGGGTTAAAATGGTGTAGTGCTTACACTTTGGGTCTTGAGGGTCCTGGATGACCCTCATGGCATTTGTAGTGTTATTATATGCGTTCATTAGCGTGTTAGAGGGGTCTATATAGTTGAGGCACACAGTACACTTAAATTGTGTGGCAAACCTAATTAACCACTTGGAAAAGCATTTCAACACTTTATTTTATTGACCGTCATTTTTTGACGGGCAAGTCGCTAGTATATATATATATATATGTATTATATATTATATTATGTATATATATATATATATTTTTTTTTTTTTAAACTCTCTCTCGATCTATATATGTGTGTATATGTGTACATATATATATATATATATATATATATATATATACATATATATACATATATATATATATATATATTTATAGTTACATAGTAATTGGGGTTGGATAAAGACTTTTAGTCAATTAAGTAAATTTTTTATATATAAATAAAATATCTATTTGCATATGAACTATTATTTTATATGTAACACACACAATGTGTATAGATACATATTGTCACATACATATATATGCAATCAAACCAGCGCCCTAAGGATCTCTACGCTACTCTACAGTCCTGCGCGCAACCACCGGAGATAATGAAGGTATGGAAGGAATGAATGTGCTGTACTACATTTCCCAGCATGCATCACTTCACTGCAAGAAGAGGTGTATAAGTATCACCTGGGCTGAGTATACCAGCAGTCTCATGGTGACTGACAGGGGCATGTGGAGTAATATCTGTATATAGTGTAACTGTCTGAGAGTAAATACAGATCATACAGGGACAAGCGGTATGTTACAAACCCGCCCTCCACAGGGTGATAATCCCACCCCTCACGTTCCCAGTAAAGGCTGTGTATGAGGGGGTCATGGCCCAGCTGCACCCTGGGAAGTGACTTGTACAGTTTTATGTTCTCTCAATAGACTGAATCCAGATTTACTTACAGATGGCCAACTACAAATAAAATCATGATAAAGCCTTATTTATATACACATTCTACACCTGAGTCACTATATATATATAATTCATGGCTAAGTCTATAAATTCCCTAAATTAAAATATAAATACTGATGAAAAAAATTGACCATTCCCATACCGGGAGTCGAACCCTGGCCGCCTGGGTGAAAACCAGGAATCCTAACCGCTAGACCATATGGGAGGGGATGTGATAATCATAGAATTGATTGGTTTTCTGATTGGACGTTGGGAGAATAAGGTTCTGTGTGATTTCTTTTGTTGGATGTTGTTATAACGGTAGCACATCCTTTGCGCGAGTGCCAAATGCGCCCTGACCTAAACGCGCCACACCACAAATGCAACCTGGATTAAAAGTGCGCAAGCCCAATAGCACGACCCATTTCGCATGCGCGCATTTAGCACCCGCTCGATAGACAATGTGCCGGCCATACAACAAGGACTGAAGGTAGACACCATCATGTTTAGGGGACTTTAAGGTGAGGAAGGCTAGGGGAGGAAGAGAGTATTTATACAAAGAGATTTATTATAAAAAAGTAAAGGGACACTTCAATTATGAGGAGCTGAAATTAAGTCACTGGATAAAGCAGCAAGTGGACAGGGGTATTAATAAGAAGCAAGGAGCAGACCTGGATACAGAGTGAGATGGGATTCTCTGGGGCGCTCGCGCGAACGACGGGGTGCCTGTTATAACAATATTTCAGTATTACAACCAATAGAAAAGCAGATTCTGACTTGTAGTAATGCTGTCCTATTTTGCTGTAATCTTTTATATTCCCTATAACTTATATACATGCACCTTATTTGCCAGCTATCGCCAAGAAGCGGCGCCCCCTGTAGTAACCCACTATTTAAAACGTCACTAATACTAATACAAATATATTACACTATAAGAACAGACAAAGCTAAAAATATTGTGTTTTTTTTTTGTAGTATCAAAATGTAAAATGTTCTTTGTTTAATTTATTCAATGTTTTCAGTAAAAGTAACATTTTTGTAAAAAAACATGAATGTGTTGGCTGGGAACCAAACTCTAAGCAGCCACTTAGAAGGCAGCTATGCTCACTTCTAAACCCCAAAGCTGGGAGACTCTATTCTTCTTTTCAGATATGCCTGTAATGAATACTATTTATTTTTTACTTCAGGGGTGTGGGTTCAAATCCCACCACTGCCAGTGACATTTTTTGGGTTTGCTTTAATTTAAACATTATAGATTTCGTAAAATATTAACGTGAATTCGTTTTTTACCAAATTACGGTAATTGGGATCCATGAGAAATCCTCTATAAACCTGAGTGAGCATGGAGTGTAAGGTCATAGAGTTACTGGCACAGGCTGCTTTGAGACAATATAATAAACATCAATGTTCTTCTGTGTCTTGCAGTGATCACAATATTATTTTATTAGTGTCAATCAGTGAGTATACCTCAGTGATTTCCCCTTCCTCTGCATGTTATCTACTGCTGATAACACTAGAATACCCTGAGAGGGGGGCTAGCCTATGTTCATAGTGGTATACAATTGACTGAGAGGCTGTGGATTTATGTTTTAGTACATTCCAAACAGTTGCACATCCGTCATTCTGCACCTGCAGTCGCAGATATGGGCCCAGGGGAAGCCAACCGGCCCAGGTGAAGCCAAGCGTCCCAGGGAGATCAAGGGGTGGTGAGGATATGGGCCCAGGAGAAGTTGACAGGGCCCAGGGGGAGTCAGGGGTGCTGGGGATATGGGCCCAGGGCAAACCTACGAAGCCCAATAGGAACCAGGGTGTTGGGAATATGGGCCCAGGGGAGGCCAAAGGTCCCAGGAGGAGTGAGGATGCTTGGATATGGGCCCAGGGGGAGCCAGGGGTACTGAGGTTATGGACCCAGGGGAAACCAACGGGGCCAAGGGGGAGCCAGGAGTGCTGGGAATTTGGGCTTAGGAGTAGCTGATGGAGCCCAGGGGGAAGCGGTGCTGGGGATATGGGCCCAGGAAAAGCCAACGGAGCCCAGGGGAACCAGAGGTGCTGGGATATTGTCCAGGAAGACAAGGGGGTATGGAAATAAAAAAAATTAATAATGAAAATAAAAATAATGCTGAACTGTAGAGCAGAGCCTCAGTGCTTTGCACTGCCTACACCAGTGCTAGCTCCACCTTATTATTAGTTTATATTAGATGTGAGTTTTCATGGAGAAAAGAAAATTAAAAAAACAAAATTTTAAGACTGTTTCTGCCCGGTCTCGAACCGGGGACCTTTCGCGTGTTAGGCGAACGTGATAACCACTACACTACAGAAACTGCCATGTTTGCTGCAACACTAAGTTTTTGGTGACACATACAAAATATTTATCCTTTCTTATGGTAACTGACAGGGTCAGGTGGAGTAATATCTGTATAGAGTGTAACTGTCTGAGAGTAAATACAGATCATACAGGGACAAGCGGTATGTTACAGACCCGCCCTCCACAGGGTGATAATCCCACCCCTCACATTCCCAGCAAGGGCTGTGTATGAGGGGGTCATGGCCCAGCTGCACCCTGGGAAGTGACTTGTACAGTTTTATGTTCTCTCAATAGACTGAATCCAGATTTATTTACAGATGGCCAACTACAAATAAAATAATGATAAAGCCTTATTTATATACAGATTCTACACCTGAGTCACTATATATATATAATTCATGGCAAGTCTATATATGCCCTAAATTAAAATATAAATACTGATGAAAAAAATTGACCATTCCCATACCGGGAGTCGAACCCGGGCCGCCTGGGTGAAAACCAGGAATCCTAACCGCTAGACCATATGGGAGGGGATGTGATAACCTATAGAATAGATTGTTTTTTTGATTGGACGTTAGGAGAATAAGGTTCTGTGTGATTTTTTTTGTTGGATGTTGTTATAACGGTAGCACATCCTTCGCGCGAATGCTAAATGCGCCCTGACTTAAACGCGCCACACCACAAATGCACCCTGGATTAAAAGTGCGCAAGCCCAATAGCACGACCCATTTCGCATGCGCGGATTTAGCACCCGCTCAATAGACAATGTGCCGGCCATACAACAAGGACTGAAGGTAGACATCATCATGTTCAGGGGACTTTAAGGTGAGGAAGGCTAGGTGAGGAAGAGAGTATTTGTACAAAGAGATTTATTATAAAAAAGTAAAGGGACACTTCAATTATGAGGAGCTGGAATGAAGTCACTGGATAAAGCAGCAAGTGGACAGGGGTATTAATAAGAAGCAAGGAGCAGACATGGATACAGAGTGAGATGGGATTCTCTGGGGCGCTCGCGCGAAAGACGAGGTGCCAGTTATAACAATATTTTAGTATTACAACCAATAGAAAAGCAGATTCTGACTTGTAGTAATGCTGTCCTATTTTGCTGTAATCTTTTATATTCCCTATAACTTATATACATGCACCTTATATGCCAGCTATCGCCATAAAGCGCGGTCCCCCCTGTAGTAACCCACTATGTAAAACGTCACTAATACTAATACAAATATATTACACTATAAGAACAGACAAAGCTAAAAATATTGTGTTTTTTTTGTAGTATCAAAATGTAAAATGTTCTTTGTTTAATTTATTCAATGTTTTCAGTAAAAGCAAAATTTTTGTAAAAAAACATGAATGTGTTGGCTGGGAACCAAACTCTAAGCAGCCACTGGGAAGGCAGCTATGCTCACTTCTATACCACCAATGCTGGGAGACTCTATTCTTCTTTTCAGATATGCCTGTAATGAATACTATTTCTTTTTTACTTCAGGGGCGTGGGTTCAAATCCCACCACTGCCAGTGACATTTTTTGGGTTTGCTTTAATTTAAACATTATAGATTTCGTAAAATATTAACGTGAATTAGTTTTTTACCAAATTACGATAATTGGGATCCATGAGAAATCCTCTATAAACCTGAGTGAGCATGGAGTGTAAGGTCATAGAATTACTGGCACAGGCTGCTTTGAGACAATATAATAAACATCAATGTTCTTCTGTGTCTTGCAGTGATCACAATATTATTTTATTAGTGTTAATCAGTGAGTGTACCTCAGTGATTTCCCCTTCCTCTGCATGTTATCTACTGCAGATAACACTAGAATACCCTGAGAGGGGGGCTAGCATATGTTCATAGTGGTATACAATTGACTGAAAGGCTGTGCACTGATGTTTTAGTACATTCCAAATAGTTGCACATCCCTCATTCTGCACCTGCAGTCACAGATATGGGCCCAGGGGAAGCCAACGGTCCCAGGTGAAACCAAGGGGCCCAGGGGGAGCAAGGGGTGGTGAGGATATGGGTCCAGGAGAAGTTGACAGGGCCCAGGGGGAGTCAGGGGTGCTGGGGATATGGGCCCAGGGCAAACCGACGAAGCCCAGAAGGAACCAGGGTGTTGGGAATATGGGCCCAGGGGAGGCCAAAGGTCCCAGGGGGAGTGAGGGTGCTGGGATATGGGCCCAGTGGGAGCCAGGGATACTGAGGTTATGGACCCAGGGGAAACCAACGGGGCCAAGGGGGAGCCAAGAGTGCTGGGGATATGGGCTTAGGAGTAGCTGATGGAGCCCAGGGGGAAGCGGTGCTGAGGATATGGGCCCAGGAAAAGCCAACGGAGCCCAGGGGGAACCAGAGGTGCTGGGATATTGTCCAGGGGGACAAGGGGGTATGGAAATAAAAAAAATTAATAATGAAAATAAAAATAATGCTGAACTGTAGAGCAGAGCCTCAGTGCTTTGCACTGCCTGCACCAGTGCTAGCTCCACCTTATTATTAGTTTATATTAGATGTGAGTTTTAATGGAGAAAAGCAAATTAAAAAAGCAAAATTTTAAAACTGTTTCTGCCTGGTCTCGAACCGGGGACCTTTCGCGTGTTAAGCGAACATGATAACCACCACACTACAGAAACTGCCATGCTTACTACAACACTAAGTTTTTGGTGACACATTCCAAATATTTATCCTTTCTTATGGTGACTGACAGGGTCAGGTGGAGTAATATCTGTATATAGTGTAACTGTCTGAGAGTAAATACAGATCATACAGGGACAAGCGGTATGTTACAGGCCCGCCCTCCACAGGGTAATAATCCCACCCCTCACATTCCCAGTAAGGGCTGTGTATGAGGGGGTCATGGCCCAGCTGCACCCTGGGAAGTGACTTGTACAGTTTTATGTTCTCTCAATAGACTGATTCCAGATTTACTTACAGATGGCCAACTACAAATAAAATAATGATAAAGCCTTATTTATATACACATTCTACACCTGAGTCACTATATATATATATATAATTCATGGCAAGTCTATATATGCCCTAAATTAAAATATAAATACTGATGAAAAAAATTGACCATTCCCATACCGGGAGTCGAACCCGGGCCGCCTGGGTGAAAACCAGGAATCCTAACCGCTAGACCATATGGGACGGGATGTGATAACCTATAGAATAGATAGTTTTTTTGATTGGACGTTAGGAGAATAAGGTTCCGTGTGATTTCTTTTGTTGGATGTTGTTATAACGGTAGCACATCCTTCGCGCGAGTGCTAAATGCGCCCTGACTTAAATGCGCCACACCACAAATGCACCCTGGATTAAAAGTGCGCTAGCCCAATAGCACGACCCATTTCGCATGCGCGCATTTAGCACCCGCTCAATAGACAATATGCTGGCCATACAACAAGGACTGAAGGTAGACATCATCATGTTCAGGGGACTTTAAGGTGAGGAAGGCGAGGTGAGGAAGAGAGTATTTGTACAAAGAGATTTATTATAAAAAAGTAAAGGGACACTTCAATTATGAGGAGCTGAAATGAAGTCACTGGATAAAGCAGCAAGTGGACAGGGGTATTAATAAGAAGCAAGAAGCAGACATGGATACAGAGTGAGATGGGATTCTCTGGGGCGCTCGCGCGAAAGACGAGGTGCCAGTTATAACAATATTTTAGTATTACAACCAATAGAAAAGCAGATTCTGACTTGTAGTAATGCTGTCCTATTTTGCTGTAATCTTTTATATTCCCTATAACTTATATACATGCACCTTATATGCCAGCTATCGCCATAAAGCGCGGTCCCCCCTGTAGTAACCCACTATGTAAAACGTCACTAATACTAATACAAATATATTACACTATAAGAACAAACAAAGCTAAAAATATTGTGTTTTTTTTGTAGTATCAAAATGTAAAATGTTCTTTGTTTAATTTATTCAATGTTTTCAGTAAAAGCAAAATTTTTGTAAAAAAACATGAATGTGTTGGCTGGGAACCAAACTCTAAGCAGCCACTGGGAAGGCAGCTATGCTCACTTCTATACCACCAATGCTGGGAGACTCTATTCTTCTTTTCAGATATGACTGTAATGAATACTATTTATTTTTTACTTCAGGGGTGTGGGTTCAAATCCCACCACTGCCAGTGATATTTTTGGGGGTTTGCTTTAATTTACATAGTCTACATTTTGTAAAATATTAACGTGAATTAGTTTTTTACCAAATTACGGTAATTGGGATCCATGAGAAATCCTCTATAAACCTGAGTGAGCATGGAGTGTAAGGTCATAGAATTACTGGCACAGGCTGCTTTGAGACCATTTAATAAACATCAATGTTCTTCTGTGTCTTGCAGTGATCACAATATTATTTTATAAGTGTCAATCAGTGAGTGTACCTCAGTGATTTCCCCTTCCTCTGCATGTTATCTACTGCTGATAACACTAGAATACCCTAAGAGGGGGGCTAGCATATGTTCATAGTGGTATACAATTGACTGAGAGGCTGTGAATTTATGTTTTAGTACATTCCAAACAGTTGCACATCCCTCATTCTGCACCTGCAGTCACAGATATGGGCCCAGGGGAAGCCAACGGGCCTAGGTGAAGCCAAGGGGCCCAGGGGGATCCAGGGGTGGTGAGGATATGGGCCCAGGAGAAGTTGACAGGGCCCAGGGGGAGTCAGGGGTGCTGGGGATATGGGCCCAGGGCAAACCGACGAAGCCCAGTTGGAACCAGGGTGTTGGGAATATGGGCCCAGGGGAGGCCAAAGGTCCCAGGGGGAGTGAGGGTGCTGGGATATGGCCCCAGTGGGAGCCAGGGATACTGAGGTTATGGACCCAGGGGAAACCAACGGGGCCAAGGGGGAGCCAAGAGTGCTGGGGATATGGGCTTAGGAGTAGCTGATGGAGCCCAGGGGGAAGCGGTGCTGGGGATATGGGCCCAGGAAAAGCCAACGGAGCCCAGGGGGAACCAGAGGTGCTGGGATATTGTCCAGGGGGACAAGGGGGTATGGAAATAAAAAAAAATAATAATGAAAATAAAAATAATGCTGAACTGTAGAGCAGAGCCTCAGTGCTTTGCACTGCCTGCACCAGTGCTAGCTCCACCTTATTATTAGTTTATATTAGATGTGAGTTTTAATGGAGAAAAGCAAATTAAAAAAGCAAAATTTTAAAACTGTTTCTGCCCTGTCTCGAACCGGGGACCTTTCGCGTGTTAGGCGAACGTGATAACCACTACACTACAGAAACTGCCATGCTTGCTACAACACTAAGTTTTTGTTGACACATACAAAATATTTATCCTTTCTTATGGTGACTGACAGGGTCATGTGGAGTAATATCTGTATATAGTGTAACTGTCTGAGAGTAAATACAGATCACACAGGGACAAGCGGTATGTTACAGACCCGCCCTCCACAGGGTGATAATCCCACCCCTCACATTCCCAGTAAGGGCTGTGTATGAGGGGGTCATGGCCCAGCCGCACCCTGTGAAGTGACTTGTACAGTTTTATGTTCTCTCAATAGACTGAATCCAGATTTACTTACAGATGGCCAACTACAAATAAAATAATGATAAAGCCTTATTTATATACACATTCTACACCTGAGTCACTATATATATATATAATTCATGGCAAGTCTATATATGCCCTAAATTAAAATATAAATACTGATGAAAAAAATTGACCATTCCCATACCGGGAGTCGAACCCGGGCCGCCTGGGTGAAAACCAGGAATCCTAACCGCTAGACCATATGGGAGGGGATGTGATAAGGGGACTTTAAGGTGAGGAAGGCGAGGTGAGGAAGAGAGTATTTGTACAAAAAGATTTGTTATAAAAAAGTAAAGGGACACTTCAATTATGAGGAGCTGAAATGAAGTCACTGGATAAAGCAGCAAGTGGACAGGGGTATTAATAAGAAGCAAGGAGCAGACATGGATACAGAGTGAGATGGGATTCTCTGGGGCGCTCGCGCGAAAGACGGGGTGCCTGTTATAACAATATTTCAGTATTACAACCAATAAAAAAGCAGATTCTGACTTGTAGTAATGCTGTCGTATTTTGCTGTAATCTTTTATATTCCCTATAACTTATATACACGCACCTTATATGCCAGCTATCGCCATAAAGCACCGTCCCCCCTGTAGTAACCCACTATGTAAAACGTCACTAATACTAATACAAATATATTACACTATAAGAACAGATGAAGCTAAAAATATTGTGTTTTTTTTTTTTGTAGTATCAAAATGTAAAATGTTCTTTGTTTAATTTATTCAATGTTTTCAGTAAAAGCAACATTTTTGTAAAAAAACATGAATGTGTTGGCTGGGAACCAAACTCTAAGCAGCCACTTGGAAGGCAGCTATGCTCACTTCTATACCACCAATGCTGGGAGACTCTATTCTTCTTTTCAGATATGACTGTAATGAATACTATCAAGACCCACTCTCTGGCTGGGGTCTGTTTATCGGATTTGGGTGACTCTGGACTTTTGGATTACAGGAACATCATGTCTCAGCCCTTGGGTTAGACTGAGCAGTAAGTCTGATGAATCTTACTGCAAGCATATGTCCCCGGGTAAATAATACATCTACACGCCACGTCTTGATGAAAATTATGAACCACGTTTTATTTTGGAACAACATACTTAAAACATTTCACACACACACAGTGGAGGGAGTGGATCAACCTTTCCCCTTTCTCTGGCCAATAGGGTAACCTCCAGAGTAACCTAATTACCTCTGTCCAATGTAAAAGAGGTAGGCTATGGGAATCACCAGACCCCTCCCATGGGCCAACCCCAGGCGTGGCCACCAAGCTCATTCTGACCCAGACTCTCCCCTTGGAAACTTCCTGTTTGAACTCCTAGGCCCCCCCCCCATTGTTATCTAGGTGCCTGGCTGTCTGGCAAATCTCTTTGTTTATACTAAGGACCATATGGCCAACTCCTGACTGAGAGTTTCTACAATGGGGAATGGTTAACTAAATACAATCAATCCCTAATACAATATACAACATAATACTAACATATAATCACCCATAACACAATATACAGATGGCGGCGATTGGTATATAACTGTCCCTCCTGGTAGGCACAACTAGAGGCCAACTTGAGTTATGACAACTGCCCCCCCAAGTGTAGCCTGAGAACATCAAGGGTCCATGATTTTCTCAGCTACGCTGATACTCATAGCTCCAGTTGGCGTGATAATCCATCTGCATTTTGATGGAGTTTACCCCTACAATGCTGTATTTGAAAATTGAATGTCTGTAGTGCCAGGCTCCATCTTAGCAAACGTCCATTTTCTCCAGCTACCTTAGACAACCAGCACAAGGGGTTATGGTCGGTGGTCACAGTGAATGGTCGTCCATATAAATAATGTTAAAGTTTGTGCAAAGCCCAAACTACGGCCAAACATTCCTTCTCCACAGTAGCATAGGTCGTTTCACGCTGCAACAATTTCCTGCTCAAATACGCCACAGGATGCTCCACTCCTTGATCATCTGTCTGGCTTAGCACAGCCCCTATGCCATACATGGAGGCATCTGTCTGGACCACAAAGGGTCGGTTATAGTCCGGGGCAGCCAATACTAGGGAACAAGTCAGAGCTTCCTTGAGGTTCTGGAATGCAGTTTGACACGCAGGAGTCCATGTCCCTTCCCTGGGCAATTTCTTTTTGGTCAAATCGGTCAGTGGCTTGGCTGTAGTGCTGAAATCAGGAATAAACTTGCGGTAATACCCAGTGATGCCCAAGAAAGCTAGTACCTGCTTTTTAGTCTTAGGGATAGGCCAAGCTGCAATACCGTCTACTTTGGCTGGTTCTGGCCTTAACTTCCCACTACCTACCCAGTGACCCAAGTACTGCACCTCTGCCTTTGCCCACTGGCACTTATCTGGTCTTATGGTCAACTTGGCTTGCTTAATGGCCTGCATAATTCTAGCAATATGTTCTATATGTTCCTCCCAGGTCTGACTAAAGATGGCCATATCGTCCAAGTAAGCCTGAGCATACTCCTGGTGCCAATGTAACAATTTGTCTACTAGTCGCTGGAAGGTAGAAGGGGCATTTTTCATCCCAAAAGGCATTACCTTAAATTGGTATAGTCCAAAGGGGGTGACAAATGCGGACTTCTCCCTAGCTGACTCTTCCAAAGGGATCTGCCAATATCCCTTGGAGAGATCCAGCGTGGTTAAATACTTGGCAGCACCTAATCGGTCCAACAACTCGTCCATGCGTGGAACAGGGTAGGCATCCGTTTTTGTTTTATCATTCAGCCTACGATAATCCACGCAGAAGCGAGTTGTGCCATCTTTTTTGGGTACCAATACGACAGGAGATGCCCATGGACTACTAAATTATTCAATAACCCCTAATTGTAACATCTTGCGTAATTCTGCTTGTATGCTTGCCCTTACAGCTTCAGGGACTCGGTATGGGTGTTGTTTTAATGGGCCACATTCCCCTGTCACCACTACATGAGCTGCTAGGGGGGTACACCCAGGGTCAGTAGTAAATAAGGGTTTGAAGGGTTTTAGTTTGCCTAAAAGCTGCTTCTGCTGCTCTGTGCTTAGGTTTTTGGCCTGGTGAAGGCCTTCTTCTAGCGTTTTCTGCTCTGCCTTTTGCAACATGTCTGGTATCTGCCCTTCCTCTGGGTCATCCTCTGTGGCCCTGCAAATGGCTAACATATGAGCTGCTCGCTTTACATATGCTTTTAAGCGATTAATGTGGGCCACCCTGGTAACCACTCTCTCTGGATCTACCATAACCACATATGACTTGTTGCCCAGTTTTTTGCTAATTGTATAAGGTCCCTTCCACAAAAACTGTAACTTATCCTGGGGCTGAGGTTCCAACATGAGCACCTCTATCCCCTCCTCCAGTTCCCTGTCACTGGTTCCTGCCTTGCAGTATCTCCTATCTCTCTCTTGCTCTTTACGCATAGCATATTGCTCCTCACAATTCCAGCCAACCTAGCCATATTTTCCCTGAAAGCTAATACATAGGTAGCCACTGGTACAGGGTGGTGACTATACTCCCCTTCCCACGTCTCCCTGATCACGCTCAAGGGTCCTCTCACCGGCCTACCATATAGAAGTTCAAAAGGGGAATACCCTGTAGCTTCCTGAGGTACCTCTCGGTAGGCAAAGAGCAGACAAGGCAACAATCGTTCCCAGTCTGGCTCCTGATCAGTAAAAGTACGGATCATGTGTTTGTTTTTTTTGTTTTTTATTAATATTTATTTTTCATTATTGCAAAAACAGATTTAAACATATTACAAAAACATAGTCAAATAATTTTACAACAACAATTTATAAATTATCCTCTCTGCCATTCGTACTCTTTCATTCACCATTCAACCCTACTGACATTTAAATGTTGATATTTGTGTCTTGTTTTTGGTCCCAAATTTTCCATTTTAGTATGTCACCATTAATAAAACCCTTTTGTTCATAATCTTTCTCTAGTTCTCGTATATATTTTATTTTCCACACGATATCGAAAAAGTTTGGAGCAGTTTTGGCTTTCCAGTTGGAAATTAAGATATTTTTTGCTACTGACAAAGTCAAAATCGCAAAGGCTTTTTCCTCTAAAGTGAAATCGTTCGGAAAATTATGCAGCAAGCTGCATTCTCCCTTAAACGGGAATTGCTTTCCCACAATATTAAACAAAAATGTATAGCAACTTTTCCAAAATGGCTCCAATCTCGGGCATTCCCACAGAATATGCAGCAAATGGGCGATATTGCCACAGTCTCTCCAACACATTTTTTCCGTGGCGTTATGGGAGATTTGAGCGATTTTAACGGGTGTAAAATACCAGTGATTAATTATTTTAAAAAATGTTTCTCTATATGTTGATTGTTTAATAAATCTATTTGTTAATTTTAAAGATGTTTCCCAGTCTTTAACCTCTAAAACTATTTTCAGGTTCTGCTCCCATTGCTCCATACCTTTGGTTTTAGATTTTTCTCCACACGATCTTGTTATGTTAAAGCATTTACTTATTAAATGTTTATTTCCTGATCTCAGGAGAATTTTTTCTACCTCTTTTGACTCTTTGCTATTTTGTAGGGTAATGTTAAGTTGACTACAACTGGATCTATATGCTTCATAGATTAGCCATCCTTCTGTTGCAATCTTAAAATTTTTTCTAATCTGATCAAAAGATGCCATAGATCCTTGGATTAAAGTGTCTCTAACTCGTATCAGGCCCTTTTTTTTCCACTCGTTTAAAGTGCCTTCCATATTTCTATGTAACAGTGCTTTTAGTGGGGTCATTAAACTGCCCTCTGGTATTAAAACGTTTTTCTTGTTAATTTGTTTCCAGTTTTTTAAAATTTCTTTTACCACCCCTGATCCCGTCATAATATCCTTGTGGGGGAATTTCCCTTTATAAAACAAGGCTGATAAGTGCCATTCTGGAATTAATGCTTGTTCAATATGCCACCATGGGAGATGAGCAGCTGTTTCCAGCCATTTTAACGCGTGAACTATACTATTGGCTTCTTGGTAAGGCAATAATAACGGGTAAGAAATTCCTCCTTTTACAAAAGTTCTTCCCATGGTTATTTTTTTTATTCTTTTATGTTTGGATTGATGTATATAAAAATCAATCATTCCTTGGAGTTTCTTTAACCATATTTTAGGGATTTTAAAAGGAATACATCTCAAAAGGTAATTAACTCTTGGAAGAATCATCATTTTTACGACTGCAATTCTACCTGAGAATGAAAATCTGTTCTTTCTCCATTTTTCCATAATCTTCTGACATTTCACATATAAGTCTCTATAATTCTTGTCCACCATTTTTTGAGTTTTGCTCATAAACACTATTCCAAGATGTTTGAAAGATTTAGAATTCCAATTATATGGGTATAAAGCCTTCAAATTGGATAGAAGCTTTTTTGAAAAATTGAAATATAAAGTTTCTGATTTTTTGTAATTCATTTTATAATACGAAATTTTACTGTATGTTTGGATTATTTTTGATAAATGATAAAGGGATTTTTCTGGGTAAGTAAGTGATAAAATAACGTCATCTGCATAAAGGCTAGTTTTATACTCCCTCTCCTCCACCCTAATCCCAGAAATCTTGGGGCATGCTCTAATAGCTTCCGCTAGAGGTTCTATCATTAATGCAAATAGGGAGGGAGAGAGAGGGCAACCCTGTCTAGTACCGTTTGATATTTCAATTGAGTCTGTGCTACTTCCCAACCCTGCTATTTGTGCCGATGGGGAACTATATAGTGCCCCAATTGCTTTAGACCCAAATTCTCCGAACCCGAATTTAGCTAGTGTTATTCTCATATACTCCCACCCTACTCTGTCAAATGCTTTCTCTGCATCTAATGACAAGAATAGGGTGGGAGTACCTCGGGAACTCGTTATTTCACCTAAGTTCATGATTTTTCTGATATTGTCCGAGCCTTGTCTTCCTGCTATAAATCCCATTTGATCTGTTGTTATTAGTTTTCCTATCACCTGTTGAATTCTAAGGGCCAATATTTTTGCATATATTTTAATATCTGCATTTAATAGCGAAATAGGCCTATAATTGGAACAATATTGTGGGTCCAAATTAGGTTTAGGAATCATAATCAGTGTCACATTTAACATTTCTTTTGGAATACGGAGTTTGTCAAATAAGGGCTCAATAGTTGACCAAAAGTTTTATAAAAACAATTAGTGTATCCGTCTGGTCCTGGGGTAGTATAAGGTTTAAGAAGTTTTATTACTTGAAGAACTTCCTGGGTATTAATTGGGTCATTTAGTTTTAATCGCTCCACTTCTGTTAATTTTGGTAATTGAATACCATCTAAAAAATTTTGAATATCTTCTGTAATTGGTTTACATAGGTTAGTATCTTTTTCTAAGTTATACAGGTCCTGATAATATTTAAAAAAGGCCTGACTGATTTTTTTAGGGGAGGAGATATCCTTACCTTTATCTTTCAACGTTGCTATTCTTTTTATTTCCCTTCTTTTTTTAACTTGAGTAGCAAGTAATTTACTGTTTTTATTATTTTGGTGATAGTATGTCTGTTGAAAGCGCCACAGTGCTCTATCTGATATTTGCTGATTAATTTTATTAATTTTGTTTTTAATTAATTTGATCTCTATTTTCACCTGTGGTTGTGCATCCAATAAGAATTTAGATTCCAATTTATTCAATTCTATATATAATTTTTTTAGTGGTGTGCCTCTTTGTTTTATCCATTGTGATTTCAGTTTGATCATCAAACCTCTAGTGAATGCTTTTTGTGTGTTCCATAACGTACAATTTGATGGAACAGTGTGTTTATTAACGTCAAAAAATTGTGATATTTCTTTATTTAAAAATTCTGTATTTTTTCCAACTTTTAACAAAAAATCATCCATTTTCCATTGTGGACGATCTAATTTAAGGTTGTGAATTTCAACTGTTGCTATAATGTAGGCGTGATCTGATGTGACGATATTACTTATTTCTGTGTGAGAGACTTTCTCTATTATTTGAGAATTTGCTAAAATTAAATCAATACGTGAATAAGTGTTGTGTGGAGTTGAATAAAAGGAATATTCTTTTTGATTTGGATGTTGCACTCGCCATGTATCAAATAAGTTATTTTTAATAATCCATTCAGTAAATATTTGTGCTACTTTACCAACTCTTTTAAGATTTTTAACTTCCAATTTTTTAGACCTGTCCAAAGTGGTGTTAGGGATCATATTAAAGTCCCCAGCAATGATAAGCGGGCCTTGTGCGTATTTCTTAATTAAGTTACTTATTTGGTGTAAAAATTTGCCCTGTGATTCGTTGGGTGCATAAATATTTATCAATGTTATTTTCTGTTTGTTAATTTGGCCGTACCATAAGATGTACCGACCTTCCGGGTCTGCGATCGACAACGCTTCCACAATTTCTAAATCATTAGAAAAAAACATTGATACACCTCTTTTTTTTTTCCCGCACACTGAGTGCAGTGAGAAGTCAAAACGTCCTGCTACTGCGCCCCAACTATTACTTTGCTTCCAGTGTGTCTCCTGAATAAATATTAAGTCTGACTTTTCTTTATTGCATTGTCTGAATATTGTTTTTCTTTTGCTAGGGGAATTTAACCCTCTAACATTCCAACTTAAAACCTTTATACCCATATCTCTATGAACCACACCTTTGAGTGATCTGATACCATTTATCTATCATCTTTTTGTTTTTGGGACCATGAATTACTTTTTTAACATTCATACTTACATTCTTGCATACATTCATTCTATTAGAACAGAAGGTGCTGTAATACAGCCTTTCACCATTACTGTTCCGCAGGGATTCAGCCATTTTTTAGAAATGGATAGCGGTCTAATGTGGAGATGGCTATATGTTTTAACTTTCTTTAATTCTTAATTGCGCTGTCTATATCTTCTATATTTGTCTTCGTTATTCTAGATTGAAGAATAAAAAAGACAAAGCTGGGGGATAGGAAAGGGCGAGGAGAAGGGGTTATGTAATATTATAGTCTTTATGTATTATTCGTATAAACCTCACCTTAGAATTAGTTGCTATTCATATTCTGAAATGCTCTTTACAATTTATACTATTCTCAGTATTTCCGACTTTTGTCCTCATATTCTGCCTGTTGCTACCCCTTCTTCTCTTTCTCCTTTCCCCTCCTCCAACTTTCCGAGGTCAAAAGCCTCAGACCCTGCCACACTGTGTTCTTATTACTAGTCCTGGCTTTTTGTACTGTTCTTATAGCTCTCTGATCTTTTCTCAAAATAATCTCTTGAATGTTAAACAGCCTTGAACACCTATCTTAATGTCCCTTTCTATCTCTCTATACATGTTTATTTATTTCTTCTTCTGCCAATCTGTTGTTGATAGTTGCAGGTTCAACGTGGACTCCTTGGTTTCATTTGTTTTCAGGTTTAAGTTTTTTATGAATGTTTCTCCTTCTTCTAGGGAATTGATCTTATGCCACACGGATCCTTGTAGTACTAGTAGTCCTACTGGGAAAGTCCATTTATATATAAAATCCGATTTCCTTAGTGTTTGTGTTATTGAATAGAATTCTTTCCTTTTATTCATTGTGCCTTTTGATAAGTCTGAAAAGATTTGTATCTTTTCATATGGAGATTCAAATGTCTTCTTCGTATAGCTAGCTTTAACGATTTCTTCTTTTGTAGTTAAATGATGTAATTTGACAATCACGTCTCTGGGTTTTTTTTTTAGTAGATGATTTGGTAAAGGGATTCTCTGAATTGTATCAAATTTCTGATCCAGTATTGAGTAAATAGGGCAAACACTAGAGAACATTTCCTTGAGATATGTTGGGAGTTCTTCTTTTTTTATAGATTCATCAATTCCTCTTATTCTGAGGTTATTTTTCCGTGATTGATCTTCCTTTTTGTTTATGTGCTCCTTCAGACTTTTAATTTGTGTTGACATGTTTTCTGACTGTTCCACCAACATTTTGTGGTCCAGGATTAATTTGTCAAATTTAGTTTCCAGGTCCGAAGATCTTTTATTCACTTCTGTTATTAGTTTGGAATTTTCCATAATTTGCGTCTTAATCTCTGAAAAAAATTCTATTTGAAAGTCTTTTAGGATTTCCTTCATTTTCCCTATAGTCAGAAGGTTCTCCTCATGAGTCTCAGAGTCTCTGTTAGTTAATTTTACCACTGGGAGATTTGAGCTTTGGTCTAGCCCTCCTTCTATGGTTTGTTTTTGCGACTGTTTTGTAATGGCCTTAGGGGAAAAGAAGGAGGATGAGTCTAAAGTGGGGCTTTTCCGCCCTTTTGCTTTAGTTTTCGTCGCCATTTTGTGATAAATGTATGGGATAGTTATTTCACTCTTATATGTTTGTGACTTTATCACACTTGCTGTATACCCCAGTGAGTCTATACTTTTCCTAACAATGTTAGGAGAATTTCCTTTTGCCGGTTTTAATATGTGTCCAATAATTAGCGTCCAGTTATTTAACCGTGAGTTGCTAGGACCCACCTGACAAGATCTTTGCAAGTAAAGACAGTGTTTTTAGCATTTGCCCTGTTTCAAAAGCCACTTTTAAAGAAATTTTACTTCTTTATAAAGGATATTTCACGTGTGTTCAGATATGTCTTACTGCACCCTTTTACCATTTTTATTTACAGTCTTTTTAAAAAAATTTTTTTTATAAAGATGGCATATACCCCAGCATTTTTTGTTTCTGTTGTCATAGTAACATCATTTTTCTTCTTCAGCAGTGTAAAAGGGAAATAATATTTTACTTAGCTTTTATTGTGCTTGAGTCCTTGTACTTGGTGCTCTTTATGTAGCCTCCTCCTCCACTGCCATCTCTGTGTCTTTAGCCGCTCCGTGCTCTGTAGCCCCCAGCCTTTTCCTGCTTTAATGCAATATGGAGGGGGGCTTAAACGCCTCTCTTCATTAAGGAGCTCTGAATTCCAAGATGTGGCTTTCAGGGCTCTGGGTTCGGGCTGTGGAGGTGCTGCTACTGCTGTAGTGAGGGGCTGGGTCTGCGCAGTCCCCTTATTTCGGGGCTGCTTGCAGGGCTGTGCTGTGTTGTGCTGAGCTGCACTTTACTCAGCAGCTACCCCGTCAGCGTTCCTGCTTGGCGCCATCTCCTCCCGCAAATCGCTGTTCTGGACGGCTACGCAGCCATTTCCGGTCACTCCCCCACGGATCATGTGTTTGAGTGTCCCATTGAAGCGCTCACAGAGGCCATTGGTTTGGGGATGGTAGGGGAAGCTGTAATGTGTCTTATGCCACACATGGACCATAACTGTTCGGTCACTTTGGCCATAAATTGGGGCCCTCGGTCAGACAAAATTTCCTGAGGAAACCCTGTCCTTGTAAAGATAGTCATTAATGCCCCTGCCACCTTAGGAGCTGAGATACTGGATAAAACCACCGCCTCAGGATACCTGGTGGCATAATCTACCATGGTGAGAATACATTTCTTGCCGGTCTTGCTAACCCTAGCTAGTGGCCCAACAATGTCTATGGCTACCCTTTGAAATGGTATCTCCATCACAGGGAGTGACTGTAGGGGAGCTCTGCTATTTTTTTTAAACGGCTGGGTCCTTTGGCACGCATCACAGGATCGACAGTACTCTTTTACATCCTGATTTAATCCTGGCCAAAAAAATACCTCTACTACCCTACACAGAGTTTTCTTCTGTCCCAAATGCCCCCCCAGAGGAATCTCATGGGCTATTTGTAATACCTTGCCTCTATACTGTTGTGGGACCACTAACTGCTTTCGTGGTTCCCTTTCTACCTTTCTACCTCATCCTTCCCAGGCACCTTGATTCTGTACAACAACCCCTGTTCCCATACAAAACTATCTAGATCATCCACTGATTTGCCCTGGGCGGCCCTGTCCCTTACCCCTGCTAAAGTTTCATCTTCCTGCAATGCTATTCTAAGTTCTTCCCCCTTTGCCCAGCCTAAGGTCAATGTCGTAGCCAGCAAGTCACTTACCCTGGGTTCTGGGTATTCCGTCTGGTCCTGGTTCATCCTGCATCCATTGGCTCTGGTTTGAGCTCTTGTTAAGGGCTGTACATACTGGCTCACCATGTGACCCAAATCGTTCCCTAGCAAAACATCCGCAGGCAGGTTATCCATAACTCCTACCTCTGTAGATTTACTTCCAGTGCCCCAGTCCAATTGAATGCGAGCCATGGGAATGGGAAATTGTTTTCCCCCAGCAACCATAACCCACATTTGCCTCTGTATGCAGTCTGAGGTGCGCACCCACTTAGGTAGAACTACAGTGACTGCGGATCCTGAGTCACGGTAACCCACAGCCCTGTGACCCCGCACCCAGACTGGTTGTCTGTGCTGTTCCCCGGAGTCCTTCTCTGCTCTCCTCACCGTGTGGATCCCATGGCACCATCCCTCTGCTTCTGGCTCCCAGGGAGCTGCGTTGGGAGGTCCTGCTCCAGCATCCCATTCCCCCAGGTAGTTCACTGCAGGCTGTCCTCTCTGATGCCTCTGAAGCTGAGGACAATCTCTTGCTATGTGGCCCTGCTGGTTGCACTTGAAGCACTCTCTATTGGGAAATCTGGGTTCTGGGTGTGCTCTGGGAACAGGTCCTGACTTGATACCCCGCTGTCCATATGCGTTCTGAGGCTGCGCCCAGGGCACATGGCTGGGCGCATTGCGTGCAATAGGGGCCTGTCGTGTTGTCCCCAAGTCTGTATGCCCATTAGAGTTGGTAATCTGGGGAACTCTCTTAGTTCTGGTACTAACAAAATGGTCGGCCAGGCTAGCTGCCTGGTCCCCATCTACTGGCTTCTGATCCTGCAGCCAATCCCTCAATTCTGGTGCGCAAAGTTGCAAAAATTGCTCCATTAGCACCACCTCCAAAATTTGTTCTGCTGTGGTGGCCCCTTGTGTAGACCACCACTGAGTGCAGGCACGCCTTAGTTTACACATTACCTCAACATGAGTGTCCTCTGGTCCCTTGGTAGTGCCTCTGAATCTGGCCAAAAAAGTTGCAGGGGTTACGGCATATCTGCCTAGTAACACTGTACATAAATGGTTGTAATCCATGGCTAGATGTGGAGGAAAGGCCTGACAGGCTGCGCTGGCCTTTCCAGTCAACTTGGTCAATAGTAACTTGGCCCATTCTTCAGGAGGTATATCCTGTACCTTACATTGTTGCTCAAACTCTTGGATAAATCCGTCAATGCTGTCTTTATCATCCTGGAACTGTTTAAAATTCTGATATGCCAGTTTGACTCTTATGGCATCTCTGCAGGGTTGACCTCAAGCCTTTGCTGAGCTTGGACACTCACCCCTGTACGTTCTTCCTGTATTTGCTGCTTTATTAGGTTCAGTCCTTTAATTGCCTCTTCCAGCGTTATCTCCCCGGGGCAAAACTCCCTGGCTTCACTGAACCTGCGTCTTGCCTCCTTTCGGATATCATCTGTCTGTCCTTCTTCCTGCTGAGATCTTGGGGTCCTTGGTAGTGTGCTTATCCCCTCACCCAACTCCTCTTGTTTCAGCTGTTCTGCATCATACCTTCTCAAGGCTGCTATCACATCTGCTGGTTGGTCCCTTTTCTTCCGGGGAATTCCTTTTAGTTTCTGCGCCTTTCTCAGTTCTGCTGAGGACATGTCCTCATACTGCTGTTCCATCCTCAGTCCTTTCCTCTAGAGTCTCCAACCACTGCCACCAGTTATCAAGACCCACTCTCTGGCTGGGGTCTGTTGATCGGATTTGGGTGACTCTGGACTTTTGGATTACAGGAACATCATGTCTCAGCCCTTGGGTTAGACTGAGCAATATTGACAGTAAGTCTGATGAATCTTACTGCAAGCATATGTCCCCGGGTAAATAATACATCTACACGCCACGTCTTGATGAAAATTATGAACCACGTTTTATTTTGGAACAACATACTTAAAACATTTCACACACACACAGTGGAGGGAGTGGATCAACCTTTCCCCTTTCTCTGGCCAATAGGGTAACCTCCAGAGTAACCTAATTACCTCTGTCCAATGTAAAAGAGGTAGGCTATGGGAACCACCAGACCCCTCCCATGGGCCAACCCCAGGCGTGGCCACCAAGCTCATTCTGACCCAGACTCTCCCCGTGGAAACTTCCTGTTTGAACTCCTAGGCAACCCCATTGTTATCTAGGTGCCTGGCTGTCTGGCAAATCTCTTTGTTTATACTAAGGACCATATGGCCAACTCCTGACTGAGAGTTTCTACAATGGGGAATGGTTCACTAAATACAATCAATCCCTAATACAATATACAACATAATACTAACATATAATCACCCATAACACAATATACAGATGGCGGCGATTGGTATATAACAGTCCCTCCTGGTAGGCACAACTAGTGGCCAACTTGAGTTATGACAACTACTATTTCTTTTTTACTTCAGGGGTGTGGGTTCAAATCCCACCACTGCCAGTGACATTTTTTGGGTTTGCTTTAATTTAAACATTATAGATTTCGTAAAATATTAACGTGAATTAGTTTTTTACCAAATTACGGTAATTGGGATCCATGAGAAATCCTCTATAAACCTGAGTGAGCATGGAATTACTGGCACAGGCTGCTTTGAGACAATATAATAAACATCAATGTTCTTCTGTGTCTTGAAGTGATCACAATATTATTTTATTAGTGTCAATCAGTGAGTGTACCTCAGTGATTTCCCCTTCCTCTGCATGTTATCTACTGCTGATAACACTAGAATACCCTGAGAGGGGGGCTAGCCTATGTTCATAGTGGTATACAATTGACTGAGAGGCTGTGGATTTATGTTTTAGTACATTCCAAACAGTTGCACATCCCTCATTCTGCACCTGCAGTCACAGATATGGGCCCAGGGGAAGCCAACGGGCCCAGGTGAAGCCAAGGGGCCCCGGGGGATCCAGGGGTGGTGAGGATATGGGCCCAGGAGTAGTTGACAGGGCCGAGGGGGAGTCAGGGGTGCTGGGGATATGGGCCCAGGGCAAACCGACGAAGCCAAGAAGGAACCAGGGTGTTGGGAATATGGGCCCAGGGGAGGCCAAAGGTCCCAAGGGGAGTGAGGATGCTGGGATATGGGCCCAGGGCGATCCAGGGGTACTGAGGTTATGGACCCAGGGGAAACCAAAGGGGCCAAGGGGGGCCAGGAGTGCTGGGGATATGGGCTTAGGAGTAGCTGATGGAGCCCAGGGGGAAGCAGTGCTGAGGATATGGGCCCAGGAAAAGCCAACAGAGCCCAGGGGGAACCACAGGTGCTGGGATATTGTCCAGGGGGACAAGGGGGTATGGAAATAAAAAAAAAAAATAATGAAAATAAAAATAATACTGAACTGTAGAGCAGAGCCTCAGTGCTTTGCACTGCCTGCACCAGTGTTAGCTCCACCTTATTATTAGTTTATATTAGATGTGAGTTTTCATGGAGAAAAGCAAATTAAAAAAGCAAAATTTTAAAACTGTTTCTGCTCGGTCTCGACCAAGGGACCTTTCGCGTGTTAGGCGAACGTGATAACCACTACACTACAGAAACTGCCATGTTTGCTGTAACACTAAGTTTTTGGTGATACATACAAAATATGTATCCTTTCTTATGGTGACTGACAGGGTCAGGTGGAGTAATATCTGTATAGAGTGTAACTGTCTGAGAGTAAATACAGATCATACAGGGACAAGCGGTATGTTACAGACACGCCCTCCACAGGGTGATAATCCCACCCCTCAAATTCCCAGTCAGGGATGTGTATGAGGTGGTCATGGCCCAGCTGCCCCCTGGGAAGTGACTTGTACAGTTTTATGTTCTCTCAATAGACTGAATCCAGATTTACTTACAGATGGCCAACTACAAATAAAATAATGATAAAGCCTTATTTATATACACATTCTACACCTGAGTCACTATATATATATATAATTCATGGCAAGTCTATATATGCCCTCAATTAAAATATAAATACTGATGAAAAAAATTGACAATTCCCATACCGGGAGTCAAACCCAGGCCGCCTGGGTGAAAACCAGGAATCCTAACCACTAGACCATATGGGAGGGGATGTGATAACCTATAGAATAGATAGTTTTTTTGATTGGACGTTAGGAGAATAAGGTTCTGTGTGATTTCTTTTGTTGGATGTTGTTATAACGTTAGCACATCCTTCGCACGAGTGCTAAATGCGCCCTGACCTAAACGCGCCACACCACAAATGCACCCTGGATTAAAAGTGCGCAAGCCCAATAGCACGACCCACTTCGCATGCGCGTATTTAGCACCCGCTCGATAGACAATGTGCCGGCCATACAACAAGGACTGAAGGTAGACATCATTATGTTCAGGGGACTTTAAGGTGAGGAAGGCTAGGTGAGGAAGAGAGTATTTGTACAAAGAGATTTATTATAAAAAGTAAAGGGACACTTCAATTATGAGGAGCTGAAATGAAGTCACTGGATAAAGCAGCAAGTGGACAGGGGTATTAATAAGAAGCAAGGAGCAGACATGGATACAGAGTGAGATGGGATTCTCTGGGGCGCTCGGGCGAAAGACGAGGTGCCAGTTATAACAATATTTTAGTATTACAACCAATAGAAAAGCAGATTCTGACTTGTAGTAATGCTGTCCTATTTTGCTGTAATCTTTTATATTCCCTATAACTTATATACATGCACCTTATATGCCAGCTATCGCCATAAAGCGCGGTCCCCCCTGTAGTAACCCACTATGTAAAACGTCACTAATACTAATACAAATATATTACACTATAAGAACAGACAAAGCTAAAAATATTGTGGTTTTTTTTTGGAGTATCAAAATGTAAAATGTTCTTTGTTTAATTTATTCAATGTTTTCAGTAAAAGCAAAATTTTTGTAAAAAAACATGAATGTGTTGGCTGGGAACCAAACTCTAAGCAGCCACTTGGAAGGCAGCTATGCTCACTTCTATACCACCAATGGGAGACTCTATTCTTCTTTTCAGATATGACTGTAATGAATACTATTTCTTTTTTACTTCAGGGGTGTGGGTTCAAATCCCACCACTGCCAGTGACATTTTTTGGGTTTGTTTTAATGTAAACATTATAGATTTCGTAAAATATTAACGTGAATTAGTTTTTTACCAAATTACGGTAATTGGGATCCATGAGAAATCCTCTATAAACCTGAGTGAGCATGGAGTGTAAGGTCATAGAATTACTGGCACAGGCTGCTTTGAGACAATATAATAAACATCAATGTTCTTCTGTGTCTTGCAGTGATCACAATATTATTTTATTAGTGTCAATCAGTGAGTGTACCTCACTGATTTCCCCTTCCTCTGCATGTTATCTACTGCTGATAACACTAGAATACCCTGAGAGGGGGGCTAGCATATGTTCATAGTGGTATACAATTGACTGAGAGGCTGTGGATTTATGTTTTAGTACATTCCAAACAGTTGCACATCCCTCATTCTGCACCTGCAGTCACAGATATTGGCCCAGGGGAAGCCAACGGGCCCAGGTGAAACCAAGGGGCCCAGGGGGAGCAAGGGATGGTGAGGATATGGGCCCAGGAGAAGTTGACAGGGCCCAGGGGGAGTCAGGGGTGCTGGGGATATGGGCCCAGGGCAAACCGACGAAGCCCAATAGGAACCAGGGTGTTGGGAATATGGGCCCAGGGGAGGCCAAAGGTCCCAGGAGGAGTGAGGATGCTGGGATATGGGCCCAGGGGGAGCCAGGGGTACTGAGGTTATGGACCCAGGGTAAACCAACGGGGCCAAGGGGGAGCCAGGAGTGCTGGGAATTTGGGCTTAGGAGTAGCTGATGGAGCCCAGGGGGGAAGCGGTGCTGGGGATATGGGCCCAGGAAAAGCCAACGGAGCCCAGGGGAACCAGAGGTGCTGGGATATTGTCCAGGAAGACAAGGGGGTATGGAAATAAAAAATAATAATAATGAAAATAAAAATAATGCTGAACTGTAGAGCAGAGCCTCAGTGCTTTGCACTGCCTGCACCAGTGCTAGCTCCACCTTATTATTAGTTTATATTAGATGTGAGTTTTCATGGAGAAAAGCAAATAAAAAAAAAAAAAATTAAAACTGTTTCTGCCCGGTCTCGAATCGGGGACCTTTCGCGTGTTAGGCAAACGTAATAACCACTACACTACAGAAACTGCCATGTTTGCTGTAACACTAAGTTTTTGGTGACACATACAAAATATTTATCCTTTCTTATGGTGACTGACAGGGTCAGGTGGAGTAATATCTGTATATAGTGTAACTGTCTGAGAGTAAATACAGATCATACAGGGACAAGCGGTATGTTACAGAACCGCCCTCCACAGGGTGATAATCCCACCCCTCACATTCCCAGTAAGGGCTGTGTATGAGGGGGTCATGGCCCAGCTGCACCCTGGGAAGTGACTTGTACAGTTTTATGTTCTCTCAATAGACTGAATCCAGATTTACTTACAGATGGCCAACTACAAATAAAATAATGATAAAGCCTTATTTATATACACATTCTACACCTGAGTCACTATATATATATATAATTCATGGCAAGTCTATATATGCCCTAAATTAAAATATAAATAATGATGAAAAAAATTGACCATTGCCATATCGGGAGTCGAACCTGGGCCGCCTGGTTTTTACAATACCACCTGCTCCACACTACCAGGGAATTTCTGCAACAATGCTGCAGCATACAATCCAAAGCAGCACGCTTCTGCAGGCTTTATAACTCTCATCATCCCATTATAACCTGGGAAACGGAATACTCTGGACTTATTTTACAAATTGGCCCATAAAGTCCCCGAAACCAAACGGACTATAATAGCAACAACAAACACGGCGGTCATCCCAAACCCGCCAATAATATAAAATAAAGAGGATCTCACCCAGACTTCCACCACTAGATTCTAATATCAAGGAATCAAGTGACACACACAACAATGTGAAACATGAAAGTCACCATTTGCCTACTAGAGCTGATGCCTACTCAATAACTCACGCATCTTTGATAATACAACACCAAATACTGCAGGAAAAAAAAAAAAAAAAAAAAGAGAGGAACCCGGGCTACCCCACGAACATTAAACTACAATAAGTCACCAAAACTAGAAACCCCGTCAAGTTCAGATCCTTAGCTCCAGGAAACATTCAACATGGGGAAACCTAGGAAAAGCGGCCCTTCAAGGAGTATCTCTGATCATTTCACAAAACAAACAGCAGGCTCCCAACGGGGGCACAGCCCTGCACCAACCTCACCCTCAGGCTCAGAAGGGGACAGAGACTCAGAGATCGCCTATCCAAATGTGAATGTGTCCGACTTCTCAATGGCCAAATCTGACATGCTATTACAATCACGGCTATCTGCGGCCATAAAAGAATTTAAACAAGAAATACAGGAACTGGGCGCACGGACCAGTAAACTTATAACAATTGCAGATCAACTTATTGTAAGCCAGGCTGAAGACAGAATCGACATATCTGCCAACACTTTGCAACTCAAGGATACGCTCAATGTAGGAAGGAAGGGATACTCTCCACCGTTTAAGACTCCTGAAGGAGGGGGAACTACTTAGCCCCCAAGGGGCTATTGAAGCCCAAAGGCCTGCAAGAGAATGGACTGAAGTAGCCCAACCAAAACGTCAAAGATCACAGAAACAAGGGAGAGAGATGCCCAACCTCGATCTCAAGGCAGGCCCGTCATCATCAGGACAAAATGAAACAAAAAGACCCAAACTAATCTGACAAGAAAGGCCCATTCTGGGAGATTATAGCGAACTTTGCCACTGACTAAAATTTGGCACAAGTAGTCAAGAACTGACAAAGTCTAGACGACATTTACCCAATCAAGGGCAGAAAGGGTCCCTAGAGGACTGCACACAGGAAGGAAGATAATCCCAAAGACTATACCAGCATTCTCAGGGGAAGACCACCCTTAACAAGTTTAGATTGACTGGTTTCCAACCGGGCATTCCAACTTCCCTGTTGATAATTGTTCAAGTTTACTACAATCAGGTGTTAGAACTGTTAAAGATGTTTGACCCTATGTTTACCTAATGTCTTCAATTAATGCCATGTTTCATTGTATTGTTCTACATTTTTAGGCAATTCAGCTCTAGGGCAATGACCCTGGACATTTCCACCAATATTTGTAAACGAAGGCTTTATGCCTTCCTCCCCCTATTATTATTTTTCTTTTATTTGCACTACCGATGCAAAGGAGGTTATGATATACCAAATACCACACTAACTATTTATACTCTCCTTACTTCCCCCCTAGCAGCTGAGAGCAACCACCGATCCACCTGGTACACCAACCACCTACCAAACAACAAAACCCCATCTTTACCCGCAAAGATCCGGCTCACCCCACAAACAAGACTAGGCAAAGAGAGCTGTCCTGGACCCCTGGCCTCCTCCCATCCGGGCGGTGAGTATGGTACTCTGGGAAGCCTGACTACAGAAGTAAAATGTGATATCACACTATGACTGGCACGGAAATAACATTTATCACGCATAATGTAAGAGGGTTTGACTCGCAATTTAAAAGACGGAAGGCCTTTAATACTTTTAAACAATACCACCCCTCAGTACTCTTCCTACAAGAGACGCACTTTGTCAGAAACAAGATCCCTAAATATTTATCCAATCTCTATACAACCTTCTTTGCCACTAGCCATTCCACAAAAAGGGCAGGAGCCGCAATCCTGTTGCACAAAGACCTCCCCTTCATCTTAGACCATAAAAAAATAGACCAAGACGGCCACTTTGTGCTCCTTACAGGTTTCCTATTCGGGAAGAAAGTTACCTTAATCTCACTATATGCCCCCACTCTTATGCCACAGAAAATGTTCATACGGTTACTGCAGTATATTAAATCTCATGATCTCGGGAAAATAATCCTAGGAGGGGATCTAAATTCAGTCTTATCACCATTGGACAGATCAGGAGAAGGACGGAGCAGTCAACTCACTAAAAAGCAATCCCAAATTCTAGCTTTATTGGAAGAACTCCACCTGATAGACCTTTGGAGGGAACAGCACAGAGGGGAAAGGGAATATTCATTCTACTCCCCAGTACACAAGACATACTCTAGAATAGATGCATTTTATACAGATTCCTCCCTACTAGACAACGTAGTGAACTCGGGAATCCATCCGTGCCCCTGGTCAGATCACTCCATAGTAAGCTGTACAATAGATTTTGGCTTCGCATTTAAAACCCCATACTCATGGCGACTCAACGAGATGCTCATGTCAATGCCTCATTTTAGGGACCACATAGCGTCTGACATAGAACTTTATTTCTCCACAAACCTATCGACAGAGGTGGACTTAGGCTGGGTCTGGGCAGCCCATAAAGCATTCATTAGGGGCACATGCATCAAGCTTGCAGCAAAATACAAAAAAACACAAAAGGCCAGAGAAAGATGGTTGCATGCACACCTAATGGACCTAGAAAAGCTCAACCAAAAATCTCCAACATCAGAAAACCGCACCAAAATAGACAAAATAAGGGCTGAACTAGACCTAATCCTCTCGGAGCAAGTAGAGAAAGCCATGAGATGGACAAGACATCGATATTATACCAAAGCCAACAAACCCAGCGCCATGCTCGCTAGGAAACTAAGGCAAAAAACTAACCAATCAAAAGTCTTTAAAATTAGACAGCCCACAGGAGGGATAACCTCCAGCCCTGCGCATATACAAAAATAATTCACAATCTTTTTTCAAAATCTATACTCGTCCCCCAATCCCCCTATGGATAACCATATGAACCAATTTCTAGGATCGATAGATCTCCCAATGATGTCCCCCCAAGAGATGGACCATGTCAAAGCCCCAGTCACAATAGAAGAAGTTATTGAAACGATCAAATCTTTAAAGTCAGGTAAAGCCCCGGGGCCGGATGGATTCACGAACCTATACTACAAAACATTTGCAGAACTATTAGCACCACACATGACAACACTATTCAATAATATGCTAAAGGGACACAGTATCCCCCCCGAACTAAACCAAGCTAATATGGTATTCTTTCAAAAGCAAGGGAAAGACCGCCTTCAGGTGCAGAACTATAGACCAATTTCCCTCCTGAATGGGGATATCAAAGTCCTGGCTAAACTTATGTCCAACAGAATCAACACATTTCTTCCCAGACTGATCCATAAGGATCAGGTGGGGTTTGTCCCGCACAGACAGGCAGGGGATAATGTCAGGAGATTATTAAATTTAATACATATATCTCAGCAACATAGAACTCCCATGTGTCTTCTAGCATTGGACCTAGAGAAGGCCTTCGATAAAGTAGAAGTACCTCTGGGCAGTTCTCAGGAAATTTGGATTCCCAGAACAATTTATTAACCTCCTGAAAATATACTATGACAAACCTCAAGCCAGCCTCAAATTAGCAGGAGATAACCCCTCCATAATTAAGATTGAAAAGGGAACGAGACAAGGATGCCCCCTCTCCCCCCTGCTCTTCGCGCTAGCAATAGAACCTCTAGCCCAAATGATTAGATCCAATGCGAAGATAGAGGGGGTTATAGTGGGCATGCACCACATGAAAAGCTGTTTTTTTGCAGATGATTTGCTCTGCTCCCTAACGAACCCGACTACATCTGTCCCAGCCCTGATATCCCTCCTAGAACAATTTGGCAGAATATCCGGTTTTAGGATTAACTCAGACAAAACTGAGGCATTAGGCTGCTCCCTCCCAACCCACACTCAGAACTTTTTAAAACAAAATTTCAACTTTACATGGCCAAAGTCAGCAATCAAATACCTGGGAGTTTATATCACCAACTCTATAGACTCAATGTACAAAGCCAACTATCCTCCCATATTCAGGGAATTGCACACTGAGCTTTCAACATGGACTAAAGGTGGCCTTTCTTGGCTGGGTCGCATTAATGCGATCAAGATGAATCTACTGCCCCGGCTTCTGTATCTCTTTAGAACCATCCCAATTCCAATCACCGCAAAAAATTTGGAAATTTGCCAAAAACAGATCTTTAACTTTATCTGGGAGCACAAACGCCATAGAATCTCAAAAACAGAAATGCACAAAGGCAAACGTATGGGGGGATTAGCATGCCCAAATCTTCACATCTATTTTAAGGCCGCCCAGCTAGCATTCATACCTTTAGCTCATTCAACACAGCATCAACCATTATGGATGTTTATCGAAAACAGGGCAATGACACCTTATACATGGGCCAATATCCTCTGGCTGCCTGAGGTTCCAGATAACCTGAGGGAAATAGACAACCCTTTCATAAAACTTTCCCTAGAAACGTGGCGTTGGGCAGCTAAAACACGACACCTCTCAGCAACACTCTCCACATTGACTGCATTGGCCTCCCATCCAAGATTCGCCCCAACGCTTACCCAAGAATCACTTTTTTGGTGGCAAACAAGGGGATTTTTACGCCTGGGTTCATGGTTCCAAGATAATAAAATTAAACATCCAGAAAATATAATAAATTCTCTGAACATACTGAATACTTTAACTTAAAAAAACTACTATTTCATGTGCACTCAATAAAAAGGGAATTTGGACCCCCCAAAACAAACTGGTTGATTAAACTCTGCAAATCGCTCCCTCTTTGTAAAGGTATGATTAGTCTACTATACCAGGAACTTCTTCACAACAAACAGACCAGGAAACCGGCATATGTTTCAGCATAGGAACAAGACCTGGGGCACGAAAGAGATGAGGGCGCGTGGACCTCCACATGGGCCAATTTATCTAAAGGCGCACTTAACTTCAGTTTGCTGGAAACCTCACTTAAGGTTCTCCATAGGACATACATAACTCCAGACAGGCAACATAAATGGAACACCAAAGTAAGCCCCAGGTGTTTTAGAGGCTGCCAGGAATCAGGATCCTTTATTCACATCTGGTGGACGTGCCCTGTGGCAAAAGCCATGTGGGAGGAGGTCTTTGACCTGGTACCCACGATAACCCATACCCACATTGACAGATACCTAGAGATCGCACTTTTAGGGACCAGATGCCCCCTCCTCTCCAGGCCCCAAAATGTACTACTACAATTCATGATGCTGGCGGCCAAAAGCCACTTAGCAAAACAATGGAAAAGCAACACCCTCAGTCTTCAGGCCATAATTAACAAACTTAACTTTATAGCCACCAACGAACGATTATCACATTTATTAGCTGACGCAATGCCCACATTTCTTGATACATGGAGCCCTTGGCTACACTCCCACCTTAGCTTAAGGGGACTAATGACAACTGACGCTGTGACTGAGGCTTTCCCGGATGGGAGGAGGACCGTGGCGTCTAGAACCTAGCGAGTCCATCATGCGGGGCAAGATCAGGTAAGGTGGCAGCGTGGACCGAGTGCAGGATACCAGGTATAATTAATACCCCCCCCTTATTCCCCCCCTCATATCTTCCCTATACCCAATTAAGTTATCCAGACCCCAACTTATTATCCCCCCTCCCCCCCTCCACCACCTAAAACAAGAATAATATCCCGACCCTCTAAAGAGAAGGGGATTCATGATACTTAATTTACAACAATAAATGACTAAGGAAGATGTACCCAAATCCACAATAAATCTAAAAAAAATCCATATTAGGCAGATGAAGATTACTCCACAAAAACAACGCACAGCACTCTGGTAATAAGACTTAACGTTACTAGACAAATAATGTAAACCACATTGCATTTTGTTATGTACTGTTTGATGCATGCTTTATATGCCTAATAAAAACTTGATTGAGAAAAAAAAAAAAAAAGCAAAATTTTAAAACTGTTTCTGCCCGGTCTCGAACCGGGGACCTTTCGCGTGTTAGGCGAACGTGATAACCACTACACTACAGAAACTGCCATGTTTGCTGCAACACTAAGTTTTTGGTGACCCATACAAAATATTTATCCTTTCTTATGGTGACTGACAGGGTCAGGTGGAGTAATATCTGTATATAGTGTAACTGTCTGAGAGTAAATACAGATCATACAGGGACAAGCGGTATGTTACAGACCCACCCTCCACAGGGTGATAATCCCACCCCTCACATTCTCAGTAAGGGCTGTGTATGAGGGGGTCATGGCCCAGCTGCACCCTGGGAAGTGACTTGTACAGTTTTATGTTCTCTCAATAGACTGAATCCAGATTTACTTACAGATGGCCAACTACAAATAAAATAATGATAAAGCCTTATTTATATACACATTCTACACCTGAGTCACTATATATATATATAACTAGCGACTTGCCCATCAAAAAATGACGGCAATGTGATGTATATGTTTGTCAAGTTGTTTAGTTATTAACATATATTTTTGACACTTGTAAGTATTTTAATATGAACGTGTATTTTTGTAAAATGTTGATGTAATGGTTTTTTAAAATGTAATTAGTATCTGAATAATTGTTAAGTTTAATATACATTGAATGAATAGGAAAGCAAAAAGTAAAAAGCCGTCTTTAAACGTAGCGAATTTTAACATGAAGTTTAAAATATATGTAAGCAAAAACCTTCAAAGTATATATTTTTAAACTTGAACTTTATTTTTTATGTAAGTTTAGAAGTTGACAAAACATTGGTATAATTTTGAACATTATAAACAGGAACATAGTGAATACATTTTGTAACCTAATTTTTTATTAAAAGTATTAACATTTGAATGTAAAAACAATTGACCTTTAAATTAATCAGTATTAAAATTCAATTTCTATCACAATAATTGTTAACTTGAATATACATTGAATGTAGAGGAAGGCATACAGTAAAACTCTTCTTAAAACGTACGTAATTAAAGTAATTCATTACTGAGCACATAAACTGGCGATAAACATTAATGTAGGTAGTAATCTTAAGATAACAGACAATATTTACATTGTGACTTAAAAGGTGCTTGACCTCTTAACATCCACTTTGTAATCTGTTGAATGAAATAACTTGAAAATATATTTTTTAAACTTGTAACATTAGAAACATTAACATAGTGACTTAACATTTTAACATAATTTTTACTAACAATGCAAGGCAAGTATTTTGTGAGGCGAATCATTCATAAACAGTACTTCCATTAATTATGACTGAATTAAACAACCAATTGTTATGTATTTTGGAATGCTTTTAAAAAATGTTGGCATCTTTAATTTGTATCCTTCAAAGTTATAGTACTTCATAGTAGACAATGTTTTTAGTAAAAATACGTCCATCTTCTAATAAATCACCTTGACTTTCATTGTTTTCAATGTAAACTTTAATAGCCTGTGTATTTTTGCACCGTGACAACGCAACGTACAATTGACCATGTGCAAAAACTGGTTCTTCCAAGAAAATACCCACAGATTTGAAAGTTTGACCTTGTGATTTATTAATGGTCATGGCAAATGCCATAATAATGGGAAATTGTCTTCTTTGAAGTATAAAAGGGAGACTACTTTCACTTGGTGCTAAATCTATTCTTGGTATGAAAACTCTCTCTCCTTTATGGGTCCCAGTTAAAATTTCAGCATCTATAAAATGGTCCTTTAATTGTTGAACAATTAATCTTGTGCCATTGCATAGGCCTTTTTTGGGGTTCATATTTCGCAGTAACATGATAATTGCACCTTTCTTTAGCTGCAAAATATGTGGTGGCATTCCAGAAGGAGTTAAAGAGTTTATGAATTCAGTCGAAAAGTTTGCCTGACTTTCATTGTCATCAGCAAGTACAGAATCAGCACTGTGATAATTTCTTTGTGGTGCATTAATTTTTTTAAAGATTTCATTATTGAGTATTAATGCATCTTTATTTTTACACGTCAGTATAACTTGGTTGGCAAGCTCGGAATATTCTTCGTTATTTATGCTCCCTTCAAATATAGCCGATATAATATCTTGTTGACAAATCATATGAGGTGGGATCTCTACAGTGTCGTCAGGTAAATGTAGTATTTTTTCTGTTCTGCCTTCTCCAATTTTAATAAGCCAATCATTGAAATCAGTTTGGCCTTCTGATCTCATATTTTGTTGCAGTTGAAGATGGGTAAAATGTTTCCATACTGTACTTGACTTTATACATGTTTCGATAATGTCAGTTCGATTTCCATGTACAACGACAGCTAATGTTTGTCTAAAATCGCCACCCAACAACATTACCTTTCCACCAAATGGAAAAATATTATCCATGACTTCACGAAGCAAACGGTCAATACATTGGAGGGCATAGCATGACATCATTGTGGCCTCATCTATTATAATTAATTTACATTTCTTCAATTTCTTTGCTTGTAAGGATGTCATGCGAATATCTGACACAGAATTTTCTAAAATAGGCACTGGCAGTTTAAATCCACTATGAACAGTTCTTCCACCTTCTAATAAAAGTGCAGCAATTCCAGTAGTGGCAAACGCCATTGCTATTTTTCCTTGTGCTCGTACTGAACTCATTAATAAATTGTACAAATATGTTTTTCCTGATCCGCCAGGTCCATCAAGATAGAAATAACGCTCTGTCACCATGTCATCATCTATAGCATTTTTAATGGCATGAAATGCTTGCAATTGTAGTGTATTTAAAGTTGCAAGTCTTTCTTCTGTTCTTTCTGCTTGTAGTTGAATGTCATAGTCTTCAAAGTTAATGTCATCTATAAGACCTGGATCAGGCAAATTAAAACTTGCACAACTTAATCCATGAGTTAAAAAGACTTCTTGCATTTCCATTAACGCTTTTAAGTGTGCAATGGGTTCATTGTATCGTCGCATAAAGTCTTCAGCCATATTACTTTTAAAAGTCTCCCACAAAGCTAATGCATTTGGAGCATTTGAGAAGATACAAATAAAAGCAAATTGTTCTCTCATCTGTCGTGACATTTGACATTGTGCTGCTTCTTCTAAACATCTTTCCCACTCTGTATCATCAGCGAGTAAGTTTCTATGTCTTGCAGCTAAATGGAAGGATTCATATACAATGTCATTAACAGTTCTTAATTATTCAAAACTTTGTGCTCCTGGAACATTTAAAAGTAATATCCGTAAGCAAAAACGTTCAACATCTCTTGGACTGACTGTGTAAATTCGTGGAATTATTTTATTGCCTCTGGTTTTTCTTGCTCTCCATAATCCATTCACAAAAACATATTGATATGGAATTTCAATATATAAGTATTGTGTTGCTTCAGCATCAGTGGAATTTAATGCAAACCATGCAGTTAGTGTAGTGTGACGATCTTCACTTTGGGCCAATGCATTCATTTCATTTCCAGCAAGGAAATAGACTAAATGTCGTTGTGGCAAATGTACTGCTAACCTATATACTGCATGTGATCTATCATGCATTTCAAATTTTAAAAGCCGCCACATAGCTTCTGGCGCACTGACATAGCGAGCATCTACATGAGATGCAAGTTCATCATGTACTAACTCACTACTTTCAGGGTTGTCTGCACTTTTGACGACTACAGTAGCTGCATCGTAACCTTTGTAAATATATTTGTAGACATATTTAATGGATTTGATGGAAGTGCAGGCTTCTACGTTGATGTGGGCGTTGTACTTCATGAGTAAATGTGGATTGTAGGGTACTACATATCTATTGTCCACTTTTTTCCCACGAATAATGGCACTATCTCCTTGTCTTCTTTTATAAAGTGGATATCCATCACAATTTGCATATGTTTTGTCTCTATAATCTTTTGGAAAATCTTTTGAACATTGATTATTTTCCATACATGGTGATTGTGGATTAAGGTCTCCACAGGGTCCATGAATCATGCGATGAGTAACAATCTCATATAGTCTACCATATAGTTCTGGATCTGGTAGTTCAGCAACTATGACTGCATCCACTTTGTCGGAAGTATCTAATTTATCTTTCTCTTGAAGTATTATGAGAAGATGTGCATGTGGAAGGCCTCTTTTTTGAAATTCAATGGTATATACATAAGCAAGACATTTGCCAAATAACTGATTTATAGTGAAGTCACGTATTAATTCATTTAATTTGATCTTAAAAACTCTGGCTACTAAATCTGGTCGATCTGAAGCACTTTGTCCAAGAAGTAGATTTTGATTAATTTCTGGCCATTGTGGATTACATGTAAATGTCACAAATAAATCTGGTTTTCCAAATTTTGTCACAATAGCCATAGCATCATTGTATCTTTCTCTCATATTTCGAGGAGATCCTTGAAAGGAAGATGGTAAAATGATGGCTTTGCCAGCTGTCATGTCTCTGCTTGTAGCCACGTCAGCAACATAGTCCATGAGTCCACAATATTGTTCTACACGTAGTTTATCTTGTTGATATTTTATAAAGTTTAAATTATTTGCCTCAACTTGCAAATATGAATCAATAATCCATTGTTGTGTTAGTTTTCCACCACATAAAATTGGATTAAATTCATCTCTAATGGCAATTTGAGCTACTTTAAATTCAAGCATAGAAACATTATTTCGGATTCTGGCTTTAGCATTTGGGTAACTGGGAAGGGTTAATTTTGGTTGCCAACCTGCTTCTCCATGTGGGAAAAATATGGGATATGTCATTGGATCTAAATTTGGACTTGAGATATTAATATTAATAAATGGTTGCTCCTCATTTCTGGGATATACTCTAATGTCTCTTTGAAATGGTGGTTCTCCTTCATCATTCTGAAAGACCATTGCAACCTCATTTGATGTTGGCAAGTTATAACGATGTTTATCAGTATGTCTGTCTCTTTTAAGCACCATATTAACCTTTGGCATGGGTAATTGATGTCTTTGTGCATGAAGTAGTTGTTCATTTTCTACTTCTGCCAATTTTTTGTAAGCTTTAATGTAGGGATTGTTGTCCATAATGTTATTTAGCTCTATGAAAACACTGGGTAAGCATTTTTTATTTTCTTCCATCTGCATACGTTGGTCAACAGCTTCCATTGTATCTAGGACATATAGTTGAGCGAATTTTCTTTGCTCTCCTTCCTCTGGATGTAAATGTGAAGTCCGATGATAAATTTGTCCTTGGACTTTAAAACAGTAAGGACCATGTCCTGGTACATTAGCAGCCAATGTTGCCCCCATAGATGCAAATGATATGGCACTATTGTAGGATCTTATGTTTGTCTTAAAATTTTTGTAATTTGGAAAAGTAGGTTCAGTCATAATGTTTTGTAAATAGGTTGGAAATTGTTTCCTTTGTGGAAGTTTGAACTTTCCTTTTTGACAACAACTAATAAATTGTCCATCTCTGGGTCTCTCCTGTTTAAAATAATAAGCCTCACAAAATTGACATTGAGTACTCATGTCCCCACAACTATGAACCTCTACTGCTAAAGACTTGAGTAAAGGACAATTTGCAAAGCATATTGGATGTTGACTTTCATATTCATCAGATGAAAAGTCATGAAATGTTTCAACAACAGGTTCTAAATGTTTAGTTTTTTTCGTGGCTTTTCTTGGTATAAGTTGTCCTTGTTTTGTTGAAATGTCCTGTAAGTTTTTAGTAAGAGTTTGTAAATGCTTTGTTTTTGTAGTTGCTTTTTTTGGTCTGTCTTGACTGGTATCTTGTAAAATGTCATCTGATGTTTTAGGAACAGTTTGTAAATGCTTTATTATCTTTTTATTTTTTTTGGTTGTATCTTTCATTTTTGCAGCTGATATTCTTTTATTTGCAAGTCTTTTGCGTTCTTTTTCTCGTCGAATTTCTTTCTCCTCCGGTGTCTGCTGGGCGGCCCATCTCTCTTGTCTTTCTCTAGTTTGACGTCTTTTTTTCTCTTCTTTGGTCTCGTTATCAGCCATATTAATCTGTAAAGGAAAAAAAAAAATGTAATTGTGTATATTTAAATTTGTAATTCCTGTTAAAGATTCTTGTGCACAATTGGTGAAATAAAAGTCAAATCATTAATGTATCATTTATATTTAGTTAAAATTATAATTCCTGTCCTCACTGGCTAAGAATTTGGCCAATGGAATACAGCTGTAAATAAGCATGTAACATATTTTTTTAAAATAATGGTTTTATTTATTAAAAACGTTGTTTGTGGATAGATATTTACCACTGCAAAACTTCTTTGCTAAAAAAAAAGTGATGTGGTTATTGAGCTATGTATTGCATAGTAGCAATTTAAATAGAATAAGGGAGATAGTAAATTAATTTTTTTATTTTTCTGTTGACACGGATGCAACTGAAAGCAGTTTCTTTAGTTTTATACTTTAGTACTTATTATACTGTACCTTGGTTGAAGTGTGATTTAAATCCGAATGTTTGTTGGTCCTCGGTTGAAAATCGTTGTCCAATGGTGTGGTCCTCTGTTGGAAGTCCTCGTCCGATGGTGTGGTCCTGTGGTGATAGCTGTGGTAACTTGTCTTCCTTGAATGGTAATTCAGGACTTCCTCAAACAGGCCTTTGTAGGAGGGCTGAGAATCTTTACTTCCCTCCCACAATTGCTAAAGGAAGTCATGGACAGGATGTGATGTAAATTACATCATCTCAACTAAGGATATATCCAGGCAGGAAACTGGTGCTGTTCCCTGTTTGCTTGCTGGGTGGTGTTGGTGATGGTTGATGGTGGTGATGATGGAAATGGTCTAACCGTGGGTAAGATAAAGCGTTTGGGAAAGGGGATTATTATATAGGTAGATAGATTTAAAAAGGGTTGGTGCTCCGTGGGACTGGCTGTGTGTTTATAATACATTTATAGTATTGTGTTGTTGCCTTTTAATAAATACCTTTTAATGTAGACGAACCTTGTGTAATATTTATATATATTAATTTGGTGATACACCACATTTGGCGACCACGAATTTTAGACTTCTACAAAGGTTATTTATGAGGTAATATCACATTAATAGATAATCAGATTTATTATTATTATTTTTTATTTTTTTGGGGGGGGGGAAGGAAAAAAAGTACTTTGTCTAATTATCCTCTGCATGGGAAATCAAGTGCTGATTGTGTGTGGGGTCTAATTCAAGCCTCCATTTTTAATATATATCGTACTAGCTTCTGAGTTGAGTTTTGTTCGTACTAGCTTATTTTGATACATAAAACAAATATATATCATACAGGTTGTTTTTGTGGGTTTATCTGAGTTGAGTTTTGTTCGTACTAGCTTATTTTGATACATAAAACAAATATATATCATACAGGTTATTTTTGTGGGTTTATCTGAGTTGAGTTTTGTTGTGCTTTTGACTATCAAAGTACAGGCTAGGCCTGCATTTGAATAAGGCTCCATGTGGCTTCTTTGTGTATTTAAATGATAATCCAAGCCTCCATTTTTAATATATATCGTACTAGCTTCTGAGTTGAGTTTTGTTCGTACTAGCTTATTTTGATACATAAAACAAATATATATCATACAGGTTATTTTTGTGGGTTTATCTGAGTTGAGTTTTGTTGTGCTTTTGACTATCAAAGTACAGGCATAGGCCTGCATTTGAATAAGGCTCCATGTGGCTTCTTTGTGTATTTAAATGCTAATTCAAGCCTCCATTTTTAATATATATCGTACTAGCTTCTGAGTTGAGTTTTGTTCGTACTAGCTTATTTTGATACATAAAACAAATATATATCATACAGGTTGTTTTTGTGGGTTTATCTGAGTTGAGTTTTGTTGTGCTTTTTACTATCAAAGTACAGGCTAGGCCTGCATTTGAATAAGGCTCCATGTGGCTTCTTTGTGTATTTAAATGCTAATCCAAGCCTCCATTTTTAATATATATCGTACTAGCTTCTGAGTTGAGTTTTGTTCGTACTAGCTTATTTTGATACATAAAACAAATATATATCATACAGGTTATTTTTGTGGGTTTATCTGAGTTGAGTTTTGTTGTGCTTTTGACTATCAAAGTACAGGCATAGGCCTGCATTTGAATAAGGCTCCATGTGGCTTATTTGTGTATTTAAATGCTAATTCAAGCCTCCATTTTTAGTATATATCGTACTAGCTTCTGAGTTGAGTTTTGTTCGTACTAGCTTATTTTGATACATAAAACAATATATATCATACAGGTTATTTTTGTGGGTTTATCTGAGTTGAGTTTTGTTGTGCTTTTGACTATCAAAGTACAGCCTAGGCCTGCATTTGAATAAGGCTCCATGTGGCTTCTTTGTGTATTTAAATGCTAATTCAAGCCTCCATTATTTCAGGCGTGCATTTTAATACACTATAGGCTTCCATACCTTATACATTTTGGGTGTCTTGCATATCCTAGTTCGGGTATATCTCCTACCCTGCAGGCCTTGCTATTATATTTTAAGTTAATTAGCAAGTATTACCTTCACCATACTAAGGTAAGTATAATTTGCATTGTGGGTACTAATCTATTTTTCTACATATTACACCTGGCCTACTGAATAGTCATCAACTATTGTTGGCTACTCAGAAGCATGCTACTTTAGTCGCAAATTGATTTGGATTCTTACTTGGGTGAGTAAAAGAGTAGGAATGTCTTTTCAAGGGGCCAAATACTTTCCCACAGAAGTGCATGAGTACTTTAGGAAACATATTCAAAAACATGATGGTCCATATGAGCTTCCAGAGCCAGCAAACCCAGACAGTGAAAAAGAGAAGAGATTAATGGATGTTCTAAAACAAATTGTAAATAACAAAAAGTATAGAACAAAGAAGAGAAAAAGTTTGGTCACACAAGCTGTTGTAGCCACAATAGGAGGCCTAATAGACTTAGTTGTAGAATTACGGCAGCATAATTTGGAAACAACAAATAAAATGGAGGAAGCAATGGACAAAAGGGATTGTTTAAAAATTGCAGCTTTGAGAACAACTACAATTGTGGGGGAACTAGAAAGGGAGTTAGGGGAAATAGAGGAACAGAGGGATGCTTATGGAGTAAAAATAACAGAACTTCAAAACATAATAATGGACTATAAAAATAAAACAAAGTTAGAAGGGATAAAAGGAGTCAGAGACATTGCCAAAATATATCCAGATCTGGATATGTTCGTGGCACAAAATAAAGAACCAGTGCCGAAAATGAACCAAGATAGAAAAGATTTCTTATGTTATTCTGTTCCACAAGTAGATACCATACCACAAGCACCAGTTATTGTTTCAGAAACACCTACAGGATTTTCCATGCAGACTCGACCGATGTCTATGGCAGATAAAGACAATTTCCAGAAATGGTGGGGAAGTATGCCAACTAACAACTTTAATACGTTTACACATTGGTTTATGAGGGGAGCAGATAGAGCTAAAAAAGGAGGTCTTAACTTAGAGGAATGGACAGAACTGTTAGAATACGCTATGGGTCCTTTGGCTAGTAGACTATTGGGATTTAATAACAGTGTGTCTGATCAGGCAGGAAGAATTGCTGCAACTAATTTCTATCTACTTAGCATAGAGAAAGAAATAGCAAATATTACCATGAGGCCAATAGATGGTCCTAGAGAGGTAGCTCAAAGGATATTTTTTTGGTATACTCTACGACAACCTCAACAGCCTCTAGTGCTGGGCTCACCAGAACATATAGCAAAAGTAATGGAAGCCCTTCCCCGGGAGTGTCAAGAATTTATCAGGCTTTTTGATCCAACACCAACAGACTTGGAAATGGTACTAACTAGAGCTGATAAGTGGTGGATCAAGCATCCTTTCACAGAACAGGCCTGCTCTGTTTCAGCTGTAAGAACATTTAAGGTCGAGTCTGGTAGAGATATAGATGGTAAATGGAGAAACCAGACGTGGGATGTACCCCAGAACAAGAAGGATGATCAAAACTGGAGACCAAGACAGAACCTTGACAAAAGATGGAGAGATCCACCTAGGGACTATAGGAATAGGGATGGCAGCAACTGGAGGGCTAATCAGGAGGGAGAGAGAAACGGTAACATGGGCTATTGGGAACTCAGGAGACAGAAGGATAGGATAGAAGAGGAAAATCACATACTTAAAAACAAGGTAGCTGAGTCAGAGAGGAAATTGAAGGAAAGTGAGGCAAAGATGCAATATAGTGTTATAAAAGAGGGACGGAGTAGAAGTGAGTCACAATGACAAATCCCAACCCCTGCGCCTCAGCATCTCATTCACTCAGCTAATTTAACCATGGATGAGGCAGGTCGGCCTACCATTTATACAGTCATCGCAGGGGTAGGGAAAAATATGTTGGTAGATACAGGAGCAGCAGTTACAATGACCAACAGGGTCAAAAATGGGGATTCTTCAGTAAGTATTATGGGAGTTACTGGGAATCCACAGGAGGTTAGAGCAGGTCTAATTGATGTAGCAGTTGGAGGAAAAACAATACAAGTAGAAGCAATAGTGGGTTGGCCAGAGGAAATATTGGGAATAGAAGCTTTAAAAAAAGGAAATTTCATTGTATATCTTGCCAATTTTTGTTTGTGGAAGACAGAAAAGGTGAATCAGGTAAGTACAGAGTTGACGAAAGGGGTTGTGCTCCCAATGGCATATATTGTCTCTCCGATAAAAAGTCTGGAAAAAAACAAACTGAAACTAGACGGACAACCAGAATGGCTGCAGAAGCTAATCCAAGACATACCTGTTTGGGCTACAGATAAATTAGACTGTGGAAGAATGAAAGGAATGGTCTTGTTGGAAGGAGGAGACCCACAATGGCAAAAGCAATATCCAGTCCCAAGAGAATCAGTGGCATCAATCACTGAGATGATAGAAATGCTGGAGAGACGTGGAATAATTAAATCTGGAAATGGGTATGCATGTAACTCACCATGTTGGCCTGTGAGAAAAGCTGTGTTAAAAGGGAATGGAGATGAAAAAGCAGCCTCATCATGGAGACTTACCATTGATTACAGGGCCATGAACAAACTTGCAAAAAGAATGGCCCCTGTTGTTTCTGTTTATTGTGAAATGATGTCCAAAATTTCACCAGAAATGAAAGTATTCAGTGTAATAGATGTGGCCAATGGATTTTGGTCAATTCCCTTAGCTGAAGAATGCCACTACCGTACGGCGTTCAACTGGGAGGGCCGACAATATGCTTTCACAGTATTACCACAGGGATATTGTGACTCCCCAGCTATTTTTCACACATACATGAAAAATGCATTGACAGCTTTCCCACGTCCAGATCGTATCATTCAATATGTTGATGATGTCCTCTTACAATCCCCGAACATGGAAGAACACAAAGAAGACCTGGCAATATTATTACAATGCATACTGGAAGCTGGACTTAAGCTAAATGGGGCAAAGGCACAATTGGCATGCCAGAAAGTCAACTTCTTAGGAGTAACTATATCAGGAGATGGACGATCAATTGATCAAGACAGGGCCAAAGTTATTGCTCAGTTACCCATTCCTACAGACCGTACAGCGCTCCAATCATTGCTTGGAATAATGGGATTTTGTCGTGAATTTACCCCACGATATGCTCAACTGGCACAACCCCTTTATGAACTCCTGAGAGCACAGAATTGGGATTGGACAGAGGAACACACATCAGCAGTACAAAAATTGAAGGCTGAACTAGGGAGTGCACAAACTCTGGCATCTCCAGACCATGAAAAAGAATTTAGACTATATCCGATTACAATGCCAGATTCACAAGGAGCAGTCATCACTCAACTGTGGGGACATGCAGAACCGCCAGTGGCTTTTGGATCTCAGATGCTGTCTGCCGTAGAGCTGAAATTTGGATGGTGTGAGAGATTGATCTTAGCAGCATACTGGGCAATTAGAAGATTTAAATACCTATTTGGCACACAGACAATAATAATCTGTACACATCATACTCCATTGCAGATCCTCAGACAAGGCAGCCTGGCAATCAGCCACATCAACAATGCCCGCATTCAGAAATGGACTATGGCACTGCTCGCTGATAACATTTCAACTCATGCCTTAAGAGAACCAAAAGAATGGGTGGCTGGAATTTGCATAAAGGGAGAAGCTCATGAATGCCAGATCTATCCTGAATCAACATGCCACGCGGTGTTCAAAGATGCCACTCATCTTGTGATGACCTCAGATCCTGTATGGTATACTGATGGCAGCTGTCACTATGCACAAGGAAAAAGAATATCAGGAATGGCCGGAGTAAAAATGTTGGGTAAAGATATCATAAAAGAAGTTGGATTTAGAATCAAAGCATATTCAGCACAATATGCAGAACTGGCTGCAGTCATTGAAGTACTTCAGCAAGAGTCTGGAAGAAGTGACATATTGACAATTGTTTTGGATAGTGACTGGGTGTTCCGAGGCACATGCCTTCTGCTAAAATGGTGGGATAGTAACCAATTCCTTGCCACAGATGGATCCCCTGTTAAGTTCCAAGATCTATGGCAGATGGTAGAAAAGTTATCACAAAATTTCAAAAGAATTAACATGATCAAAGTACGGCACATAAAAAGACAGGGCCACACCGAGAGGGAAACTACCTTGCTGACCGGTATGCAAAAGAGGCAGCTGTCCAAGCGGAAGACTGGAAACCACCCACAAAAAACACATTACAAATAGCTTCTACTACAAGGAGCAAATCTACATTTATTTTAATTAAGATGAAGCAACTGCAGGAATTACAAGATCAAGATGAGGAACTAAAAGATATTCGGGAGAAATTACAAAAGGGAGAAGAAGTGATATACGGGGGCAAAAAAGTGATGGAGGAGCAAGGGCTAATATGTATATCAGAAACCGGGGAACCGATTTGGATTGTACCACAACAAGTGAGAAAAGACTTACTCCGATGGATACATGGATCACAAGCAGGAGGACATCCAAAGATCAGAGAAGCAAAAGAGAGGATTCAACATTTGGGATGGTGGATCGGGCAAAACAAGAATCTTGAAGAATTTGTGGATAGTTGTATTATATGTGCAAGATTTGACCAGTCCAACAGGAAAAGAAGGGGAGAATTAATGAGACAGACACTTGTAGGCCCATGGGAAAGAATTCAAATCGATTACACCGGACCATTGCCAACAACCACAAGAGGAAATAAATATATTCTCATGATAGTAGATAGCTTCTCAAGATGGATGATCGCAATCCCAACAAGAAACTGTACAGCACTAACCACAGCCAGGAAATTAGTAAGCGATGTTCTTGACAGTGTGGGGAATTCCAAAAGTCCTTGATTGCGACAATGGAGCGGCATTCATAGGAAATGTAATGAAGGAACTTTGTAGGATGGTGGGTATTGAACTGAAACACCATATCCCATACCATCCACAGGCAGCAGGTCAAGTTGAGCGAATGAATGGCACCATAAAAAGAGAGCTGAAAAAGCTGGTGGCAGAACATGGGCAAGCTTGGGACATATACATACCTTTAGTATGTGCCCGACTTAGATCAAGGCCCTGTAGATCAACAGGATTTTCACTGTATGAAATTTTAATGGGTAGACCAATGCCCTCCTGGAAAAACTGGATGACAATACCTCCACCTGTAGCTTAACAAACCGCTGCAATCACAGATCAATGGGTAAAGGAGTTGGCCACACACTTGGAAATTGTTCATAAATCTGTGGCTGTGGAAGATGAAGAACAATACCAACATTGAAAGAGATGGTATGATGCAGCAGGGGATCTGACATCATATGAGGCAAGGGACAGAGTTATGGTGCAGAATCAAGATGAACACCTTCCTTGGGGAAGAGCAAAATGGAAGGGACCATATACTGTAGTAGATAAATTAGGGACCTCTGTATACTTGATTGATCACGCAGAGAAAGGAGAAGTCTGGCTGCATGCATCACAGCTTAAAAGATTTAGGAAGGACAAAATATGGAATAGAGGTTAAGTACAAATTGAATAAATACATACACATTGTTTTTTTTTTATTATTATTTATTTTTTATTTGTTTTTTTTTTTTTTTCTTCTGTTTGTGTATGTATATGTCTCTAATGCTGTTTTTATTTTTTATGTATATGTTTCTAATGATGGAATCTAGTGTTCCCACAGAGCAAGGCTGTATAAGAATGAAGATGCGTGTCAACAGAAGATTGTGGTGGATCTTTGTTACAGGATGGATAAGTATAAGCTGTATCACAGTAGGAATGGGGAGACAGGCAATAAGGCCAGAAGATACCGCAAATAAGGGAAAGAGTTTGAAAAGATTGGAGTTACATTATGTTCAAGCAGATAGATTTATTTGGCCCAGGGAATTGGAAGTAAAAGAGGATGGAGGGTTACAAGTAAACATTATTTTGCCACATAATAGTACCAGGGGATTAGCTCTTAGAGCTCCAATAAAAAGTATAGAGGGACATAACTGGGAATGGGTTATAAGATATGGACAGATAATGAATACAGGAAACTTTAAAGGAAGGACTAAAATAACAACAAAGGTACAAGGGAGGGTTACAAATATTACAGTAGTAGTGAGTAACTTAACATTAGAAGAAGGTGGAGAATGGGACGCTGCAGTTATAGCTGCCCAGCCTGATCTAGAGGAATTCTGCAATTTTGATACTGGAAAGGGGTGTGTTCTAACAATAGATGAAGTATTTGTCTCGGTAAAGGAGCTGCAACGTTGTAAAGATCAGAAGAAGGTACCATGGCCAATAGGCGGATTGGTGGTGGTACCAACACATGAAACAGTTGTGCAAGGGGTTGGGTGGACTTACTACCCAATAATTCTAAATTTTAATGATTTTTCTATTCCTCCAAAGTGCCCGGAATCACAGCGACAGTGGTTTAAGCAAAGTATACAAGAGACCATCATTGAGTGGACCGGAGCAGGGAGTCGAGAAAAACGGGACACACTTGCAGCCCTTTTAGGAGGAGTCGGAACTGGATTGGGAGTTTGGAATTCAGCAGACATCATTGGACTGAACAGCAGGATAAACTCCCTTACTGATGGCATGGGACATGCTATGAAAACAGGTGGAGTAGCTGACTCCCTTATAGTGAGTAGACTGACAGACAATGTTGATGACATACACACCATTGCCAACAACCTGCATCTAGTTGAGGAAAATATTGCTTCCATTGCTAACAGCATTAAGAATGAAATAGTGGGAACTGCCATTTTCTGTTCTATGATTGGAGGAAAGCTGTTGGCAGATTTAAAGGAAACTATTAAAGACATCCAGGAAAACAAGTGGGCAAGACAAATCAATGCAACAAGGATTATCACATCATTGAAAAGAAAAGGAGTGGACATCACTGAGGACAATCTCAAATACAGCTATATTGAAGGCCCAGATCAATGGATGCCACATGGACTACAATCTGGGACAATAGGACTAATCCTGGCAATTCTCCGTTGGGAGGGGCAGGCAGAGCAACTGAACTTTATACATAGCATTGGCACGTTAAGTGATGGAATCTACAAGCAACACTTCCCATCAAAAAGACTGGCCACTATTACAGGATTGGAGATGGATGAAAGCTGTTGCAGGAAATCTCAACACCGATGGCTGTGCAGTTGTGTTTGGGACAAAGGAGCTGAGGAGGATGGCTGGGTGCAGTTGATAAAAGAAAACCTGGTGCAAGAGGTGATCCGCATAGGGGACATCGCATGCTTTATCGGCCACTCTGAATATAGGACAGTTGATGAAATATGTTTGGTGGAAGAAGGGTCTTGTATCATGGTAACCACTACTATACATGTAGGAACTCATACACTATTTCCATCAAGAAACCTTACCACTGAAATGATCAATTTTACTGCAAATGCAGATTGGACAAATTTGACAATGAAGCTTTTTCCCCCAATTCCAAAGCTTACCCTGGAACTTCATGAGTTAGTAAAACGTACCAAACAACAATTACACCCCATCAGCTTACTGCTGGAACAACAGAAAAAGGAAATAGAAATTACTACAAAAAATGTTGAGCATCCCTGGTGGGGAATTCTTACCAATGCAGAGACACATCCAGTCCTACGAACACTGTCGCTGGTACTCATGTTCATTCAAGTATTAACGACAATTATAATAATATACTTTTGTGTGGCAATGAAACAAATGAGGAAGAAACTTGCAAGGAGGATATATAATAATGAAATTTAAATTTTTTAATTTTTAATTTTGTGTCTTTTTTCTCTTCTTTCTCTCTCTCATACATTCTTCAATAAAGTTTTACATTGCACATACATAAACATTTATCACACACTCTCACCTAAATTCTATAAATTCTGTTTTTTGTGTAATATGTGGATTGACAGCCATAGGAAAGTACAGGAGAACTTATGTCGCTGAGGGAACTATTCCGGAGGGACGGTGGGTTGAATTTCTCCTGTATATCAGGTTTTTGCTCCCACTAGGTTCTCCTGTACTAGAGGGATAACTAGAAAACTGAGCAACATAGAAGAAGAAAAAGTGAGGGAATGTGGTAACTTGTCTTCCTTGAATGGTAATTCAGGACTTCCTCAAACAGGCCTTTGTAGGAGGGCTGAGAATCTTTACTTCCCTCCCACAATTGCTAAAGGAAGTCATGGACAGGATGTGATGTAAATTACATCATCTCAACTAAGGATATATCCAGGCAGGAAACTGGTGCTGTTCCCTGTTTGCTTGCTGGGTGGTGTTGGTGATGGTTGATGGTGGTGATGATGGAAATGGTCTAACCGTGGGTAAGATAAAGCGTTTGGGAAAGGGGATTATTATATAGGTAGATAGATTTAAAAAGGGTTGGTGCTCCGTGGGTCTGGCTGTGTGTTTATAATACATTTATAGTATTGTGTTGTTGCCTTTTAATAAATACCTTTTAATGTAGACGAACCTTGTGTAATATTTATATATATTAATTTGGCGATACACCACAATAGCCCTCGTCCGATGTTGTGGTCCTGTGACGGTAGCCCTCGTCCAATGTTGTGGTCCTTTGGTGAAAGTCCTCGTCCGATGGTCTGGTCCTGTGTTGAAATTCCTCGTCCGCTGGTCTGGTCCTGTGTTGAAATTCCTCGTCCGCTGGTCTGGTCCTGTGTTGAAAGTCCTCGTCCGATGGTCAGGTCCTGTGGAGAAAGTCCTCGTCCGATTCTCTTTACGCAGTATCTGTTATAATATAAAATAGAAAATGTTGTTTGAGTGAAATGTCTTTTAAATAAGTTAAAAATGTATGAATTTGGCTGTATTGTATCAGTTATGGTTATTTTTTTCTATTTTTTTTTTTTTTACTTTCTGTACAATCGCACGACTTTTGTTATTCTTATTTAAGGTTCTGAGTAAGGCTTGTGGGTTGTGATATATTAAATAAGAATATGAATTTATTTTGCTATGTGTTTATGTTAGTTTTTGTACAATCCTGTTTTGTGCGCACCACTTGTGCAAAAGTTATTTATTCTTGATTGTACTGGTTATAGGTTGTTAAACATTAAAGAAGAATGTTAATGTAGTTTCCTATGTGTTTGTGTGATTTTTTGTACAATGCTATTAGGTGCGCAACACTTTTGTTATTCTTATTTTTGCTTCTTCGTAAGGCTTATAGGTTGTTAAACATTGAATAAGTAAGTTAATTTATTTTGCTATGTGTTTGTGTGAGTTTGTTCCAATTCTGTTTTGTGTGTAGCAGTTGGGTCTCATTCAATTGCGATTTGGCTAATTGAATCGTGCCCTAAATAAGCACATAGCATATTTTTTTAAAGAAGTTTTTAGTCAGTGAAAAACTTTCTTTTGGATAGATTTTTAGTAACTAAAAACTTCTTTAAAAAAAATGTTATGTTCTTATTTAGAGGCCTATTCAATTGTGCAAATTGCAATTGAATGAGGGCCTTTGTGTGTACCATATGTTGCATATGTTGCATAGTTTGCCCCTCATTCAATTGCATTTTTTACAATGTAATAGTACTCTAAGGCCCTCATTGAATTGCAATGTTGAAAATTGAATAGAGTTCTAAATAAGCACATCACATATATTTGTTAAAGAAGTTTTTACTTATTAAGCATCTATCTAAAAGCAAGGTTTTCACTAACAAAAAGTTATTTAAAAAATATATGTTATGTGATTATTTGGATCCCTATAGAATTAGCAAAATGGCAATTGAATAAGGGCCTAAAAGTGCTTATTTATAGCCATAATAAATTGTCCAAAATAGCAATTGAATGAGGGCCTTTGGTTACTGCATTTGTTATATTGTCAGCTCCTCATTTAATTGTGTTTTGACCAATGGAATAGAGCTCAATATCACCACAGAGCATATTTTTTTACCGAATTTTGTATTTAGTGAACTTGTATCCAAAAGCAACGTGTTCACTAAATAAAAAGTTCCTTTAAAAAATATGCTCTGTGCTTATATAGAGCCCTATTGAAATGGGCAAATCACATTTGAGTGAGGCCCTTGACCATTAAACATATATAGGTCCTCATTGAATTGCAATTTTGCCAATTGAAAAGGGCTCTATATAAGCACATAACATATTTATTGAACCAAGTTTTTAGTAACTAAAAAGTTCTGTATAAAAAATATGTTATGTGCTTATATAGAGCCCTATTCAATTGAGCAAGTCGCAATTGAATAAGGCTCATGGTTCATTTCTTTTTTATACTTAATACTTTACCTTGATTGAAGTGTCGAATGACAGAGGGTCCCCTCCTGCCAATCTTAATCCGCCGGTCTTCTTGTAGTGTCTGTTTGAACAAGAAAGTGAAATAGTTATTTGTATATTTATAATTTTTCATCTAGCAAAGCATGGCCTTTTGAGCATGTAATGTCTTGTTGTATCTTACCTCTTCTTCTTTGTTGGTGTTCTTTAAAAGGGATTGTGCTTCACAATGCACGTTGCAAATTGTTGAGTGACGCTGTTGATGCAGAGTCTGTTTGAATATTAAAAGAAATAGAAAGATTCAGCTTTATATGATGTATTGAATTGCAGTAAATTAATGTCATTTAAATATACTTCTGTAATTATTTTCAATTGCCCTTATTTTTTGGTGGGGGCTACACACATATGTCACATACATGAAGCACATTCCATAGTTTAATGTAATTATTTTGTGTGCGTGTGACATATCAGTATACATGACTCATATTTAAATGGTTAAATTAACCTTATATATTTTTTTCCAACACACATAAATGTCTGTGTGTGAGATGTAACTATAGATGATACACATATATGTGCGTGTGACATATCAGTATACATGACATATAATGTCATTTAAATGTAGTTGTTTAATGATTTTGTTTTAAGCTAATTTTGTTGCAGTGGCAATACACATAAATGTGCGTGTCACATGTCACTATACATTATACACATATATGTCCGTGTCACATGTCACTATGAAGGGGCAATACACATAAATGTGTGTGTCACATGTTAATATACATGATAGACATATATGTCCGTGTCACATGTCACTATGCAGGGGCAATACACATAAATGTGCGTGTCACATGTCACTATACATTCTATACATATATGTGCGTGTCACATGTCACTATACATTATAGACATATATATGCGTGTCAGATGTCACTATACATTCTATACATATATGTACGTGTCACATGTCACTATACATTATAGACATATATGTGCGTGTCACATGTCACTATACATTATAGACATATATGTGCGTGTCACATGTCACTATACATAAACCTCTGTTTAATATTGAATTATGGTTTTTTGTTGTTTAGTTAAATGAACCGTATTTTTTTTGTGAGCCTATACACATAAATGTGCCATATATGTCACTACATAAATCCTAGTTTATTTTTTTATTTGTTTGACCTGTCCTGATAATAAAATGTAATATATTATAGCTTACCTCTCAGTTGTAATTTGCACAATGTAAAGTAGTAAATTAGTAAAAGCAGCAGTTATCTCAGAAGTCACTCCGTTCATCACCTGAGGAGAAATGTATTTTTTTGTGTGAAATAGGCAGTGTATATAAACTTGTAGAAAGTTCTGGAAAGTGAGACCGTTAGAACGCAATACGCATGCGCTATTTGCGTTCCAGCTTACAATTTGCGTTCCATCTGCCATTTTCTGCGTATTACTGTTCAAAATGGTGTTTAATATGATTGTGATACGTTTCGCATAGTATGTGTTTCATTATTGCGAGTAAGTGTAGTGTAGTTACGTCTGAAGCCTCGTTTTCGTTTTGTTCGTCGGCCATTTTTTCTCTCGCTTAGCGATGGTATTAGTGTCTAAAGTGTTTTATTTTGATTTAAATGTAGGTGTAACTTGTTTTTTTGAGGTGCTGGATGGTTCCTCTTGCTGTAGGTAAGCTTTTTATGTGTTTGTTGTGTGTCTTTCTTAAGTTTTAAATGTTTGTATGTCGGCGTGTTGCGTCCGATGTTTGCGAGGTCGTAATGTGTGGTAACGTGTCTCGTATGGTGTTTGCGTGTGTAGCCTCGTTTTCGTTTTATTCGTCGGCCATTTTTTGTGTCGCTTAACAAATTATTTAGTGTCTAAACTCTTTTATTTTGAGTGCAATTAAGTTGTAAGTTGCATTTTTGAGGTCCTGGGTGCTTCCTGTTTGTGTAGGTAAGGTTTTTATGTATGTGCTGTGTGTATGTATTGTGTTTGTAATTTTGTAATGTTCGCGAGTTGCGTCCGAGTGTTGCGAGGCCGTAATGTGTGTGAACGTGTGTCGTATGTTGTTTGCGAGTGTCGTAATGTGTTGCGACGTGAACTTTGCGAGATTCGCAGTTCTTTGGGTTGGGAATTTGTGTTGTGAATTTTGCAAGGGTCGCAGTTGCTGCAACTGAAGACCTCGCTTTGCGAGGTCCTCAGGTGCTGGCATGGAGCGCCTGTGGCGCTCGCAGCCAGCAACTGAGGCCCTCGCTTCGCTACGCGAGCCCGCAGCGTTAGCAACAACTCGTACGCTCACAACTATATATGTGATTCATGGCAAGTCTATATATGCCCTAAATTAAAATCTAAATACTGATGAAAAAAATTGACCATTCCCATACCGGGAGTCGAACCCGGGCCGCCTGGGTGAAAACCAGGAATCCTAACCGCTAGACCATATGGGAGGGGATGTGATAAAGCATAGAATAGATTGGTTTTCTGATTGGACGTTGGGAGAATAAGGTTCTGTGTGATTTATTTTGTTGGATGTTGTTATAACGGTAGCACATCCTTCGCGCGAGTGCTAAATGCGCCCTGACCTAAACGCACCACACCACAAATGCAACCTGGATTAAAAGTGCGCAAGCCCAATAGCACGACCCATTTTGCATGCGCGCATTTAGCACCCGCTCGATAGACAATGTGCCGGCCATACAACAAGGACTGAAGGTAGACATCATCATGTTCAGGGGACTTTAAGGTGAGGAAGGCTGGGTGAGGAAGAGAGTATTTGTACAAAGAGATTTATTATAAAAAAGTAAAGGGACACTTCAATTATGAGGAGCTGAAATGAAGTCACTGGATAAAGCAGCAAGTGGACAGGGGTATTAATAAGAAGCAAGGAGCAGACATGGATACAGAGTGAGATGGGATTCTCTGGGGCGCTCGCGCGAACAACGGGGTGCCTGTTATAACAATATTTCAGTATTACAACCAATAGAAAAGCAGATTCTGACTTGTAGTAATGCTGTCCTATTTTGCTGTAATCTTTTATATTCCCTATAACTTATATACATGCACCTTATATGCCAGCTATCGCCATAAAGCGCGGTCCCCCCTGTAGTAACCCACTATGTAAAACGTCACTAATACTAATACAAATATATTACACTATAAGAACAGACAAAGCTAAAAATATTGTGGTTTTTTAGTAGTATCAAAATGTAAAATGTTCTTTGTTTAATTTATTCAATGTTTTCAGTAAAAGTAACATTTTTGTAAAAAAACATGAATGTGTTGGCTGGGAACCAAACTCTAAGCAGCCACTTGGAAGGCAGCTATGCTCACTTCTATACCACCAATGCTGGGAGACCCTATTCTTCTTTTCAGATATGACTGTAATGAATACTATTTCTTTTTTACTTCAGGGGCGTGGGTTCAAATCCCACCACTGCCAGTGACATTTTTTGGGTTTGCGTTAATTTAAACATTATAGATTTCGTAAAATATTAACGTGAATTAGTTTTTTACCAAATTACGGTAATTGGGATCCATGAGAAATCCTCTATAAACCTGAGTGAGCATGGAGTGTAAGGTCATAGAATTACTGGCACAGGCTGCTTTGAGACAATATAATAAACATCAATGTTCTTCTGTGTCTTGCAGTGATCACAATATTATTTTATTAGTGTCAATCAGTGAGTGTACCTCAGTGATTTCCCCTTCCCCTGCATGTTATCTATTGCTGATAACACTAGAATACCCTGAGAGGGGGGCTAGCATATGTTCATAGTGGTATACAATTGACTGAGAAGCTGTGGATTTATGTTTTAGTACATTCCAAACAGTTGCACATCCCTCATTCTGCACCTGCAGTCACAGATATGGGCCCAGGGGAAGCCAACCGGCCCAGGTGAAGCCAAGGGGCCCAGGGGGAGCAAGGGGTGGTGAGGATATGGGCCCAGGAGAAGTTGACAGGTTCCAGGGGGAGTCAGAGGTGCTGGGGATATGGGCCCAGGGCAAACCGACGAAGCTCAGTTGGAACCAGGGTGTTGGGAATATGGGCCCAGGGGAGGCCAAAGGTCCCAGGGGGAGTGAGGGTGCTGGGATATGGGCCCAGGGGGAGCCAGGGGTACTGAGGTTATGGACCCAGGGGAAACCAACGGGGCCAAGGGGGGCCAGGAGTGCTGGGGATATGGGCTTAGGAGTAGCTGATGGAGCCCAGGGGGAAGCACTGCTGAGGATATGGGCCCAGGAAAAGCCAACGGAGCCCAGGGGGAACCAGAGGTGCTGGGATATTGTCCAGGGGGACAAGGGGGTATGGAAATAAAAATAATAATAATGAAAATAAAAATAATGCTGAATTGTAGAGCAGAGCCTCAGTGATTTGCACTGCCTGCATCAGTGCTAGCTCCACCTTATTATTAGTTTATATTAGATGTGAGTTTTCATGGAGAAAAGCAAATTAAAAAAGCAAAATTTTAAAACTGTTTCTGCCCGGTGTCAAACCGGGGACCTTTCGCGTGTTAGGCGAACGTGATAACCACTACACTACAGAAACTGCCATGTTTTCTGCAACACTAAGTTTTTGGTGATACATACAAAATATTTATCCTTTCTTATGGTGACTGACAGGGTCAGGTGGAGTAATATCTGTATAGAGTGTAACTGTCTGAGAGTAAATACAGATCATACAGGGACAAGCTGTATGTTACAGACCCGCCCTCCACAGGGTGATAATCCCACCCCTCACATTCCCAGTAAGGGATGTGTATGAGGGGGTCATGGCCCAGTTGCACCCTGGGAAGTGACTTGTACAGTTTTATGTTCTCTTAATAGAGTGAATCCAGATTTACTTACGGATGGCCAACTACAAATAAAATAATGATAAAGCCTTATTTATATACAAATTCTACAGCTGAGTCACTATATATATATAATTCATGGCAAATCTATATATGCCCTAAATTAAAATATAAATACTGATGAAAAAAATCGACCATTCCCATACCGGGAGTTGAACCCGGGCCGCCTGGGTGAAAACCAGGAATCCTAACCGCTAGACCATATGGGAGGGGATGTGATAATGCATAGAATAGATTGGTTTTCTGATTGGACGTTGGGAGAATAAGGTTCTGTGTGATTTCTTTTGTTGGATGTTGTTATAACGGTAGCACATCCTTCGCGCGAGTGCTAAATGCGCCCTGACCTAAACGCGCCACACCACAAATGCAACCTGGATTAAAAGTACACAAGCCCAATAGCACGACCCATTTTGCATGCGCGCATTTAGCACCTGCTCGATAGACGGGGTGCCGGCCATACAACAAGGACTGAAGGTAGACATCATCATGTTCAGGGGACTTTAAGGTGAGGAAGGCGAGGTGAGGAATAGAGTATTTGTACAAATAGATTTATTATAAAAAAGTAAAGGGACACTTCAATTATGAGGAGCTGAAATGAAGTCACTGGATAAAGCAGCAAGTGGACAGGGGTATTAATAAGAAGCAAGGAGCAGACCTGGATACAGAGTGAGATGGGATTCTCTGGGGCGCTCGCGCGAACGACGGGGTGCCTGTTATAACAATATTTCAGTATTACAACCAATAGAAAAGCAGATTCTGACTTGTAGTAATGCTGTCCTATTTTGCTGTAATCTTTTATATTCCCTATAACTTATATACATGCACCTTATATGCCAGCTATCGCCATAAAGCGCGGTCCCCCCTGTAGTAACCCACTATGTAAAACGTCACTAATACTAATACAAATATATTACACTATAAGAACAGACAAAGCTAAAAATATTGTGGTTTTTTTTGTAGTATCAAAATGTAAAATGTTCTTTGTTTAATTTATTCAAAGTTTTCAGTAAAAGTAACATTTTTGTAAAAAAACATGAATGTGGTGGCTGGGAACCAAACTCTAAGCAGCCACTTGGAAGGCAGCTATGCTCACTTCTATACCACCAATGATGGGAGACTCTATTCTTCTTTTCAGATATGACTGTAATGAATACTATTTCTTTTTTACTTCAGGGGCGTGGGTTCAAATCCCACCACTGCCAGTGACATTTTTTGGGTTTGCTTTAATTTAAACATTATAGATTTCGTAAAATATTAACGTGAATTAGTTTTTTACCAAATTACAGTAATTGGGATCCATGAGAAATCCTCTATAAACCTGAGTGAGCATGGAGTGTAAGGTCATAGAATTACTGGCACAGGCTGCTTTGAGACAATATAATAAACATCAATGTTCTTCTGTGTCTTGCAGTGATCACAATATTATTTTATTAGTGTCAATCAGTGAGTGTACCTCAGTGATTTCCCCTTCCTCTGCATGTTATCTACTGCTGATAACACTAGAATACCCTGAGAGGGGGGCTAGCATATGTTCATAGTGGTATACAATTGACTGAGAAGCTGTGGATTTATGTTTTAGTACATTCCAAACAGTTGCACATCCCGCATTCTGCACCTGCAGTCACAGATATGGGCCCAGGGGAAGCCAACTTGCCCAGGTGAAGCCAAGGGGCCCAGGGGGATCAAGGGGTGGTGAGGATATGGGCCCAGGAGAAGTTGACAGGGCCCAGGGGGAGTCAGGGGTGCTGGGGATATGGGCCCAGGGCAAACCGACGAAGCCCAGTTGGAACCAGGGTGTTGGGAATATGGGCCCAGGGGAGGCTAAAGGTCCCAGGGGGAGTGAGGGTGCTGGGATATGGGCCCAGGGGGAGCCAGGGATACTGAGGTTATGGACCCAGGGGAAACCAACAGGGCCAAGGGGGAGCCAGGAGTGCTGGGGATATGGGCTTAGGAGTAGCTGATTGAGCCCAGGGGGAAGCGGTGCTGGGGATATGGGCCCAGGAAAAGCCAACGGAGCCCAGGGGGAACCAGAGGTGCTGGGATATTGTCCAGGGGGACAAGGGGGTATGGAAATAAAAAAAATTAATAATGAAAATAAAAATAATGCTGAACTGTAGAGCAGTGCCTCAGTGCTTTGCACTGCCTGCACCAATGCTAGCTCCACCTTATTATTAGTTTATATTAGATGTGAGTTTTCATGGAGAAAAGCAAATTAAAAAAGCAAAATTTTAAAACTGTTGCTGCCCGGTCTCGAACCGGGGACCTTTCGCGTATTAGGCGAACGTGATAACCACTACACTACAGAAACTGCCATGCTTACTACAATACTAAGTTTTTGGTGACACATACCAAATATTTATCCTTTCTTATGGTGACTGACAGGGTCAGTTGGAGTAATATCTGTATAGAGTGTAACTGTCTGAGAGTAAATACAGATCATACAGGGACAAGCGGTATGTTACAGACCCGCCCTCCACAGGGTGATAATCCCACCCCTCACATTCCCAGTAAGGGCTGTGTATGAGGGGGTCATGGCCCAGCTGCACCCTGGGAAGTGACTTGTACAGTTTTATGTTCTCTCAATAGACTGAATCCAGATTTACTTACAGATGGCCAACTACAAATAAAATAATGATAAAGCCTTATTTATATACACATTCTACACCTGGGTCACTATATATATATAATTCATGGCAAGTCTATATATGCCCTAAATTAAAATATAAATACTGATGAAAAAAATTGACCATTCCCATACCGGGAGTCGAACCCGGGCCGCATGGGTGAAAACCAGGAATCCTAACCGCTAGACCATATGGGAGGGGATGTGATAACATATAGAATAGATTGGTTTTTTGATTGGACGTTAGGAGAATAAGGTTCTGTGTGATTTCTTTTGTTGGATGTTGTTATAGCGGTAGCACATCCTTCGCGCGAATGCTAAATGCGCCCTGACTTAAACGCGCCACACCACAAATGCACCCTGGATTAAAAGTGCGCAAGCCCAATAGCACGACCCATTTCGCATGCGCGGATTTAGCACCCGCTCAATAGACAATGTGCCGGCCATACAACAAGGACTGAAGGTAGACATCATCATGTTCAGGGGACTTTAAGGTGAGGAAGGCTAGGTGAGGAAGAGAGTATTTGTACAAAGAGATTTATTATAAAAAAGTAAAGGGACACTTCAATTATGAGGAGCTGGAATGAAGTCACTGGATAAAGCAGCAAGAGGACAGGGGTATTAATAAGAACCAAGGAGCAGACATGGATACAGAGTGAGATGGGATTCTCTGGGGCGCTCGCGCGAAAGACGAGGTGCCAGTTATAACAATATTTCAGTATTACAACCAATAGAAAAGCAGATTCTGACTTGTAGTAATGCTGTCCTATTTTGCTGTAATCTTTTATATTCCCTATAACTTATATACATGCACCTTATATGCCAGCTATCGCCATAAAGCGCGGTCCCCCCTGTAGTAACCCACTATGTAAAACGTCACTAATACTAATACAAATATATTACACTATAAGAACAGACAAAGCTAAAAATATTGTGTTTTTTTTTTTGGAGTATCAAAATGTAAAATGTTCTTTGTTTAATTTATTCAATGTTTTCAGTAAAAGCAAAATTTTTGTAAAAAAACATGAATGTGTTGGCTGGGAACCAAACTCTAAGCAGCCACTTGGAAGGCAGCTATGCTCACTTCTATACCACCAATGCTGGGAGACTCTATTCTTCTTTTCAGATATGACTGTAATGAATACTATTTCTTTTTTACTTCAGGGGTGTGGGTTCAAATCCCACCACTGCCAGTGACATTTTTTGGGTTTGCTTTAATTTAAACATTATAGATTTCATAAAATATTAACGTGAATTAGTTTTTTACCAAATTACGGTAATTGGGATCCATGAGAAATCCTCTATAAACCTGAGTGAGCATGGAGTGTAAGGTCATAGAATTACTGGCACAGGCTGCTTTGAGACAATATAATAAACATCAATGTTCTTCTGTGTCTTGCAGTGATCACAATATTATTTTATTAGTGTCAATCAGTGAGTGTACCTCAGTGATTTCCCCTTCCTCTGCATGTTATCTACTGCTGATAACACTAGAATACCCTGAGAGGGGGGCTAGCATATGTTCATAGTGGTATACAATTGACTGAGAGGCTGTGCACTGATGTTTTAGTATGTTTATTTAGTACATCCCTCATTCTGCACCTGCAGTCACAGATATGGGCCCAGGGGAAGCCAACCGGCCCAGGTGAAGCCAAGGGGCCCAGGGGGATCAAGGGGTGGTGAGGATATGGGCCCAGGAGAAGTTGACAGGGCCCAGGGGGAGTCAGGGGTGCTGGGGATATGGGCCCAGGGCAAACCGACAAAGCCCAGAAGGAACCAGGGTGTTGGGAATATGGGCCCAGGGGAGGCCAAAGGTCCCAGGAGGAGTGAGGATGCTGGGATATGGGCCCAGGGGGAGCCAGGGGTACTGAGGTTATGGACCCAGGGGAAACCAACGGGGCCAAGGGGGAGCCAGGAGTGCTGGGAATTTGGGCTTAGGAGTAGCTGATGGAGCCCATGGGGAAGCGGTGCTGGGGATATGGGCCCAGGAAAAGCCAAAGGAGCCCAAGGGGAACCAGAGGTGCTGGGATATTGTCCAGGGGGACAAGGGGGTATGGAAATAAAAAATAATAATAATGAAAATAAAAATAATGCTGAACTGTAGAGCAGAGCCTCAGTGCTTTGCACTGCCTGCACCAGTGCTAGCTCCACCTTATTATTAGTTTATATTAGATGTGAGTTTTCATGGAGAAAAGCAAATTAAAAAAGCAAATTTTTAAAACTGTTTCTGCCCGGTCTCGAACCGGGGACCTTTCACGTGTTAGGCGAATGTGATAACCACTACACTACAGAAACTGCCATGCTTACTACAACACTAAGTTTTTGGTGACACATACCAAATATTTATCCTTTCTTATGGTGACTGACAGGGTCAGGTGGAGTAATATCTGTATATAGTGTAACTGTCTGAGAGTAAATACAGATTGTCAGAACTTCTGTATGAATAAAGTTCTATCTTATATGAATATTATAGAATAATATGATATTCCAATTATTAACCACTATTTTTTATATCCATTGTATTAATATTTTATATGCTGTTATATTTATATATATATATCTATGCATGCAATTCTATTACTTGAAAATATCTATGTGAAAGATATGTTTTCACAGCTGCCCACCAGTGAACTATCCATGATTTGAATAATCCATTGTTCTATAAGAGATAAATATCTGACTGAACTCATAAGTCTAGGTAATAAAATCACTCCTTAAATATTCACATGTGAAATATTCGCTTCATAGACATTAAGTCTAGTAAACAGTATAGTAAATCTGTCTAGTTGATAACATTCTTATGACTTTATCTTGTTTATAGGTAAAGGGACAAAGGGTCATTAGCTAATTAAAAGGGATAAAAATTCAAAGGTCTGAGAGCGCCATCTTATGGTTAAAGGAATAAATGTCTCTATAGAAAAATATATTCTTTATAAAATTTAAAGAAGTGATGACATCATGAAAAGATTTTATTGGTTAATAGATACTTTAACTGATTTGGGATTCTGATAGGCAAATAAGCAAGAGGTATAATTAGGGATAGAAACAGGATCTAGGGAGACAAAAACAACAACAGGAGAGAGGAGAAAGAGAGAAAGAAGATAAAAGTCTATCTTGTTGAAAAGCTAAACAACTTTGGGATTAACCAGTGGAATTTTGTCATAACTGGTAATGTATAAATTGAGATATTTTATTTTGTGATATAATTGAGAATCATTACCATAATTTCTCTGTTTGGTTTATTTCTTATCAAAAAGTTATTTAGATTTCCTTTTGTCATTGAAATTTATACTCCGGATATAAATTTTGATACAAAATTAGATATCTCATTTTTCTTTTTGACCAATACAGACAAATTAACTTACTGAGCTAACTTATCAATTATATTATAAAATACTTTACTTATTGTATGATTTTCAATATATTCCTGTATAGCTGCATATATTTTCATATCATTAGACATTGTTAATACATGCCAAAACGTTATTAAGAATGAATTTTATTAATTGATTTATCTGATTTTATTCTATGGATTGCTACCCCAGGTTTCATTGTTCATGTGAATGAAATACACTTTTATATTGAGATTGTAGGACTGCATAGAAAATATCATAAATAATAAGTATTATAATATGATGTATTGATTTTCTTTTATTTATCTGACTGGTTATACTGTGTTTTATCTGCATTTGATTTTGATATATTACTGTGTTATATTTGCATTTGATTTTGATATATTACTGTGTTATATTTGCAATTTTACTTGATATATTACATTTTTCATTAGACTAGTTGATTTTGGTATTTTCAATAAATGTTATTTTATAAAAAGGAATATGTGTCTATAAATTGATTCTGAACTCAATATTCAGTATTCTATATTATATAGAAAATAATATGTCGTATTAACCCCGACATATTTGGAGGCCCCAGCGAGATATATATCTTTATAGACACGTGGTCAATTATTTAATTGATTTAAAACTTTTTATTGAATAACATTTGTTAAAAATAAAATGGCTGAAGGTGTTTTTGGTTCTGAAACAGTAGGAGCATTATCTTTAGATGACATAATTGGTCATGGTAAACAGGGAATGGAGTTGTTAGTTAAAACTTTAGTTTCAAATGTATATCCTGTTTGTGAATACAGGGAACAGTTGTCAGAATATTTGGTTAAAATACATCCTGAAATTGATGGTGATACAATTGATGATTGGTTCAAAGATAAAATTTTGTTAACAACCATGATGAGCACTATAAATGCAATTCAAATTAAATCAGAAAGAAAGAAGCATTTAGCTAGGTTATCTACTGTTTGGATGGAATTAGCCAGAAGCTGGAAATATCAAAATTCCCAAAAAGAAATTACCATAAAAGATTTAAATAATCAGATCCAAGACATTGCTATTACTTGTCAAACTCTGAGAGATTTACATGGAGAAAAAACACAGCTAGCAGAGCAGCAGTTTATCAAAATTCAAGAATTAAGGAAAACAGTTGTTGAAACGACAGAGACATTTAACGCAGCCCAAAATTTAAATGGTAAATATTTAGAGAAATGCGATGAATTACAGGCAGAAATAAATAAATTGGTAGCTGAGCGTGCAAGAGATACCGGTGAGGAAAGTCAAAAATTAGTTCAATTTGAGGAATTGTCTGAGAAATGTGAATACTTAAATGAGAAAGCTGAATATGCTGATAAACTAGCGCAAAAGTATGTTCAGGCTTGTCAGGATTTAAAAATAGAACAGAAGAAATTGCAACAAAAGATTGAAATTTTAACTCAAGAATTAACTGACAAGAAAATTCATGAGGCTGAGATACTTGTAGAAAATAAAAAGATCCAAAAATTACTGACTGTAGCTAAGAATGAGATTAAACAATACCAACAAGATGTTGAAAATCTAAAAATGGATTTAAATAGGGCTCAAGATTACGCCTCAAGCAAGATTGTGATGAAGGATTTTAGTGATTCTGAGGAAGAATTAGAAATAGTACCTTCAAGGAATAAACATAAACGATCACCTATAAAAATCTTACATAGTTCTAAAAATGAGACTGACAGTGATGAAGATAAACGATCAAATAAAAGACTCTCTTTCCATGAGAAAGCCCAGGCTATAAGAAAATTAATTAAACCTTACACCAAAAATTCAAAATTGTCCATAGAAGACCACCTTGACTCACTAGAAAGGGTGATGGTTGAACAAGGGATAAGGGGGGCTAATGATAAAATATCATACCTCCCTTGGTCATTTGATAGCTCTTATACCTCATTTTTCACCTCTCTCCATGACAGCGATATAAATGATTGGGAGATATATAAATCTGAGGTGAGAAAATACTTTTCTGAGTATAGAAACCCACAGGCTGCTATGAAAGCAGTTCATAATCTAAAATGTAAGCCTGACGAAAGTCCAAAAGAATTCTTAATCACCTTAAAACACGCTTATAGACAGACTGCGAAAAAGACAGACCCAGAATCTCCTGAATTTAAGAGAATTTACTTCCATGCACTACCTTTGTACATTCAGAGAAATATGGCGCGTGATTTTGATGACGCCAAGCCTTTAAGTTGGTTGGTAAATGAATGTACTAAAATATATGAGATTCAGCTTGATGATGGGAATAATTATAAGCGAAGGGAAAAATTTAATAATCAAACTGTGGCAGAAATTTCTGTTAAACCTAATTTACAGTATGAGACAGGTACAAAATCTTACGCAGATCTGGTTAAAAATTCGAACAAATCAAGTCAGGCACAGTTATCATTTAGGCCAGTAAAAATTGCAAGTGAAAAATCTCAAAATACAAATAATGATTCTTTTTATGTTAGTCCAAATTACAGAGGAAACAATCCTATTAAAAATTATGTCTGGAGAACAAAATCTCCTAGTGCAGAAGGGAGATTAACCCCTCCAATGCCTAACACTTCAAATTATTCAGAGAATCAAAGGGTTAAAAGATATAGCCAAAACCAAGATTCTAAACCATCATCTAATTTAGAAGAGCAGGTTAAACTTTTGACACAACAGATGGCTGCATTTATGGCAGGATTTACTACTCAGTCAGTGAGAAATGATCCAACCCAAAATGGTCAAAATTCTCAAAGCCAAAGCCAATGACTAAATACTAATTGTGAAAATAGATTAATGATCAATAACACAAACAGAAGTGATACTTGTGAATCCCCTGATTCAAATAAAAATATAAAAATATGTCCTAAAAAGAATGTTGATAATATATTCCCTTTCCCTTCAGAAATTCCTATTCAGCAAGGAAGGGGTGTTGAACCTTTAAGCTCACATGAGGTAACACAGACTGAACTAGTGTCTACCGGTAAAGGATTAATAGTTGAAATAGAAGAGCATTGCAATGTCATGACAGATGATTTATTACCTGTTCAGTTTATTGAAAGTGAAACAAATGTTAATCAGGAAATTGCTGATAATCCTACAGAAATAGTTATAAATTGGATAGATCATACTCCACAATCTGACTTCTCAAATAAAAATAAACAATGGAAGAAGTTAGAGATGTTAAGACATACACATTTCTTATGTGAAATGGAGGAAATACAGAACCGATATTATGTTTCTATTGGTATACAGAATGTTGAAACCTTAAATCATAAAGCATTGATTGATACAGGTTCCCAAGTCACTGTAATTTCCAAAGAGACCTATGAGGAAATTGAGAGTAAAACCAAAAAGAAAACTATTTTGAAACCATTCGTGGGAACTGTTAGAAATTTTGATGGTATTAAAGTTAATACTGTAGGCCATGTGTGGTTAGATATCAGAATAGGAAATAAACAAATGAAACATCCATTTATTATAGTGGATATTCCTAGTTACAAAATTATAATTGGGACTGATTTACTTAGAAGATTTAGTCCAGTAATTGATTTTATTGATGGTGTGATATGGTCACAAGTTAAATTTCCCATCAATTATGATCAGGTTAAACAACCTCATATACAAAGGAACTGTCATGTTATTGAGAAAAAGGAGGAATCAGTAGAGATTCACTTCCAAAACAATCGAATGCCTGAAATGACAGTACTTAAATGTAAAGACATTAATGGAGAACAAGTAAATAATGAAAATGTGATCCAAATTGATCAGGCGCATATTAAAAATATTCAAATAGAGGGAAATGTATTAACTATCTCTTTAAATAAGAACGACTCTAAGCCTTTAAACATAAGTAAACACTCTAGATTTCTGGTGGAAATAGAAACCAATGATGAAGGTTTATTTATTCCTGTTGATATTCCAGGTATGAGAAATTCTCAACAAGCAAAACTAGCTCTAAAACATGAGCATAGCTATGTTAATGAGAGCTTATTAAAACAAATAAAGAATATTAATTTAATCCGAAATACACAACCCGATGATCAATGGGTATGTAAAATAGATCATGAAACTTCAACTCATGCTATTATGGCAAAATGTTTATTACCTCTTTTCATTGGGGGTAAAAGGATTATGCACTTATTCTTAGTTATTCAGGATTCCCAATATCCAATCTATATTGGAAATGATCTATTACATCGCTTTGCATCCCAAATTGATTTAATCAATAATGTTATTTGGTCCAGACTACAGGATAAGCCCTTAGAATTCCTAAATGACTCAGAAGCATTGAAATCTGCACAACAAATGCCTTATGCAGTAACCGTGCAAATGGACCAAAGTGTTACAATACCAGAGGGGGTGGCACAATTTCCTCTCCCTTTACAGGTAAAAAGGGGTCAAAAGATTAAAGGTATTGATGCCTTTGTAAATCTTAGTCATCAGATGCAACAAAAAGGCCTCACCCTCACTCATACACCTCTAATTACTATAACACAGGTATCATTCATTATTCTGGTAAATAACACAGCATCCCATCCAATACGTTTGGAGAAGGGATCCCTAATAGGTATGGCTATAGATTCTGAGTATTTTACTTCTGAGTTTATGCATATTGTTATTGGTTTGATACCAGAGAATTATGTAAATGATGACCAGATTATGGATCAGTGTTTTGACACACAACCTGAGGGATTATTTACTGTCCAGTCTATTTATCCCTTTAGTTTCACTGAAAGTAACTGGGATATTATGGATAACGAACTTGTTTTTAACCAAACAATTGATGAACAAGAATATGAGAAGTATCAGAACACTGAGACGCAGGTAAGTATGATCACTACTGATTTGTCTACACAATTGGAGGAGACTTATGAGATTAGTCAGCCTGAGGTATTCCCTGGGTTTAGAGAAAGAGTTGAGGAACAGATAGCCTTAGCTAGCGGATGTTCTAATGACATTGAACGCCAAAAACTAAGACAAGTATTAATTGATTACCAAGATATGTTCTCTAAGGATTCATATGATTGTGGTTTGACAAATTTACATGTCACTAAAATTAAAACTGACCCAAATATGCCACCTGTATTTGTGAAACAATATCGACTCCCTCTTGCCTCTTATGAATCATTGACAGATATTATCAAGAACCTAGAGTCTAGGGGAATTATTAGACCGGTGCACAGTTCTTTTAATAACCCTATTCTAGGTGTCTTGAAACCAAATGGAACTTGGCGTTTATGCGCTGATTTGAGACAATTAAATAAACGGGTGTACATGTCTGCATGGCCCGTTCCATATATCGATCAATGTTTAGCACAAATACAAGGATCTAAATTATTTACTACGCTTGATTGTGCCCAAGGTTATTGGACCATTAAAGTAAATGAAGAGGACCAATATAAACTGGCTTTCACCTTTGGGAAACAGCAATATACATGGACTAGAACCCCATTTGGCTTTATAAATTCAGGGCATGAGTTTGCTATATTTTTACATAAGGCAATGCCTGACGCTCAAGAGCGAGGGACATTAACATATGTAGATGATATCTTGATTAAAAATAACGATTTTGATAAACATATTTTTGAAATCAGATATGTTCTAGATCAATTGAAAAATGCAGGAGTTAAACTATCTCTTCAAAAGGCACAATGGTGCCGCACTAAAGTTAATTTTTTTAGGCCATGAAATAACTCCTGAAGGTATAAATCCACAGAAAAAGAAAGTGGAAGCTCTTTTTAAAACCAAAACCCCTACAAATTTAAAAGAATTAAGATCATTTCTAGGTGTCACTAATTATTCTCGTAAGTTTATTGATAACTATGCAGAGGTAACTAGGCCTCTCATTCGATTATTAAAGAAAGGAGAGCCATGGCAATGGGGGGAAATTCAGGATCAAGCCGTAAACGAATTAAAACAAAAACTCAGCCAAGCTCCTTGCCTAGTTTATCCTACAATGGGTAAACCATTCTTTTTAGAAACTGGATATACTGATTTTTGCTTGAGTGCTGTTTTATATCAGAAATATGACCAACATAATAAAATTATTGCGTATGCAAGTAAAACATTATCACCTGTAGAAGTAAAATTTAATGACTGTGAGAAAGCTCTGTTTGCCACAGTATGGGCCTTACAGAATTTCCGAAATTTTATCCAAGGTGAGAAAATTATAGTAGAAACCGCTCATCAACCATTACAATACATTCAGAGTGATAAAATTAGAGCCGGTAATTTGTCAAATAGCCGTATAACCGCATGGACTTTATCCTTACAAGGATGGCCTTTGGAAATTAGATATGCACAGAATAAGAGGAATCCAGTGGCCCAAGGGTTAGCTGATTTACATGATTGTACCGCCGAGGATCCTCTTAGAGAAAATTGGTCCGAAGTGGACCTTATGAAGGAATACAAATTATCTCCCCATAAGGTATATGAAGAGGTATTATGTAATACTTTACCCACAGTCTACGTGGATGGATGTGCATATCATATTAAGGAGGGAACAGATAACAAATTGGTTGCAGGAATCGGAAACGTATGGAAAGATAATATCCCGATTCCACCTGAAAGATATAAAATAGGATCTAAGACTAGTCAAATATCAGAATTGGTAGCCGTATATCGCGCTATCCAAACTGCAATAGAGCATGATCTTAAGGAATTAGTGATCATCACTGATTCGGAATATGTCCGTAATAGTTTCGTAGAATACTTACAGGTATGGAAACATAATGAAATGACAAATGCCCGGAAGAAACCAGTGAAACATGGTAGGTTAATACATACTATTGATGAGATGGTAATCTCTAATGGAATGACTATATATTGGAAGAAGACAAAGGGCCACTCAAAGATAATGGGACAGGATAAAGAAGGAAATGATTTGGCTGATAAGTTGGCAAAACAAGGTGCCCTAGATGGGGAGCTTGTTGATGTGGATCATCTTTTGGGTCCATTTCAAATTCAGGCTATAAAAAGACAACAAATCCAAAAGAGTACAGAATTGTCTACAGCTCAATGGTCCCAAGATACTCCAAATTCTGATTTAATCAGTAGTCAGAAAGAGGATCCAATCATAGGTATATTTTATAACCATATACAAGATCCAGCTGAATATCCTCTGAATGAGATAGATGTTGTAGGTAAAGAAGACCTGAGAATTTTAATGAAGTCAAAAGCCCAATTTAGCATCTTAGATGGATTGCTTATTCGTACATCTAAGAATGGAATACAGCAATGGGTGGTTCCTACCTTATATAGAGGTCTAATGTTACAACATGCCCATGATGCCCCAACATCAGGTCACAGACGGGAATAAAATCACCTATGAAATACTGCGAGATTTCGCATATTGGCCGCACATGTTGAAAGATGTCCAGACATATTGTCAGGGATGTTTGGTATGTCCCCAATACCAACCTAATACACCTACCCATAGAGCTCCTCTTCAGAAAAGAGGGATGTCTATGCCCTGGTCAGATATCCAAATAGAATTTATTGGCCCAGTAACAACATCATCTAGGGGTAATAAATATATGTTAACGGTTACATGTATATTTACCAAATGGGTAGAGTGCCTTCCAGCCACAAATTGTAAAACTGAAACTGCTGCAATATTATTAATTAACCATGTCTTTTCCCGTTTTGGTTTACCACAACGAATTGAGTCCGATCGAGGATCTCACTTTACCAGTGAAGTAATGAACCGTATGTGGAAAATCCTAGGGGTTAAGAGAAAATTACATATCTCTTATCGTGCTGCTTCTAGTGGTAATGTGGAACGATATAACCAATCCATTGTTAGTATCTTAAAGAAATTTGTGAAAGAATCAGGTAAAGATTGGGATATAAAATTACCTTTAGTATTAATGGCTATAAGATCTACACCTAGTACGGCAACAAAGATGTCGCCATTTGAATTAATGACGGGGAGACGTATGGTACTCCCACAACACCTTATTTACAGAACACAAGACCATAATTTAGTGAATGCTGCTACAACCCATCAATATATAGAGGATCTGAGGAAACACTTACAGCAGGCATTTGCTTTTGCACAAAGAAATTTAGAGAAATCTGCTGTAAGTACTAAAACTTATTATGATCTTAAGACATCCAAAAAGGAGTACGAGATCACAGATCAGATATATTTGTACAACTTTCAACGAAACCAAGTGAAAGAGAAAAAGTTTTTGCCTTCATGGAAAGGACCTTATACTATTATTGACAAAATTTCACCTGTTGTGTATAAAATACAGATTCCAAAAAATGGTGAAATGTTTGAAAGATGGGTTCATATTAATCAAATAAAAAGTTGTCACCCAAGATCTCAATTAAGGATCATTGATGGTACTCCTGATGAATAATATGACTTTGAATACCATGTCTAATAAGGTTATCCTATTTTTACATTGTATAGAATACACTATTAAAACTTTTCGTTTTTATTTCCTAGTAATTGAAAATGAAAGAAAGAAAAACAACTCTGATATGGGTGACGCTGATCCTCTGCCAAGAGGTCCGAATGGAACCTATTGTGGAACCAGGCCCTTCTTTAGGAATCCTTATCCAAGAGGCTCCAGGGTTTATTCTCACCAGAAGGAGATTGAAATTGCTAAAGATTTTCATGAGCGTGGATCCACAGATGATGTTTGAAAGGCAATTTAACATATCTAATAAACAGATGGAGGAAACCAAAGTGTGGTATCGTGAACACATTGGTCGATCACAAGCTACTGTTAAGGAGATGTTGGAACAATTAAGGAAAACTTTTATTCCTGAGTCTTACAGTTCCAACAGCCGACGCCCTAAACGATTTATCAGTTTCCTTATTGGGGCTGCAATAATGATTATACTTGGAGCTATTATAGGTACTACTATGTCAGTAGCAAACTCTGTATCTATTAAAACATTAATTAAGGAATCTAGGGAACTTCGGGATTCCTTGAAGATGGTGCAAAGAGAATCGGAACTCCAAGCTAAATGACTTAATAACTGGAGTGAAAGAGACTATTGTCACTACAATTTGCATTCCAAGGTTACTTCCCATTCAATTGACTTACATTGGAAGTATAGTATATCCAGGATTGAGTATCTGTTTTTCCGGGAACCACTTACTTCTCATATTTACAACTGTAATAATATCACCTACTTTATTAAAGAGCGATATTATTTCAGAGAGGGGGATATGTCAGAACTTCTGTATGAATAAAGTTCTATCTTATATGAATATTATAGAATAATATGATATTCCAATTATTAACCACTATTTTTTATATCCATTGTATTAATATTTTATATGCTGTTATATTTATATATATATATCTATGCATGCAATTCTATTACTTGAAAATATCTATGTGAAAGATATGTTTTCACAGCTGCCCATCAGTGAACTATCCATGATTTGAATAATCCATTGTTCTATAAGAGATAAATATCTGACTGAACTCATAAGTCTAGGTAATAAAATCACTCCTTAAATATTCACATGTGAAATATTCGCTTCATAGACATTAAGTCTAGTAAACAGTATAGTAAATCTGTCTAGTTGATAACATTCTTATGACTTTATCTTGTTTATAGGTAAAGGGTCAAAGGGTCATTAGCTAATTAAAAGGGATAAAAATTCAAAGGTCTGAGAGCGCCATCTTATGGTTAAAGGAATAAATGTCTCTATAGAAAAATATATTCTTTATAAAATTTAAAGAAGTGATGACATCATGAAAAGATGTTATTGGTTAATAGATACTTTAACTGATTTGGGATTCTGATAGGCAAATAAGCAAGAGGTATAATTAGGGATAGAAACAGGATCTAGGGAGACAAAAACAACAACAGGAGAGAGGAGAAAGAGAGAAAGAAGATAAAAGTCTATCTTGTTGAAAAGCTAAACAACTTTGGGATTAACCAGTGGAATTTTGTCATAACTGGTAATGTATAAATTGAGATATTTTATTTTGTGATATAATTGAGAATCATTACCATAATTTCTCTGTTTGGTTTATTTCTTATCAAAAAGTTATTTAGATTTCCTTTTGTCATTGAAATTTATACTCCGGATATAAATTTTGATACAAAATTAGATATCTCATTTTTCTTTTTGACCAATACAGACAAATTAACTTACTGAGCTAACTTATCAATTATATTATAAAATACTTTACTTATTGTATGATTTTCAATATATTCCTGTATAGCTGCATATATTTTCATATCATTAGACATTGTTAATACATGCCAAAACGTTATTAAGAATGAATTTTATTAATTGATTTATCTGATTTTATTCTATGGATTGCTACCCCAGGTTTCATTGTTCATGTGAATGAAATACACTTTTATATTGAGATTGTAGGACTGCATAGAAAATATCATAAATAATAAGTATTATAATATGATGTATTGATTTTCTTTTATTTATCTGACTGGTTATACTGTGTTTTATCTGCATTTGATTTTGATATATTACTGTGTTATATTTGCATTTGATTTTGATATATTACTGTGTTATATTTGCAATTTTACTTGATATATTACATTTTTCATTAGACTAGTTGATTTTGGTATTTTCAATAAATGTTATTTTATAAAAAGGAATATGTGTCTATAAATTGATTCTGAACTCAATATTCAGTATTCTATATTATATAGAAAATAATATGTTGTATTAACCCCGACAAGATCATACAGGGACAAGCGGTATGTTACAGACCCGCCCTCCACAGGGTGATAATCCCACCCCTCACATTCCCAGTAAGGGCTGTGTATGAGGGGGTCATGGCCCAGCTGCACCCTGGGAAGTGACTTGTACAGTTTTATGTTCTCTCAATAGACTGAATCCAGATTTACTTACAGATGGCCAACTACAAATAAAATAATGATAAAGCCTTATTTATATACACATTCTACACCTGAGTCACTATATATATATAATTCATGGCAAGTCTATATATGCCCTAAATTAAAATATAAATACTGATGAAAAAAATTGACCATTCCCATACCGGGAGTCGAACCCGGGCCGCCTGGGTGAAAACCAGGAATCCTAACCGCTAGACCATATGGGAGGGGATGTGATAACCTATAGAATAGATTGGTTTTTTAATTGGACGTTAGGAGAATAAGGTTCTGTGTGATTTCTTTTGTTGGATGTTGTTATAACGGTAGCACATCCTTCGCGCGAATGCTAAATGCGCCCTGACTTAAACGCGCCACACCACAAATGCACCCTGGATTAAAAGTGCGCAAGCCCAATAGCACGACCCATTTTGCATGTGCGCATTTAGCACCCGCTCAATAGACAATATGCTGGCCATACAACAAGGACTGAAGGTAGACATCATCATGTTTGGGGACTTTAAGGTGAGGAAGGCGAGGTGAGGAAGAGAGTATTTGTACAAAGAGATTTATTATAAAAAAGTAAAGGGACACTTCAATTATGAGGAGCTGAAATAAAGTCACTGGATAAAGCAGCAAGTGGACAGGGGTATTAATAAGAAGCAAGGAGCAGACCTGGATACAGATTGAGATGGGATTCTCTGGGGCGCTCGCGCGAAAGTTATAACAATATTCTAGTATTACAACCAATAGAAAAGCAGATTCTGACTTGTAGTAATGCTGTCCTATTTTGCTGTAATCTTTTATATTCCTTATAACTTATATACATGCACCTTATATGCCAGCTATCGCCATAAAGCGCGGTCCCCCCTGTAGTAACCCACTATGTAAAACGTCACTAATACTAATACAAATATATTACAATATAAGAACAGACAAAGCTAAAAATATTGTGTTTTTTTTTTTGGAGTATCAAAATGTAAAATGTTCTTTGTTTAATTTATTCAATGTTTTCAGTAAAAGCAAAATTTTTGTAAAAAAACATGAATGTGGTGGCTGGGAACCAAACTCTAAGCAGCCACTTGGAAGGCAGCTATGCTCACTTCTATACCACCAATGCTGGGAGACTCTATTCTTCTTTTCAGATATGACTGTAATGAATACTATTTCTTTTTTACTTCAGGGGCGTGGGTTCAAATCCCACCACTGCCAGTGACATTTTTTGGGTTTGCTTTAATTTAAACATTATAGATTTCATAAAATATTAACGTGAATTAGTTTTTTACCAAATTACGGTAATTGGGATCCATGAGAAATCCTCTATAAACCTGAGTGAGCATGGAGTGTAAGGTCATAGAATTACTGGCACAGGCTGCTTTGAGACAATATAATAAACATCAATGTTCTTCTGTGTCTTGCAGCGATCACAATATTATTTTATTAGTGTCAATCAGTGAGTGTACCTCAGTGATTTCCCCTTCCTCTGCATGTTATCTACTGCTGATAACACTAGAATACCCTGAGAGGGGGGCTAGCATATGTTCATAGTGGTATACAATTGACTGAGAGGCTGTGCACTGATGTTTTAGTACATTCCAAATAGTTGCACATCCCTCATTCTGCACCTGCAGTCACAGATATGGGCCCAGGGGAAGCCAACCGACCCAGGTGAAGCCAAGGGGCCCAGGGGGATCAAGGGGTGGTGAGGATATGGGCCCAGGAGAAGTTGACAGGGCCCAGGGGGAGTCAGGGGTGCTGAGGATATGGGCCCAGGGCAAACCGACGAAGCCCAGAAGGAACCAGGGTGTTGGGAATATGGGCCCAGGGGAGGCCAAAGGTCCCAGGAGGAGTGAGGATGCTGGGATATGGGCCCAGGGGGAGCCAGGGGTACTGAGGTTATGGACCCAGGGGAAACCAACGGGGCCAAGGGGGAGCCAGGAGTGCTGGGAATTTGGGCTTAGGAGTAGCTGATGGAGCCCAGGGGGAAGCGGTGCTGGGGATATGGGCCCAGGAAAAGCCAACGGAGCCCAAGGGGAACCAGAGGTGCTGGGATATTGTCCAGGGGGACAAGGGGGTATGGAAATAAAAAAAATTAATAATGAAAATAAAAATAATGCTGAACTGTAGAGCAGAGCCTCAGTGCTTTGCACTGCCTGCACCAGTGCTAGCTCCACCTTATTATTAGTTTATATTAGATGTGAGTTTTCATGGAGAAAAGGAAATTAAAAAAGCAAAATTTTAAAACTGTTTCTGCCCGGTCTCAAACCGGGGACCTTTTGCGTGTTAGGCGAACGTGATAACCACTACACTACAGAAACTGCCATACTTACTACAACACTAAGTTTTTGGTGACACATACCAAATATTTATCCTTTCTTATGGTGACTGACAGGGTCAGGTGGAGTAATATCTGTATATAGTGTAACTGTCTGAGAGTAAATACAGATCATACAGGGACAAGAGGTATGTTACAGACCCGCCCTCCACAGGGTGATAATCCCACCCCTCACATTCCCAGTAAGGGCTGTGTATGAGGGGGTCATGGCCCAGCTGCACCCTGGGAAGTGACTTGTACAGTTTTATGTTCTCTCAATAGACTGAATCCAGATTTACTTACAGATGGCCAACTACAAATAAAATAATGATAAAGCCTTATTTATATACACATTCTACACCTGAGTCACTATATATATATAATTCATGGCAAGTCTATATATGCCCTAAATTAAAATATAAATACTGATGAAAAAAATTGACCATTCCCATACCGGGAGTCGAACCCGGGCCGCCTGGGTGAAAACCAGGAATCCTAACCGCTAGACCATATGGGAGGGGATGTGATAACCTTATAGAATAGATTGGTTTTTTGATTGGACGTTAGGAGAATAAGGTTCTGTGTGATTTATTTTGTTGGATGTTGTTATAACGGTAGCACATCCTTCGCACGAATGCTAAATGCGCCCTGACTTAAAGGCGCCACACCACAAATGCACCCTGGATTAAAAGTACACAAGCCCAATAGCACGACCCATTTCGCATGTGCGCATTTAGCACCCGCTCAATAGACAATATGCTGGCCATACAACAAGGACTGAAGGTAGACATCATCATGTTCAGGGGACTTTAAGGTGAGGAAGGCGAGGTGAGGAAGAGAGTATTTGTACAAAGAGATTTATTATAAAAAAGTAAAGGGACACTTCAATTATGAGGAGCTGAAATGAAGTCACTGGATAAAGCAGCAAGTGGACAGGGGTATTAATAAGAAGCAAGGAGCAGACCTGGATACAGAGTGAGATGGGATTCTCTGGGGCGCTCGCGCGAAAGACGAGGTGCCTGTTATAACAATATTTTAGTATTACAACCAATAGAAAAGCAGATTCTGACTTGTAGTAATGCTGTCCTATTTTGCTGTAATCTTTTATATTCCCTACTAGCGACTTGCCCGTCAAAAAATGACGGCAATGTGATGTATATGTTTGTCAAGTTGTTTAGTTATTAACATATATTTTTGACACTTGTAAGTATTTTAATATGAACGTGTATTTTTGTAAAATGTTGATGTAATGGTTTTTTAAAATTTAATTTGTATCAGAAGAATTGTTAACTTTAATATACATTGAATGAATAGGAAAGCAAAAAGTAAAAAGCCTTCTTGAAACGTTGCGAATTTTAACATGAAGTTTAAAATATATGTAAGCAATAACCTTCATAAGTATATATTTAGAAACTTTAACTTTATTTTGTATGTAAGTTTAGAAGTTGACAAAACATTTGTATAATTTTGAACATTATAAACAGGAACATAGTGAATACATTTTGTAACCTAATTTTTTATTAAAAGTATTAACATTTGAATGTAAAAACAATTGACCTTTAAATTATTCAGTATTAACATGCAATTTCTATCACAATAATTGTTAACTTGAATATACATTGAATGTATAGGAAGGCATACAGTAAAACTCTGCTTAAAACGTACGTAATTAAAGTAATTCATTACTGAGCACATAAACTGGCGATAAACATTAATGTAGTTAGTAATCTTAAGATAACAGACAATATTTACATTGTGACTTAAAAGGTGCTTGACCTCTTAACATCCACTTTGTAATCTGTTGAATGAAATAACTTTAAAATATATATTTTAAACTTGTAACATTAGAAACATTAACATAGTGACTTAACATTTTAACATAATTTTTACTAAAAATGCAAGGCAAGTATTTTGTGAGGCGAATTATTCATAAACAGTACTTTCATTAATTATGACTGAATTAAACAACCAATTGTTATGTATTTTGGAATGCTTTTAAAAAATGTTGGCATCTTTAATTTGTATCCTGCAAAGTTATAGTACTTCATAGTAGACAATGTTTTTAGTAAAAATACGTCCATCTTCTAATAAATCACCTTGACTTTCATTGTTTTCAATGTAAACTTTAATAGCCTGTGGATTTTTGCACCGTGACAACGCAACATACAATTGACCATGTGCAAAAACTGGTTCTTCCAAGTAAATACCCACAGATTTGAAAGTTTGACCTTGTGATTTATTAATGGTCATGGCAAATGCCATAATAATGGGAAATTGTCTTCTTTGAAGTATAAAAGGGAGACTACTTTCACTTGGTGCTAAATCTATTCTTGGTATGAAAACTCTCTCTCCTTTATGGGTCCCAGTTAAAATTTCAGCATCTATAAAATGGTCCTTTAATTGTTGAACAATTAATCTTGTGCCATTGCATAGGCCTTTTTTTGGGTTCATATTTCGCAGTAACATGATAATTGCACCTTTCTTTAGCTGCAAAATATGTGGTGGCATTCCAGAAGGAGTTAAAGAGTTAATGAATTCAGTTGAAAAGTTTGCCTGACTTTCATTGTCATCAGCAAGTACAGAATCAGCACTGTGATAATTTCTTTGTGGTGCATTAATTTTTTTAAAGATTTCATTATTGAGTATTAATGCATCTTTATTTTTACACGTCAGTATAACTTGGTTGGCAAGCTCAGAATATTCTTCGTTATTTATGCTCCCTTCAAATATAGCCGATATAATATCTTGTTGACAAATCATATGAGGTGGTATCTCTACAGTGTCGTCAGGTAAATGTAGTATTTTTTCTGTTCTTCCTTCTCCAATTTTAATAAGCCAATCATTGAAATCAGTTTGGCCTTCTGATGTCATATTTTGTTGCAGTTGAAGATGTGTAAAATGTTTCCATACTGTACTTGACTTTATACATGTTTCAATAATGTCTGTTCGATTTCCATGTACAACGACAGGTAATGTTTGTCTAAAATCGCCACCCAACAAAATTACCTTTCCACCAAATGGAAAAATATTATCCATGACTTCACGAAGCAAACGGTCAATACATTGTAGGGCATAGCATGACATCATTGTGGCCTCATCTATTATAATTAATTTACATTTCTTCAATTTCTTTGCTTGTAAGGATGTCATGCGAATATCTGACACTGAATTTTCCAAAATAGGCACTGGCAGTTTGAATCCACTATGAACAGTTCTTCCACCTTCTAATAAAAGTGCAGCAATTCCAGTAGTGGCAAACGCCATTGCTATTTGTCCTTGTGCTCGTACTGAACTCATTAATAAATTGTACAAATATGTTTTCCCTGATCCGCCAGGTCCATCAAGATAGAAATAACGCTCTGTCACCATGTCATCATCTATAGCATTTTTAATGGCATGAAATGCTTGCAATTGTAGTGTATTTAAAGTTGCAAGTCTTTCTTCTGTTCTTTCTGCTTGTAGTTGAATGTCATAGTCTTCAAAGTTAATGTCATCTATTAGACCTGGATCAGGCAAATTAAAACTTGCACAACTTAATCCATGAGTTAAAAAGACTTCTTGAATTTCCATTAAGGCTTTTAAGTGTGCAATGGGTTCATTGTATCGTCGCATAAAGTCTTCAGCCATATTACTTTTAAAAGTCTCCCACAAAGCTAATGCATTTGGAGCATTTGAGAAGATACAAATAAAAGCAAATTGTTCTCTCATCTGTCGTGGCATTTGACATTGTGCTGCTTCTTCTAAACATCTTTCCCACTCTGTATCATCAGCGAGTAAGTTTCTATTTCTTGCAGCTAAATGGAAGGATTCATATACAATGTCATTAACAGTTCTTAATTGTTCAAAACTTTGTGCTCCTGGAACATTTAAAAGTAATATCCGTAAGCAAAATCGTTCAACATCTCTTGGACTGACTGTGTAAATTCGTGGAATTATTTTATTGCCTCTGGTTTTTCTTGCTCTCCATAATCCATTCACAAAAACATAGTGATATGGAATTTCAATATATAAGTATTGTGTTGCTTGAGCATCAGTGGAATTTAATGCAAACCATGCAGTTAGTGTAGTGTGACGATCTTCACTTTGGGCCAATGCATTCATTTCATTTCCAGAATGGAAATAGACTAAATGTCGTTGTGGCAAATGTACTGCTAACCTATATACTGCATGTGATCTATCATGCATTTCAAATTTTAAAAGCCGCCACATAGCTTCTGGCGCACTGACATAGCGAGCATCTACATGAGATGCAAGTTCATCATGTACTAACTCACTACTTTCAGGGTTGTCTGCACTTTTGACGACTACAGTAGCTGCATCGTAACCTTTGTAAATATATTTGTAGACATATTTAATGGATTTGATGGAAGTGCAGGCTTCTACGTTGATGTGGGCGTTGTACTTCATGAGTAAATGTGGATTGTAGGGTACTACATATCTATTGTCCACTTTTTTTCCACGAATAATGGCACTATCTCCTTCTCTTCTTTTATAAAGTGGATATCCATCACAATTTGCATATGTTTTGTCTCTATAATCTTTTGGAAAATCTTTTGAACATTGATTATTTTCCATACATGGTGATTGTGGATTAAGGTCTCCACAGGGTCCATGAATCATGCGATGAGTAACAATCTCATATAGTCTACCATATAGTTCTGGATCCGGTAGTTCAGCAACTATGACTGCATCCACTTTGTCCGAAGTATCTAATTTATCTTTCTCTTGAAGTATTATGAGAAGATGTGCATGTGGAAGGCCTCTTTTTTGAAATTCAATGGTATATACATAAGCAAGACATTTGCCAAATAACTGATTTATAGTGAAGTCACGTATTAATTCATTTAATTTTATCTTAAAAACTCTGGCTACTAAATCTGGTCGATCTGAAGCACTTTGTCCAAGAAGTAGATTTTGATTAATTTCTGGCCATTGTGGATTACATGTAAATGTCACAAATAAATCTGGTTTTCCAAATTTTGTCACAATAGCCATAGCATCATTGTATCTTTCTCTCATATTTCGAGGAGATCCTTGAAAGGAAGATGGTAAAATGATGGCTTTGCCAGCTGTCATGTCTCTGCTTGTAGCCACGTCAGCAACATAGTCCATGAGTCCACAATATTGTTCTACACGTAGTTTATCTTGTTGATATTTTATAAAGTTTAAATTATTTGTCTCAACTTGCAAATATGAATCAATAATCCATTGTTGTGTTAGTTTCCCACCACATAAAATTGGATTAAATTCATCTCTAATGGCAATTTGAGCAACTTTAAATTCAAGCATAGAAACATTATTTCGGATTCTGGCTTTAGCATTTGGGTAACTGGGAAGGGTTAATTTTGGTTGCCAACCTGCTTCTCCGTGTGGGAAAAAGATGGGATATGTCATTGGATCTAAATTTGGACTTAAGATATTAATATTAATAAATGGTTGGTCCTCATTTCTGGGATATACTCTAATGTCTCTTTGAAATGGTGGTTCTCCTTCATCATTGTGAAAGACCATTGCAACCTCATTTGATGTTGGCAAGTTATAACGACGTTTATCAGTATGTCTGTCTCTTTTAAGCACCATATTAACCTTTGGCATGGGTAATTGATGTCTTTGTGCATGAAGTAGTTGTTCATTTTCTACTTCTGCCAATTTTTTGTAAGCTTTACTGTAGGGATTGTTGTCCATAATGTTATTTAGCTCTATAAAAACACTGGGTAAGCATTTTTTATTTTCTTCCATCTGCATACGTTGGTCAACAGCTTCCATTGTATCTAGGACATATAGTTGAGCGAATTTTCTTTGCTCTCCTTCCTCTGGATGTAAATGTGAAGTCCGATGATAAATTTGTCCTTGGACTTTAAAACAGTAAGGACCATGTCCTGGTACATTAGCAGCCAATGTTGCCCCCATAGATGCAAATGATATGGCACTATTGTAGGATCTTATGTTTGTCTTAAAATTGTTGTAATTTGGAAAAGTAGGTTCAGTCATAATATTTAGTAAACAGAGAGGAAATTGTTTCCTTTGTGGAAGTTTGAACTTTCCTTTTTGACAACAACTAATAAATTGTCCATCTCGGGGTCTTTCCTGTTTAAAATAATAAGCCTCACAAAATTGACATTGAGTAGTCATGTCCCCACAACTATGAACCTCTACTGCTAAAGACTTCAGTAAAGGACAATTTGCAAAGCATATTGGATGTTGACTTTGATATTCATCAGATGAAAAGTCATGAAATGTTTCAACAACAGGTTCTAAATGTTTAGTTTTTTTCGTAGATTTTCTTGGTATATGTTGGACTTGTTCGGTTGAAATGTCCTGTAAGTTTTTAGTAAGAGTTTGTAAATGCTTTGTTTTTGTAGTTGTTTTTTTTGGTCTGTCTTGACTGGTATGTTGTAAAATGTCATCTGATGTTTTAGGAACAGTTTGTAAATGCTTTATTATTTTTTTATTTTTTTTGGTTGTATCTTTCATTTTTGCAGCTGATATTCTTTTATTTGCAAGTCTTTTGCGTTCTTTTTCTCTTCGAATTTCTTTCTCCTCCGGTGTCTGCTGGGCGGCCCATCTCTCTTGTCTTTCTCTAGTTTGACGTCTTTTCTTCTCTTCTTTGGTCTCGTTATCAGCCATATTAATCTGTAAACGGAAAAAAATAAATGTAATTGTGTATATTTAAATTTGTAATTCCTGTTAAAGATTATTGTGCACAATTGGTGAAATAAAAGGCAAATCATGAATGTATCATTTATACCGTATTTTTCGCCGTATAAGACGCACTTTTTCTTCCCCAAAACTGGGGGAGGAAAGTTGGTGCGTCTTATACGGCGAATATAGCTTTTCAGACTGCCTCTGTCCTCTTGATCTCACCCCAGCGCTTCCTACCAGCATCGCGTCGGCCGGTGCGTCCTAGTGACGTCACACACGCAACGCTGCAGTACACGTGGAGTGCTGGTAGGAAGCGCTGGGGTGAGATCAAGATGGCAGAGATCAGAAGGAAGGTGAGGATCAGGGGGATCAGGGGGGTCAGGGAGGATCAGGAGGGTCAGGGAGGGTCAAGGGCTCCCAAATGCTGCAGTATATGGATGGATGTGTGTGTGTGTGTATGTATGTATGTGTGTGTGTATGTATGTGTGTGTGTGTATGTGTGTGTATATATGTATGTATGTGTATGTATATTTATGTGTGTATGTATATGTATGTATGTGTATCTATAAAGGTGAGGATCAGGGGGGTCAGGGAGGATCAGGAGGGTCAGGGAGGGTCAATGGCTCCCAAATGCTGCAGTATATGGATATGTATGTGTGTGTATGTATGTGTGTGTGTATGTATGTGTGTGTATATATGTATGTATGTGTATGTATATTTTTGTGTGTATGTATATGTATGTATGTGTATCTATATATATATATATATATATATATATATATATATATATATTTGTGTGTATCTGTGTGTAAAGTGTATTTGTGTTTGAGTGTATTTGTGTTTGATTCAGATTTTTTTTTTCTTGTTTTCCTCCTCTAAAAACTAGGTGCGTCTTATCTGCCGGTGCGTCTTATAGGGCGAAAAATACGGTATTTAGTTAAATTTATAATTCCTGTCTTCACTGGCTCAGAATTTGGCCAATGGAATACTGCTGTAAATAAGCATGTAACATATTTATTTAAAATAATGGTTTTATTTATTAAAAACTTTGTTTGTGGATAGATATTTACCACTGCAAAACTTCTTTGCTGAAAAAAAAAGTGATGTGGTTATTGAGCTATGTATTGCATAGTAGCAATTTAAATAAAATAAGGGAGATAGTAAATTAATTATTTTATTTTTCTGTTGACACGGATGCAACTGAAAGCAGTTTCTTTAGTTTTATACTTTAGTACTTATTATAGTTTACCTTGGTTGAAGTGTGATTTAAATCCGAATGTTTGTTGGTCCTCGTTTCAAAATCGTTGTCCAATGGTGTGGTCCTCTGTTGGAAGTCCTCGTCCGATGGTGTGGTCCTGTGGCGATAGCCCCCGTCCGATATTGTGGTCCTGTGGCGATATCCCTCGTCCGATGTTGTGGTCCGTTGGTGAAAGTCCTCGTCCGATGGTCTGGTCCTGTGTTGAAATTCCTTGTCTGCTGGTCTGGTCCTGTGTTGAAATTCCTCGTCTGCTGGTCTGGTCCGAGTCCTCGTCCGATGGTCCGGTCCTGTGGAAAAAGTCCTCGTCCGATTGTCTTCACGCAGTATCTGTTGTAATCTAAAATAGAAAATGTTGTTTGAGTGAAATGTCTGTTAAATAAATTAAAAATGTATTAATTTGACTGTATTGTATGAGTTATGGTTATTTTTTTCTATCTTTGTTTTTTTTTACTTTCTGTACAATCCGACAACTTTTGGTATTCTTATTGAAGGTTCTTAGTAAGGCTTGTGGGTTGTGATATATTAAATAAGATGTGTTTATGTTATTTTTTGTACAATCCTGTTTTGTGCACACCACTTGTGGTATAGTTATTTAACCTTTATTGGGATGGTTATAGTTAGTGAAACATGAAATAATATAATTAAGGTAGTTTGCTATGTGTTTGTGTTAGTTTTTGACAATCCTGTTTGGTGCGCACCACTTGTGTAAAAGTTATTTATTCTTGATTGTACTGGTTATAGGTTGTTAAACATTAAAGAAGAATGTTAATGTAGTTTCCTATGAGTTTGTGTGATTTTTTGTACAATGCTATTAGGTGCGCAACACTTTTGTTATTCTTATTTTTGCTTCTTTGTAAGGCTTATAGGTTGTTAAACATTGAATAAGAAATTCTGTTTTGTGTGTAGCAGTTTGTGTGTCATTCAATTGCGATTTGGCTAATTGAATCGTGCCCTAAATAAGCACATAGCATATTATTTTAAATAAGTTTTTAGTCATTGAAAAACTGTATTTTTGATATTTTTTTATTAACTAAAACCTTAGTTTAAAGAAATTGTTATGTTGTTATTTAGAGCCCTATTCAATTGGGCAAATTGCAATTGAATGAGGTCCTTTGTGTGTACCATATGTTGCATAGTTTGGCCCTCATTCAATTGCATTTTTTACAATGTAATAGTACTCTAAGGCCGTAATTGAATTGCAATGTAGAAATTTGAATAGGGTTGTAAATAAGCACATCACATATATTTGTTAAAATAGACTAAGGGCCTAAAAGTGCTTATTTATAGCCATATTTAATTGTCCAAAATAGCAATTGAATGAGGGCCTTTGGTTACTGCATTTGTTATATTGTGAGCTCCTCATTCAATTGTGTTTTGGCCAATGGAATAGAGCTCAATATCAGCACAGAGCATATTTTTTTACGGAATTTTGTATTTAGTGAACTTGTATCCAAAAGCAACGTGTTCACAAAAGAAAAATTTCCTTTAAAAAATATGCTCTGTGCTTATATACAGCGCTATTGAAATGGGCAAATCACATTTGAGTGAGGCCCTTGGCCATTAAAGATATATAGGTCCTCATTGAATTGCAATTTTGCCAATTGAAGAGGGCTCTATATAATCACATAACATATTTATTGAGCAAAGTTTTTAGTTATTGAAAACCTTGATTGTGGTTAGAAATTCAGTAACTAAAAAGTTCTGTATAAAAAATATGTTATGTGCTTATATAGAGCCCTATTCAATTGAGGAAGTCGCAATTGAATAAGGCTCATGGTTCTTTCTTGTTTATACTTAATACTTTACCTTGATAGAAGTTTTGAATGACAGACGGTCCCCTCCTGCCAATCTTAATCCGCCGGTCTTCTTTTAGTGTCTGTTTGAAAAAGAAAGTGAAATAGTTATTTGTATATTTATAATTTGTCATCTAGCAAAGCATGGCCTTTTGAGCATGTAATGTCTTGTTGTATCTTACCTCTTCTTCTTTGTTGGTGTTCTTTAAAAGGGATTGTGCTTCACAGTGCACGGTGCAAAAAGGAATGTAATTTAAATATAGTTGTGTAATTATTTTCAATTAACCTTATTTTTTGTTGGGGGCTACACACATATGTCACATACATGAAGCACATTACATAGTTTAATGTAATTATTTTGTGTACGTGTGACATATCAGTATACATGAGTCAAATTTAAATGGTTAAATTAACCTTATATTTTTTTTTTCCAACACACATAAATGTGTGTGTGTGAGATGTAACTATAGATGATACACATATATGTGCGTGTGACATATCAGTATACATGACATATAATGTCATTTAAATGTAGTTGTTTCCTGATTTTGTTGTAAGCTAATTTTGTTGCATTGGCAATACACATAAATGTGCGTGTCACATGTCACTATACATTATACACATATATGTCCGTGTCACATGTCACAATACATTATAGACATATATGTCCGTGTCAGATGTCACTATGAAGGGGCAATACACAGAAATGTGCGTGTCAGATGTCACTATACATTATAGACATATATGTGCGTGTCACATGTCACTATACATTATACACATATACGTGCGTGTCACATGTCACTATGAAGGGGCAATACACAGAAATGTGCGTGTCAGATGTCACTATACATTATAGACATATATGTGCGTGTCAGATGTCACTATACATAAACCTCTGTTTAATATTAAATTATGTTTTTTTGTTGTTTTGTTAAATGAACCGTATTTTTTTTGTGAGCCTATACACATAAATGTGCCATACATGATGACTACATAAATCCAATTTTTTTTTTGTATTTGTTTGACCTGTCCTGATAATAAAATGTAATATATTATAGCTTACCTCTCAGTTGTAATTTGCACAATGCAAAGTAGTAAATTAGTAAAGAATTGTCTTCTCAAGTAAAAGCAGCAGTTATCTCAGAAGTCACTCCGTTCATCACCTGAGGAGAAATGTATTTTTTAGTTTGAAATAGGCAGTATTTATAAACTTGTAGAAAGTTCTGGAAAGTGAGACCGTTAGAACGCAATACGCATGCGCTATTTGCGTTCCAGCTTACAATTTGCGTTCCATCCGCCATTTTCTGCGTATTACTGTTCAAAATGGTGTTTAATATGATTGTGATACGTTCCGCATAGTATGTGTTTCATTATTGCGAGTAAGTGTAGTGTAGTTACGTCTGAAGCCTCGTTTTCGTTTTGTTCGTCGGCCATTTTTTCTCTCGCTTAGCGATGGTATTAGTGTCTAAAGTGTTTATTTTGATTTAAATGTAGGTGTAACTTGTTTTTTTGAGGTGCTGGCTGGTTCCTCTTGCTGTAGGTAAGCTTTTTATTTGTTTGTTGTGTGTCTTTGTTAAGTTTTAAATGTTTGTATGTCGGCGTGTTGCGTCCGATGTTTGCGAAGTCGTAATGTGTGGTAACGTGTCTCGTATGGTGTTTGCGTGTGTAGCCTCGTTTTCGTTTTATTCGTCGGCCATTTCTTGTGTCGCTTAACAAACTATTTAGTGTCTAAACTCTTTTATTTTGAGTGCAATTAAGTTGTAAGTTGCATTTTTGAGGTCCTGGGTGCTTCCTGTTTGTGTAGGTAACCTTTTTATATATGTGCTGTGTGTATGTATTGTGTTTTTAATTTTGTAATGTTCGCGAGTTGCGTCCGAATGTTGCGAGGCCGTAATGTGTGTGAACGTGTGTCGTATGTTGTTTGCGAGTGTCGTAATGTGTGTGAACGTGTGTCGTATGTTGTTTGCAACTGAGAACCTGGCACAGTGCCCTCGCTTCGCGAGGCCCGCGACTCGCTGCGCTTCGCTTCGCGAGGGTCCTCAGTTGCTGGCAAGGAGCGCCTTCGGCGCTCCATGCCAGCAACTGAGAACCTGGCACAGTGCCCTCGCTACGCGAGGCCCGCGACTCGCTACGCGAGCCCGCAGCGTTAGCAACAACTCGTACGCTCACAACTATATATGTGATAACTTATATACATGCACCTTATATGCCAGCTATCGCCATAAAGCGCGGTCCCCCCTGTAGTAACCCACTATGTAAAACGTCACTAATACTAATACAAATATATTACACTATAAGAACAGACAAAGCTAAAAATATTGTGTTTTTTTTGAATTATCAAAATGTAAAATGTTCTTTGTTTAATTTATTCAATGTTTTCAGTAAAAGCAAAATTTTTGTAAAAAAACATGAATGTGGTGGCTGGGAACCAAACTCTAAGCAGCCACTTGGAAGGCAGCTATGCTCACTTCTATACCACCAATGCTGGGAGACTCTATTCTTCTTTTCAGATATGACTGTAATGAATACTATTTCTTTTTTACTTCAGGGGCGTGGGTTCAAATCCCACCACTGCCAGTGACGTTTTTTGGGTTTGCTTTAATTTAAACATTATAGATTTCGTAAAATATTAACGTGAATTCGTTTTTTACCAAATTACGATAATTGGGATCCATGAGAAATCCTCTATAAACCTGAGTGAGCATGGAGTGTAAGGTCATAGAATTACTGGCACAGGCTGCTTTGAGACAATATAATAAACATCAATGTTCTTCTGTGTCTTGCAGTGATCACAATATTATTTTATTAGTGTCAATCAGTGAGTGTACCTCAGTGATTTCCCCTTCCTCTGCATGTTATCTACTGCTGATAACACTAGAATACCCTGAGAGGGGGGCTAGCATATGTTCATAGTTGTATACAATTGACTGAGAGGCTGTGGACTGATGTTTTAGTACATTCAAAATAGTTGCACATCCCTCATTCTGCACCTGCAGTCACAGATATGGGCCCAGGGGAAGCCAACCGGCCCAGGTGAAGCCAAGGGGCCCAGGGGGATCAAGGGGTGGTGAGGATATGGGCCCAGGAGAAGTTGACAGGGCCCAGGGGGAGTCAGGGGTGCTGGGGATATGGGCCCAGGGCAAACCGATGAAGCCCAGAAGGAACCAGGGTGTTGGGAATATGGGCCCAGGGGAGGCCAAAGGTCCCAGGAGGAGTGAGGATGCTTGGATATGGGCCCAGGGGGAGCCAGGGGTACTGAGGTTATGGACCCAGGGGAAACCAACGGGGCCAAGGGGGAGCCAGGAGTGCTGGGAATTTGGGCTTAGGAGTAGCTGATGGAGCCCAGGGGGAAGCGGTGCTGGGGATATGGGCCCAGGAAAAGCCAACGGAGCCCAGGGGAACCAGAGGTGCTGGGATATTGTCCAGGAAGACAAGGGGGTATGGAAATAAAAAAAATTAATAATGAAAATAAAAATAATGCTGAACTGTAGAGCAGAGCCTCAGTGCTTTGCACTGCCTACACCAGTGCTAGCTCCACCTTATTATTAGTTTATATTAGATGTGAGTTTTCATGGAGAAAAGAAAATTTAAAAAACAAAATTTTAAAACTGTTTCTGCCCGGTCTCGAACCGGGGACCTTTCGCGTGTTAGGCGAACGTGATAACCACTACACTACAGAAACTGCCATGTTTGCTGCAACACTAAGTTTTTGGTGACACATACAAAATATTTATCCTTTCTTATGGTGACTGACAGGGTCAGGTGGAGTAATATCTGTATATAGTGTAACTGTCTGAGAGTAAATACAGATCATACAGGGACAAGAGGTATGTTACAGACCCGCCCTCCACAGGGTGATAATCCCACCCCTCACATTCCCAGTAAGGGCTGTGTATGAGGAGGTCATGGCCCAGCTGCACCCTGGGAAGTGACTTGTACAGTTTTATGTTCTCTCAATAGACTGAATCCAGATTTACTTACAGATGGCCAACTACAAATAAAATAATGATAAAGCCTTATTTATATACACATTCTACACCTGAGTCACTATATATATATATAATTCATGGCAAGTCTATATATGCCCTAAATTAAAATATAAATACTGATGAAAAAAATTGACCATTCCCATACCGGGAGTCAAACCCGGCAGCCTGGGTGAAAACCAGGAATCCTAACCGCTAGACCATATGGGAGGGGACGTGATAACACATAGAATAGATTGTTTTTTTGATTGGACGTTAGGAGAATGAGGTTCTGTGAGATTTCTTTTGTTGGATGTTGTTATAACGGTAGCACATCCTTCGCGCGAATGCTAAATGCGCCCTGACTTAAACGCGCCACACCACAAATGCACCCTGGATTAAAAGTGCGCAAGCCCAATAGCACGACCCATTTCGCATGCGCGCATTTAGCACCCGCTCGATAGACAATGTGCCGGCCATACAACAAGGACTGAAGGTAGACATCATCATGTTCAGGGGACTTTAAGGTGAGGAAGGCGAGGTGAGGAAGAGAGTATTTGTACAAAGAGATTTATTATAAAAAAGTAAAGGGACACTTCAATTATGAGGAGCTGAAATGAAGTCACTGGATAAAGCAGCAAGTGGACAGGGGTATTAATAAGAAGCAAGGAGCAGACCTGGATACAGATTGAGATGGGATTCTCTGGGGCGCTCGCGCGAAAGACGAGGTGCCAGTTATAACAATATTTCAGTATTACAACCAATAGAAAAGCAGATTCTGACTTGTAGTAATGCTGTCCTATTTTGCTGTAATCTTTTATATTCCCTATAACTTATATACACGCACCTTATATGCCAGCTATCGCCATAAAGCGCGGTCCCCCCTGTAGTAACCCACTATGTAAAACGTCACTAATACTAATACAAATATATTACACTATAAGAACAGACAAAGCTAAAAATATTGTGTTTTTTTTTTGGAGTATCAAAATGTAAAATGTTCTTTGTTTAATTTATTCAATGTTTTCAGTAAAAGCAAAATTTTTGTAAAAAAACATGAATGTGGTGGCTGGGAACCAAACTCTAAGCAGCCACTTGGAAGGCAGCTATGCTCACTTCTATACCACCAATGGGAGACTCTTTTCTTCTTTTCAGATATGACTGTAATGAATACTATTTCTTTATTACTTCAGGGGCGTGGGTTCAAATCCCACCACTGCCAGTGACATTTTTTGGGTTTGCTTTAATTTAAACATTATAGATTTCATAAAATATTAACGTGAATTAGTTTTTTACCAAATTACGGTAATTGGGATCCATGAGAAATCCTCTATAAACCTGAGTGAGCATGGAGTGTAAGGTCATAGAATTACTGGCACAGGCTGCTTTGAGACAATATAATAAACATCAATGTTCTTCTGTGTCTTGCAGTGATCACAATATTATTTTATTAGTGTCAATCAGTGAGTGTACCTCAGTGATTTCCCCTTCCTCTGCATGTTATCTACTGCTGATAACACTAGAATACCCTGAGAGGGGGCTAGCATATGTTCATAGTGGTATACAATTGACTGAGAGGCTGTGGATTTATGTTTTAGTACATTCCAAATAGTTGCACATCCCTCATTCTGCACCTGCAGTCACAGATATGGGCCCAGGGGAAGCCAACCGGCCCAGGTGAAGCCAAGGGGCCCAGGGGGATCAAGGGGTGGTGAGGATATGGGCCCAGGAGAAGTTGACAGGGCCCAGGGGGAGTCAGGGGTGCTGGGGATATGGGCCCAGGGCAAACCGACGAAGCCCAGAAGGAACCAGGGTGTTGGGAATATGAGCCCAGGGGAGGCCAAAGGTCCCAGGAGGAGTGAGGATGCTGGGATATGGGCCCAGGGGGAGCCAGGGGTACTGAGGTTATGGACCCAGGGGAAACCAACGGGGCCAAGGGGGAGCCAGGAGTGCTGGGAATTTGGGCTTAGGAGTAGCTGATGGAGCCCAGGGGGAAGCGGTGCTGGGGATATGGGCCCAGGAAAAGCCAACGGAGCCCAAGGGGAACCAGAGGTGCTGGGATATTGTCCAGGGGGACAAGGGGGTATGGAAATAAAAAAAAATAATAATGAAAATAAAAATAATGCTGAACTGTAGAGCAGAGCCTCAGTGCTTTGCACTGCCTGCACCAGTGCTAGCTCCACCTTATTATTAGTTTATATTAGATGTGAGTTTTCATGGAGAAAAGCAAATTAAAAAAGCAAAATTTTAAAACTGTTTCTGCCCGGTCTCGAACCGGGGACCTTTCGCGTGTTAGGCGAACGTGATAACCACTACACTACAGAAACTGCCATGCTTACAGCAACAGTAAGTTTTTGGTGACACATACCAAATATTTATCCTTTCTTATGGTGACTGACAGGGTCAGGTGGAGTAATATCTGTATAGAGTGTAACTGTCTGAGAGTAAATACAGATCATACAGGGACAAGCGGTATGTTACAGACACGCCCTCCACAGGGTGATAATCCCACCCCTCACATTCCCAGTAAGGGCTGTGTATGAGGGGGTCATGGCCCAGCTGCACCCTGGGAAGTGACTTGTACAGTTTTATGTTCTCTCAATAGACTGAATCCAGATTTACTTACAGATGGCCAACTACAAATAAAATAATGATAAAGCCTTATTTATATACACATTCTACACCTGAGTCACTATATATATATAATTCATGGCAAGTCTATATATGCCCTAAATTAAAATATAAATACTGATGAAAAAAATTGACCATTCCCATACCGGGAGTCGAACCCGGGCCGCCTGGGTGAAAACCAGGAATCCTAACCGCTAGACCATATGGGAGGGGATGTGATAACCTATAGAATAGATTGGTTTTTTTGATTGGACGTTAGGAGAATAAGGTTCTGTGTGATTTCTTTTGTTGGATGTTGTTATAACGGTAGCACATCCTTCGCGCGAATGCTAAATGCGCCCTGACTAAAACGCGCCACACCACAAATGCACCCTGGATTAAAAGTGCGCAAGCCCAATAGCACGACCCATTTCGCATGCGCGCATTTAGCACCCGCTCAATAGACAATATGCTGGCCATACAACAAGGACTGAAGGTAGACATCATCATGTTCAGGGGACTTTAAGGTGAGAAAGGCTAGGTGAGGAAGAGAGTATTTGTACAAAGAGATTTATTATAAAAAGGTAAAGGGACACTTCAATTATGAGGAGCTGAAATGAAGTCACTGGATAAAGCAGCAAGTGGACAGGGGTATTAATAAGAAGCAAGGAGCAGACCTGGATACAGATTGAGATGGGATTCTCTGGGGCGCTCGCGCGAAAGACGAGGTGCCTGTTATAATAATATTTTAGTATTACAACCAATAGAAAAGCAGATTCTGACTTGTAGTAATGCTGTCCTATTTTGCTGTAATCTTTTATATTCCCTATAACTTATATACATGCATCTTATATGTCAGCTATCGCCATAAAGCGCGGTCCCCCCTGTAGTAACCCACTATGTAAAACGTCACTAATACTAATACAAATATATTACACTATAAGAACAGACAAAGCTAAAAATATTGTGGTTTTTTTTTTGGAGTATCAAAATGTAAAATGTTCTTTGTTTAATTTATTCAATGTTTTCAGTAAAAGCAAAATTTTTGTAAAAAAACATGAATGTGTTGGCTGGGAACCAAACTCTAAGCAGCCACTTGGAAGGCAGCTATGCTCACTTCTATACCACCAATGCTGGGAGACTCTATTCTTCTTTTCAGATATGACTGTAATGAATACTATTTCTTTTTTACTTCAGGGGCGTGGGTTCAAATCCCACCACTGCCAGTGACATTTTTTGGGTTTGCTTTAATTTAAACATTATAGATTTCATAAAATATTAACGTGAATTCGTTTTTTACCAAATTACGGTAATTGGGATCCATGAGAAATCCTCTATAAACCTGAGTGAGCATGGAGTGTAAGGTCATAGAATTACTGGCACAGGCTGCTTTGAGACAATATAATAAACATCAATGTTCTTCTGTGTCTTGCAGTGATCACAATATTATTTTATTAGTGTCAATCAGTGAGTGTACCTCAGTGATTTCCCCTTCCTCTGCATGTTATCTACTGCTGATAACACTAGAATACCCTGAGAGGGGGGCTAGCATATGTTCATAGTGGTATACAATTGACTGAGAGGCTGTGCACTGATGTTTTAGTACATTCCAAATAGTTGCACATCCCTCATTCTGCACCTGCAGTCACAGATATGGGCCCAGGGGAAGCCAACCGGCCCAGGTGAAGCCAAGGGGCCCAGGGGGATCAAGGGGTGGTGAGGATATGGGCCCAGGAGAAGTTGACAGGGCCCAGGGGGAGTCAGGGGTGCTGGGGATATGGGCCCAGGGCAAACCGACGAAGCCCAGAAGGAACCAGGGTGTTGGGAATATGGGCCCAGGGGAGGCCAAAGGTCCCAGGAGGAGTGAGGATGCTGGGATATGGGCCCAGGGGGAGCCAGGGGTACTGAGGTTATGGACCCAGGGGAAACCAACGGGGCCAAGGGGGAGCCAGGAGTGCTGGGAATTTTGGCTTAGGAGTAGCTGATGGAGCCCAGGGGGAAGCGGTGCTGGGGATATGGGCCCAGGAAAAGCCAACGGAGCCCAAGGGGAACCAGAGGTGCTGGGATATTGTCCAGGGGGACAAGGGGGTATGGAAATAAAAAAAAATAATAATGAAAATAAAAATAATGCTGAACTGTAGAGCAGAGCCTCAGTGCTTTGCACTGCCTGCACCAGTGCTAGCTCCACCCTATTATTAGTTTATATTAGATGTGAGTTTTCATGGAGAAAAGCAAATTAAAAAAGCAAAATTTTAAAACTGTTTCTGCCCGGTCTCGAACCGGGGACCTTTCGCGTGTTAGGCGAACGTGATAACCACTACACTACAGAAACTGCCATGCTTACTACAACACTAAGTTTTTGGTGACACATACCAAATATTTATCCTTTCTTATGGTGACTGACAGGGTCAGGTGGAGTAATATCTGTATATAGTGTAACTGTCTGAGAGTAAATACAGATCATACAGGGACAAGCGGTATGTTACAGACCCGCCCTCCACAGGGTGATAATCCCACCCCTCACATTCCCAGTAAGGGCTGTGTATGAGGGGGTCATGGCCCAGCTGCACCCTGGGAAGTGACTTGTACAGTTTTATGTTCTCTCAATAGACTGAATCCAGATTTACTTACAGATGGCCAACTACAAATAAAATAATGATAAAGCCTTATTTATATACACATTCTACACCTGAGTCACTATATATATATATAATTCATGGCAAGTCTATATATGCCCTAAATTAAAATATAAATACTGATGAAAAAAATTGACCATTCCCATACCGGGAGTCGAACCCGGGCCGCCTGGGTGAAAACCAGGAATCCTAACCGCTAGACCATATGGGAGGGGATGTGATAACCTATAGAATAGATTGGTTTTTTTGATTGGACGTTAGGAGAATAAGGTTCTGTGTGATTTCTTTTGTTGGATGTTGTTATAACGGTAGCACATCCTTCGCGCGAGTGCTAAATGCGCCCTGACTTAAACGCGCCACACCACAAATGCACCCTGGATTAAAAGTGCGCAAGCCCAATAGCACGACCCATTTCGCATGTGCGCATTTAGCACCCGCTCGATAGACAATGTGCCGGCCATACAACAAGGACTGAAGGTAGACATCATCATGTTTGGGGACTTTAAGGTGAGGAAGGCGAGGTGAGGAAGAGAGTATTTGTACAAAGAGATTTATTATAAAAAAGTAAAGGGACACTTCAATTATGAGGAGCTGAAATGAAGTCACTGGATAAAGCAGCAAGTGGACAGGGGTATTAATAAGAAGCAAGGAGCAGACATGGATACAGAGTGAGATGGGATTCTCTGGGGCGCTCGCGCGAAAGACGAGGTGCCAGTTATAACAATATTTCAGTATTACAACCAATAGAAAAGCAGATTCTGACTTGTAGTAATGCTGTCCTATTTTGCTGTAATCTTTTATATTCCCTATAACTTATATACATGCACCTTATATGCCAGCTATCGCCATAAAGCGCGGTCCCCCCTGTAGTAACCCACTATGTAAAACGTCACTAATACTAATACAAATATATTACACTATAAGAACAGACAAAGCTAAAAATATTGTGTTTTTTTTTGTTGTATCAAAATGTAAAATGTTCTTTGTTTAATTTATTCAATGTTTTCAGTAAAAGCAAAATTTTTGTAAAAAAACATGAATGTGGTGGCTGGGAACCAAACTCTAAGCAGCCACTTGGAAGGCAGCTATGCTCACTTCTATACCACCAATGCTGGGAGACTCTATTCTTCTTTTCAGATATGACTGTAATGAATACTATTTCTTTTTTACTTCAGGGGCGTGGGTTCAAATCCCACCACTGCCAGTGACATTTTTTGGGTTTGCTTTAATTTAAACATTATAGATTTCATAAAATATTAACGTGAATTAGTTTTTTACCAAATTACGGTAATTGGGATCCATGAGAAATCCTCTATAAACCTGAGTGAGCATGGAGTGTAAGGTCATAGAATTACTGGCACAGGCTGCTTTGAGACAATATAATAAACATCAATGTTCTTCTGTGTCTTGCAGTGATCACAATATTATTTTATTAGTGTCAATCAGTGAGTGTACCTCAGTGATTTCCCCTTCCTCTGCATGTTATCTACTGCTGATAACACTAGAATACCCTGAGAGGGGGGCTAGCATATGTTCATAGTGGTATACAATTGACTGAGAGGCTGTGCACTGATGTTTTAGTACATTCCAAATAGTTGCACATCCCTCATTCTGCACCTGCAGTCACAGATATGGGCCCAGGGGAAGCCAACCGGCCCAGGTGAAGCCAAGGGGCCCAGGGGGATCAAGGGGTGGTGAGGATATGGGCCCAGGAGAAGTTGACAGGGCCCAGGGGGAGTCAGGGGTGCTGGGGATATGGGCCCAGGGCAAACCGACGAAGCCCAGAAGGAACCAGGGTGTTGGGAATATGGGCCCAGGGGAGGCCAAAGGTCCCAGGAGGAGTGAGGATGCTGGGATATGGGCCCAGGGGGAGCCAGGGGTACTGAGGTTATGGACCCAGGGGAAACCAACGGGGCCAAGGGGGAGCCAGGAGTGCTGGGAATTTGGGCTTAGGAGTAGCTGATGGAGCCCAGGGGGAAGCGGTGCTGGGGATATGGGCCCAGGAAAAGCCAACGGAGCCCAAGGGGAACCAGAGGTGCTGGGATATTGTCCAGGGGGACAAGGGGGTATGGAAATAAAAAAAATTAATAATGAAAATAAAAATAATGCTGAACTGTAGAGCAGAGCCTCAGTGCTTTGCACTGCCTGCACCAGTGCTAGCTCCACCTTATTATTAGTTTATATTAGATGTGAGTTTTCATGGAGAAAAGCAAATTAAAAAAGCAAAATTTTAAAACTGTTTCTGCCCGGTCTCGAACCGGGGACCTTTCGCGTGTTAGGCGAACGTGATAACCACTACACTACAGAAACTGCCATACTTACTACAACACTAAGTTTTTGGTGACACATACCAAATATTTATCCTTTCTTATGGTGACTGACAGGGTCAGGTGGAGTAATATCTGTATATAGTGTAACTGTCTGAGAGTAAATACAGATCATACAGGGACAAGCGGTATGTTACAGACCCGCCCTCCACAGGGTGATAATCCCACCCCTCACATTCCCAGTAAGGGCTGTGTATGAGGGGGTCATGGCCCAGCTGCACCCTGGGAAGTGACTTGTACAGTTTTATGTTCTCTCAATAGACTGAATCCAGATTTACTTACAGATGGCCAACTACAAATAAAATAATGATAAAGCCTTATTTATATACAGATTCTACACCTGAGTCACTATATATATATATAATTCATGGCAAGTCTATATATGCCCTAAATTAAAATATAAATACTGATGAAAAAAATTGACCATTCCCATACCGGGAGTCGAACCCGGGCCGCCTGGGTAAAAACCAGGAATCCTAACCGCTAGACCATATGGGAGGGGATGTGATAACCTATAGAATAGATTGGTTTTTTGATTGGACGTTAGGAGAATAAGGTTCTGTGTGATTTCTTTTGTTGGATGTTGTTATAACGGTAGCACATCCTTCGCGCAAATGCTAAATGCGCCCTGACTTAAACGCGCCACACCACAAATGCACCCTGGATTAAAAGTGCGCAAGCCCAATAGCACGACCCATTTCGCATGTGCGCATTTAGCACCCGCTCAATAGACAATATGCTGGCCATACAACAAGGACTGAAGGTAGACATCATCATGTTTGGGGACTTTAAGGTGAGGAAGGCGAGGTGAGGAAGAGAGTATTTGTACAAAGAGATTTATTATAAAAAAGTAAAGGGACACTTCAATTATGAGGAGCTGAAATGAAGTCACTGGATAAAGCAGCAAGTAGACAGGGGTATTAATAAGAAGCAAGGAGCAGACCTGGATACAGATTGAGATGGGATTCTCTGGGGCGCTCGCGCGAAAGACGGTGTGCCAGTTATAACAATATTTCAGTATTACAACCAATAGAAAAGAAGATTCTGACTTGTAGTAATGCTGTCCTATTTTGCTGTAATCTTTTATATTCCCTATAACTTATATACATGCACCTTATATGCCAGCTATCGCCATAAAGCGCGGTCCCCCCTGTAGTAACCCACTATGTAAAACGTCACTAATACTAATACAAATATATTACACTATAAGAACAGACAAAGCTAAAAATATTGTGGGTTTTTTTGTAGTATCAAAATGTAAAATTTTCTTTGTTTAATTTATTCAATGTTTTCAGTAAAAGCAACATTTTTGTAAAAAAACATGAATGTGTTGGCTGGGAACCAAACTCTAAGCAGCCACTTAGAAGGCAGCTATGCTCACTTCTATACCACCAATGCTGGGAGACTCTATTCTTTTTTTCAGATATGACTTTAATGAGTACTATTTATTTTTTACTTCAGGGGCGTGGGTTCAAATCCCACCACTGACAGTGACTTTTTTGGAGTTTGCTTTAATTGAAACATTATAGATTTCATAAAATATTAACGTGAATTGTTTTTACCAAATTACGGTAATTGGGATCCATGAGAAATCCTCTATAAACCTTAGTGAGCATGGAGTGTAAGGTCATAGAATTACTGGCACAGGCTGCTTTGAGACAATATAATAAACATCAATGTTCTTCTGTGTCTTGCAGTGATCACAATATTATTTTATTAGTGTCAATCAGTGAGTGTACCTCAGTAATTTCCCCTTCCTCTGCATGTTATCTACTGCTGATAACACTAGAATACCCTGAGAGGGGGGCTAGCATATGTTCATAGTGGTATACAATTGACTGAGAGGCTGTGGATTTATGTTTTAGTACATTCCAAACAGTTGCACATCCCTCATTCTGCACCTGCAGTCACAGATATGGGCCCAGGGGAAGCCAACCGGCCCAGGTGAAGCCAAGGGGCCCAGGGGGATCAAGGGGTGGTGAGGATATGGGCCCAGGAGAAGTTGACAGGGCCCAGGGGGAGTCAGGGGTGCTGGGGATATGTATGAGGGGGTCATGGCCCAGCTGCACCCTGGGAAGTGACTTGTACAGTTTTATGTTCTCTCAATAGACTGAATCCAGATTTACTTACAGATGGCCAACTACAAATAAAATAATGATAAAGCCTTATTTATATACACATTCTACACCTGAGTCACTATATATATATAATTCATGGCAAGTCTATATATGCCCTAAATTAAAATATAAATACTGATGAAAAAAATTGTCCATTCCCATACCGGGAGTCGAAGCCGGGCAGCCTGGTTTTTACAATACCACCTGCTCCACACTACCAGGGAATTTCTGCAACAACGCTGCAGCATACAATCCAAAGCAGCACGCTTCTGCAGGCTTTATAACTCTCATCATCCCATTATAACCTGGGAAACGGAATACTCTGGACTTATTTTACAAATTGGCCCATAAAGTCCCCGAAACCAAACGGACTATAATAGCAACAACAAACACGGCGGTCATCCCAAACCCGCCAATAATATAAAATAAAGAGGATCTCACCCAGACTTCCACCACTAGATTCTAATATCAAGGAATCAAGTGACACACACACAACAATGTGAAACATGAAAGTCACCATTTGCCTACTAGAGCTGATGCCTACTCAATAACTCACGCATCTTTGATAATACAACACCAAATACTGCAGGGGAGAAAAAAAAAAAAGAGAGGAACCTGGGCTACCCCACGAACATTAAACTACAATAAGTCACCAAAACTAGAAACCCGTCAAGTTCAGATCCTTAGCTCCAGGAAACATTCAACATGGGGAAACCTAGGAAAAGCGGCCCTTCAAGGAGTATCTCTGATCATTTCACAAAACAAACAGCAGGCTCCCAACGGGGGCACAGCCCTGCACCAACCTCACCCTCAGGCTCAGAAGGGGACAGAGACTCAGAGGTCGCCTATCCAAATGTGAATGTGTCCGACTTCTCAATGGCCAAATTTGACATGCTATTACAATCACGGCTATCTGCGGCCATAAAAGAATTTAAACAAGAAATACAGGAACTGGGCGCACGGACCAGTAAACTTGAAACAATTGCAGATCAACTTATTGTAAGCCAGGCTGAAGACAGAATCGACATATCTGCCAATACTGCGCAACTCAAGGATCTCGAACTAAAGCTAGAGGACCTTGAAAATAGGAGCAGGCAACATAATATACGCCTGAGGGGGATACCTACCGCTGTTATGGACCTGGTAAATTACACGAAAGCGGTGGTATCTACCATACTCCCGACCCTCACCCAAGAACCTTGGGACATAGAAAGGGCACACCGAGCCCTGGGAGGCCCAACAACTCCTAACTTGCCAAAAGACGTGGTAGTACGCTTCCTACGGCAGCAGACTAGAGATTCAGTACTTCAGGCCGCCAGGAAAGCCCAAGCCATCTTAGGCCCAGACGGAACGGAAATCCAGATCTATGCAGACTTGACCCCATCGACCCTATATAAACGACGACAGATGAAACCGATACTACAAACCCTGACGTCGCACCAAATAAAATATAGATGGGGGTTCCCCTTCAGACTCACCTTTCAGGTGGGCACAAAAACACACACAGTGCGCTCAATGGAGGAAGGAAGGGATACTCTCCACCGTTTAAGACTCCTGAAGGAGGGGGAACTACTTAGCCCCCAAGGGGCTATTGAAGCCCAAAGGCCTGCAAGAGAATGGACTGAAGTAGCCCAACCAAAACGTCAAAGATCACAGAAACAAGGGAGAGAGACGCCCAACCTCGATCTCAAGGCAGGCCCGTCATCATCCTAGATGATCTGCATCTGGAGACATCACCCTCCACATGGCACAAATTGCCTCAGGACAAAATGAAACAAAAAGACCCAAACTAATCTGACAAGAAAGGCCCATTCTGGGAGATTATAGCGAACTTTGCCACTGACTAAAATTTGGCACAAGTAGTCAAGAACTGACAAAGTCTAGACGACATTTACCCAATCAAGGGCAGAAAGGGTCCCTAGAGGACTGCACACAGGAAGGAAGATAATCCCAAAGACTATACCAGCATTCTCAGGGGAAGACCACCCTTAACAAGTTTAGACCGACTGGTTTCCAACCGGGCATTCCAACTTCCCTGTTGATAATTGTTCAAGTTTACTACAATCAGGTGTTAGAACTGTTAAAGATGTTTGACCCTATGTTTACCTAATGTCTTCAATTAATGCCATGTTTTATTGTATTGTTCTACATTTTTAGGCAATTCAGCTCTAGGGCAATGACCCTGGACATTTCCACCAATATTTGTAAACGAAGGCTTTATGCCTTCCTCCCCCTATTATTATTTGTCTTTTATTTGCACTACCGATGCAAAGGAGGTTATGATATACCAAATACCACACTAACTATTTATACTCTCCTTACTTCCCCCCTAGCAGCTGAGAGCAACCACCGATCCACCTGGTACACCAACCACCTACCAAACAACAAAACCCCATCTTTACCCGCAAAGATCCGGCTCACCCCACAAACAAGACTAGGCAAAGAGAGCTGTCCTGGACCCCTGGCCTCCTCCCATCCGGGCGGTGAGTATGGTACTCTGGGAAGCCTGACTACAGAAGTAAAATGTGATATCACACTATGACTGGCACGGAAATAACATTTATCACGCATAATGTAAGAGGGTTTGACTCGCAATTTAAAAGACGGAAGGCCTTTAATACTTTTAAACAATACCACCCCTCAGTACTCTTCCTACAAGAGACGCACTTTGTCAGAAACAAGATCCCTAAATATTTATCCAATCTCTATACAACCTTCTTTGCCACTAGCCATTCCACAAAAAGGGCAGGAGCCGCAATCCTGTTGCACAAAGACCTCCCCTTCATCTTAGACCATAAAAAAATAGACCAAGACGGCCACTTTGTGCTCCTTACAGGTTCCCTATTCGGGAAGAAAGTTACCTTAATCTCACTATATGCCCCCACTCTTATGCCACAGAAAATTTTCATACGGTTACTGCAGTATATTAAATCTCATGATCTCGGGAAAATAATCCTAGGAGGGGATCTAAATTCAGTCTTATCACCATTGGACAGATCAGGAGAAGGAAGGAGCAGTCAACTCACTAAAAAGCAATCCCAAATTCTAGCTTTATTGGAAGAACTCCACCGGATAGACCTTTGGAGGGAACAGCACAGAGGGGAAAGGGAATATTCATTCTACTCCCCAGTACACAAGACATACTCTAGAATAGATGCATTTTATACAGATTCCTCACTACTAGACAATGTAGTGAACTCGGGAATCCATCCGTGCCCCTGGTCAGATCACTCCATAGTAAGCTGTACAATAGATTTTGGCTTCGCATTTAAAACCCCATACTCATGGCGACTCAACGAGATGCTCATGTCAATGGCTCATTTTAGGGACCACATAGCGTCTGACATAGAACTTTATTTCTCCACAAACCTATCGACAGAGGTGGACTTAGGCTGGGTCTGGGCAGCCCATAAAGCATTCATTAGGGGCACATGCATCAAGCTTGCAGCAAAATACAAAAAAACACAAAAGGCCAGAGAAAGATGGTTGCATGCACACCTAATGGACCTAGAAAAGCTCAACCAAAAATCTCCAACATCAGAAAACCGCACCAAAATAGACAAAATAAGGGCTGAACTAGACCTAATCCTCTCGGAGCAAGTAGAGAAAGCCATGAGATGGACAGGCCATCGATATTATACCAAAGCCAACAAACCCAGCGCCATGCTCGCTAGGAAACTAAGGCAAAAAACTAACCAATCAAAAGTCTTTAAAATTAGACAGACCACAGGAGGGATAACCTCCAGCCCTGTGCATATACAAAAATAATTCACAATCTTTTTTCAAAATCTATACTCGTCCCCCAATCCCCCTATGGATAACCATATAAACCAATTTCTAGGATCGATAGATCTCCCAATGATGTCCCCCAAGAGATGGACCATGTCAAAGCCCCAGTCACAAAAGAAGAAGTTATTGAAACGATCAAATCTTTAAAGTCAGGTAAAGCCCCGGGGCCGGATGGATTCACGAACCTATACTACAAAACATTTGCAGAACTATTAGCACCACACATGACAACACTATTCAATAATATGCTAAAGGGACACAGTATCCCCCCCGAACTAAACCAAGCTAATATGGTATTCTTTCAAAAGCAAGGGAAAGACCGCCTTCAGGTGCAGAACTATAGACCAATTTCCCTCCTGAATGGGGATATCAAAGTCCTGGCTAAACTTATGTCCAACAGAATCAACACATTTCTTCCCAGGTGGGGTTTGTCCCGCACAGACAGGCAGGGGATAATGTCAGGAGATTATTAAATTTAATACATATATCTCAGCAACATAGAACTCCCATGTGTCTTCTAGCATTGGACCTAGAGAAGGCCTTCGATAGAGTGGAAGTACCTCTGGGCAGTTCTCAGGAAATTTGGATTCCCAGAACAATTTATTAACCTCCTGAAAATATACTATGACAAACCTCAAGCCAGCCTCAAATTAGCAGGAGATAACCCCTCCATAATTAAGATTGAAAAGGGAACGAGACAAGGATGCCCCCTCTCCCCCCTGCTCTTCTCGCTAGCAATAGAACCTCTAGCCCAAATGATTAGATCCAATGCGAAGATAGAGGGGGTTATAGTGGGCATGCACCACATGAAAAGCTGTTTTTTTGCAGATGATTTGCTCTGCTCCCTAACGAACCCGACTACATCTGTCCCAGCCCTGATATCCCTCCTAGAACAATTTGGCAGAATATCCGGTTTTAGGATTAACTCGGACAAAACTGAGGCATTAGGCTGCTCCCTCCCAACCCACACTCAGAACTTTTTAAAACAAAATTTCAACTTTACATGGCCAAAGTCAGCAATCAAATACCTGGGAGTTTATATCACCAACTCTATAGACTCAATGTACAAAGCCAACTATCCTCCCATATTCAGGGAATTGCACACTGAGCTTTCAACATGGACTAAAGGTGGCCTTTCTTGGCTGGGTCGCATTAATGCGATCAAGATGAATCTACTGCCCCGGCTTCTGTACCTCTTTAGAACCATCCCAATTCCAATCCCTGCAAAAAATTTGGAAATTTGCCAAAAACAGATCTTTAACTTTATCTGGGAGCACAAACGCCATAGAATCTCAAAAACAGAAATGCACAAAGGCAAACGTATGGGGGGATTAGCATGCCCAAATCTTCACATCTATTTTAAGGCCGCCCAGCTAGCATTCATACCTTTAGCTCATTCAACACAGCATCAACCATTATGGATGTTTATCGAAAACAGGGCAATGACACCTTATACATGGGCCAATATCCTCTGGCTGCCTGAGGTTCCAGATAACCTGAGGGAAATAGACAACCCTTTCATAAAACTTTCCCTAGAAACGTGGCGTTGGGCAGCTAAAACACGACACCTCTCAGCAACACCCTCCACATTGACTGCATTGGCCCCCCATCCAAGATTCGCCCCAACGCTTACCCAAGAATCACTTTTTTGGTGGCAAACAAGGGGATTTTTACGCCTGGGTTCATGGTTCCAAGATAATAAAATTAAACATCCAGAAAATATAATAAATTCTCTGAACATACCACCCAAAGAATACTTTAACTTAAAAAAACTACTATTTCATGTGCACTCAATAAAAAGGGAATTTGGACCCCCCAAAACAAACTGGTTGATTAAACTCTGCGAGTCGCTCCCTCTTTGTAAAGGTATGATTAGTCTACTATACCAGGAACTTCTTTACAACAAACAGACCAGGAAACCGGCATATGTTTCAGCATGGGAACAAGACCTGGGGCACGAAAGAGATGAGGGCGCGTGGACCTCCACATGGGCCAATTTATCTAAAGGCGCACTTAACTTCAGTTTGCTGGAAACCTCACTTAAGGTTCTCCATAGGATATACATAACTCCAGACAGGCAACATAAATGGAACACCAAAGTAAGCCCCAGGTGTTTTAGAGGCTGCCAGGAATCAGGCTCCTTTATTCACATCTGGTGGACGTGCCCTGTGGCAAAAGCCATGTGGGAGGAGGTCTTTGACCTGGTACCCACGATAACCCATACCCACATCGATAGATACCTAGATTGCACTTTTAGGGACCAGATGCCCCCTCCTCTCCAGGCCCCAAAATGTACTACTACAATTCATGATGCTGGCGGCCAAAAGCCACTTAGCAAATCAATGGAAAAGCAACACCCTCAGTCTTCAGGCCATAATTAACAAACTTAACGTTATAGCCACCAACGAACGATTATCACATTTATTAGCTGACGCAATGCCCACATTTCTTGATACATGGAGCCCTTGGCTACACTCCCACCTTAGCTTAAGGGGACTAATGACAACTGACGCTGTGACTGAGGCTTTCCTGGATGGGAGGAGGACCGTGGCGTCTAGAACCTAGCGAGTCCATCATGCGGGGCAAGATCAGGTAAGGTGGCAGCGTGGACCGAGTGCAGGATACCAGGTATAATTAATACCCCCCCTTATTCCCCCCCTCATATCTTCCCTATAACCAATTAAGTTATCAAGACCCCACCTTATTATCCCCCCTCCCCACCTCCACCACCTAAAACAAGAATAATATCCCGACCCTCTAAAGGGAAGGGGATTCATGATACTTAATTTACAACAATAAATGACTAAGGAAGATGTACCCAAATCCACAATAAATCAAAAAAAAATCCATATTAGGCAGATGAAAGATTACTCCACAAAAACAACGCACAGCACTCTGGTAATAAGACTTAACGTTACTAGACAAATAATGTAAACCACATTGCATTTTGTTATGTACTGTTTGATGCATGCTTTATATGCCTAATAAAAACTTGATTGAGAAAAAAAAAAAAAAAAGCAACATTTTAAAACTGTTTCTGCCCGGTCTCGAACCGGGGACCTTTCGCGTGTTAGGCAAACGTGATAACCACTACACTACAGAAACTGCAATGTTTGCTGCAACACTAAGTTTTTGGTGACACATACAAAATATTTATTCTTTCTTATGGTGACTGACAGGGTCAGGTGGAGTAATATCTGTATATAGTGTAACTGTCTGAGAGTAAATACAGATCATACAGGGACAAGCGGTATGTTACAGACCCGCCCTCCACAGGGTGATAATCCCACCCCTCACATTCCCAGTAAGGGCTGTGTATGAGGGGGTCATGGCCCAGCTGCACCCTGGGAAGTGACTTGTACAGTTTTATGTTCTCTCAATAGACTGAATCCAGATTTACTTACAGATGGCCAACTACAAATAAAATAATGATAAAGCCTTATTTATATACACATTCTACACCTGAGTCACTATATATATATAATTCATGGCAAATCTACATATGCCCTAAATTAAAATATAAATACTGATGAAAAAAATCGACCATTCCCATACCGGGAGTAGAACCCGGGCCGCCTGGGTGAAAACCAGGAATCCTAACCGCTAGACCATATGGGAGGGGATGTGATAATACATAGAATAGATTGGTTTTCTGATTGGACGTTGGGAGAATAAGGTTCTGTGAGATTTCTTTTGTTGGATGTTGTTATAACGGTAGCACATCCTTCGCGCGAGTGCTAAATGCGCCCTGACCTAAACGCGCCACACCACAAATGCACCCTGGATTAAAAGTGCGCAAGCCCAATAGCGCCACCCATTTCGCATGCGCGCATTTAGCACCCGCTCAATAGACAATGTGCCGGCCATACAACAAGGACTGAAGGTAGACATCATCATGTTGAGGGGACTTTAAGGTGAGGAAGGCTAGGGGAGGAAGAGAGTATTTGTACAAAGAGATTTATTATAAAAAAGTAAAGGGACACTTCAATTATGAGGAGCTGAAATGAAGTCACTGGATAAAGCAGCAAGTGGACAGGGGTATTAATAAGGAGCAGACCTGGATACAGATTGAGATGGGATTCTCTGGGGCTCTCGCGCAAAAGACGAGGTGCCTGTTATAACAATATTTTAGTATTACAACCAATAGAAAAGCAGATTCTGACTTGTAGTAATGCTGTCCTATTTTGCTGTAATCTTTTATATTCCCTATAACTTATATACATGCACCTTATATGCCAGCTATCGCCATAAAGCGCCGTCCCCCCTGTAGTAACCCACTATGTAAAACGTCACTAATACTAATACAAATATATTACACTATAAGAACAGACAAAGGTAAAAATATTGTGCTTTTTTTTTTGTAGTATCAAAATGAAAAATGTTCTTTGTTTAATTTATTCAATGTTTTCAGTAAAAGCAACATTTTTCTAAAAAAACATGAATGTGTTGGGTGGGAACCAAACTCTAAGCAGCCACTTGGAAGGCAGTTATGCTCACTTCTATACCACCAATGGGAGACTCTATTCTTCTTTTCAGATATGACTGTAATGAGTACTATTTCTTTATTACTTCAGGGGCGTGGGTTCAAATCCCACCACTGCCAGTGACATTTTTTGGGTTTGCTTTAATTTAAACATTATAGATTTCGTAAAATATTAACGTGAATTCGTTTTTTACCAAATTACGGTAATTGGGATCCATGAGAAATCCTCTTTAAACCTGAGTGAGCATGGAGTGTAAGGTCATAGAATTACTGGCACAGGCTGCTTTGAGACAATATAATAAACATCAATGTTCTTCTGTGTCTTGCAGTGATCACAATATTATTTTATTAGTGTCAATCAGTGAGTGTACCTCAGTGATTTCCCCGTCCCCTGCATGTTATCTACTGCTGATAACACTAGAATACCCTGAGAGGGGGGCTAGCATATGTTCATAGTGGTATACAATTGACTGAGAGGCTGTGGATTTATGTTTTAGTACATTCCAAACAGTTGCACATCCCTCATTCTGCACCTGCAGTCACAGATATGGGCCCAGGGGAAAACAACCAGCCCAGGTGAAGCCAAGGGGCCAGGGGGGAGCAAGGGGTGGTTAGGATATGGGCCCAGGAGAAGGTGACAGGGCCCAGGGGGAGTCAGGGGTGCTGGGGATATGGGCCCAGGGCAAACCGACGAAGCCCAGTAGGAACCAGGGTTTTGGGAATATGGGCCCAGGGGAGGCCAAAGGTCCCAGGGGGAGTGAGGATGGTGGGATATGGGCCCAGGGGGACCCAGGGGTACTGAGGTTATGGACCCAGGGGAAACCAACGGGGCCAAGGGGGAGCCAGGAGTGCTGGGAATTTGGGCTTAGGAGTAGCTGATGGAGCCCAGGGGGAAGCGGTGCTGGGGATATGGGCCCAGGAAAAGCCAACGGAGCCCAGGGGGAACCAGAGGTGCTGGGATATTGTCCAGGGGGGGGGGTATGGAAATAAAAAAAATTAATAATGAAAATAAAAATAATGCTGAACTGTAGAGCAGAGCCTCAGTGCTTTGCACTGCCTGCACCAGTGCTAGCTCCACCTTATTATTAGTTTATATTAGATGTGAGTTTTCATGGAGAAAAGCAAATTAAAAAAGCAAAATTTTAAAACTGTTTCTGCCCGGTCTCGAACCGGGGACCTTTCGCGTGTTAGGCAAATGTGATAACCACTACACTACAGAAACTGCCATGCTAACTACAACACTAAGTTTTTGGTGACACATACAAAATATTTATCCTTTCTTATTGTGACTGACAGGGTCAGGTGGAGTAATATCTGTATATAGTGTAACTGTCTGAGAGTAAATACAGATCATACAGGGACAAGCGGTATGTTACAGACCCGCCCTCCACAGGGTGATAATCCCACCCCTCACATTCCCAGTAAGAGCTGTGTATGAGGGGGTCATGGCCCAGCTGCACCCTGGGAAGTGACATGTACAGTTTTATGTTCTCTCAATAGACTGAATCCAGATTTACTTACAGATGGCCAACTACAAATAAAATAATGATAAAGACTTATTTATATACACATTCTACACCTGAGTCACTATATATATATAATTCATGGCAAGTCTATATATGCCCTAAATTAATATATAAATACTGATGAAAAGAATTGACCATTCCCATACCGGGAGTCAAACCCAGGCCGCCTGGGTGAAAACCAGGAATCCTAACCGCTAGACCATATGGGAGGGGATGTGATAATACATAGAATAGATTGGTTTTCTGATTGGACGTTGGGAGAATAAGGTTCTGTGTGATTTCTTTTGTTGGATGTTGTTATAACGGTAGCACATCCTTCGCGCGAGTGCTAAATGCGCCCTGACCTAAACGCGCCACACCACAAATGCACCCTGGATTAAAAGTACGCAAGCCCAATAGCACGACCCATTTCGCATGCGCGCATTTAGCACCCGCTCAATAGACAATATGCTGGCCATACAACAAGGACTGAAGGTAGACATCATCATGTTCAGGGGACTTTAAGGTGAGGAAGGCTAGGTGAGGAAGAGAGTATTTGTACAAAGAGATTTATTATAAAAAAGTAAAGGGACACTTCAATTATGAGGAGCTGAAATGAAGTCACTGGATAAAGCAGCAAGTGAACAGGGGTATTAATAAGAAGCAAGGAGCAGACCTGGATACAGATTGAGATGGGATTCTCTGGGGCGCTCGCGCGAAAGACGGGGTGCCTGTTATAATAATATTTCAGTATTACAACCAATAGAAAAGCAGATTCTGACTTGTAGTAATGCTGTCCTATTTTGCTGTAATCTTTTATATTCCCTATAACTTATATACATGCACCTTATATGCCAGCTATCGCCATAAAGCGCGGTCCCCCCTGTAGTAACCCACTATGTAAAACGTCACTAATACTAATACAAATATATTACACTATAAGAACAGACAAAGCTAAAAATATTGTGTTTTTTTTTTGTAGTATCAAAATGTAAAATGTTCTTTGTTTAATTTATTCAATGTTTTCAGTAAAAGCAACATTTTTGTAAAAAAACATGAATGTGTTGGCTGGGAACCAAACTCTAAGCAGCCACTTGGAAGGCAGCTATGCTCACTTCTATACCACCAATGCTGGGAGACTCTATTCTTTTTTTCAGATATGACTGTAATGAGTACTATTTATTTTTTACTTCAGGGGCGTGGGTTCAAATCCCACCACTGACAGTGACTTTTTTGGAGTTTGCTTTAATTTAAACATTATAGATTTTGTAAAATATTAACGTGAATTGTTTTTACCAAATTACGGTAATTGGGATCCATGAGAAATCCTCTATAAACCTGAGTGAGCATGGAGTGTAAGGTCATAGAATTACTGGCACAGGCTGCTTTGAGACAATATAATAAACATCAATGTTCTTCTGTGTCTTGCAGTGATCACAATATTATTTTATTAGTGTCAATCAGTGAGTGTACCTCAGTGATTTCCCCTTCCTCTGCATGTTATCTACTGCTGATAACACTAGAATACCCTGAGAGGGGGCTAGCATATGTTCATAGTGGTATACAATTGACTGTTAGGCTGTGGACTAATGTTTTAATACATTCCAAACAGTTGCACATCTCTCATTCTGCACCTGCATTCACAGATATGGGCCCAGAGGAAGCAAGGGATGCTGGGGATATAGGTCCAGGAGAAGCTGACAGGGCCCAGGGGGAGTCAGGGGTGTTGTGAATATGGGCCCAGGGGAGGCCAAAGGTCCCAGGGGGAGCAAGGTGCTGGGGATATGGGCCAAGGGGGAGCCAGGGGAGCTGGGGATATGGGCCCAGGAGTAGGCGACGGAGCCCACGGGGAAGGGGTGCTGGGATATTGGCTCCAGGGGGACAAGGGGGTATGGAAATAAAAATAAAATGAATAATCGAAATAAAAATAATACTGAACTAGGGGCCCTGTAGAGCAGAGCCGCGGTACTTTGCACCACCTGCACCAGCGCTAGGTCCACCTTATTATTAGTTAATATTAGATGTAGGTTTTCATGGAGAAAATCAAATTAAAAAGCAAAATTTGAAAAGTGTTTCTGCCCGGTCTCGAACCGGGGAACTTTCACGTGTTAGGCGAAAGTGATAACCACTACACTACAGAAACTGCTATGTATCATGCATCACTAAGTTTTTGGTGATTGATACAAAATATTTATTCTTTCTTATTGTTATAATTACTTCTGTTTTTTATGTATGAGGGTTTAACACGTTCCTTTTCTTTCCAAGGGCTCTCTCAAGACCTCCAAAATATCTGGACCAGAGAGTGATCAGTCGCACACTAAGTGCAATCTTGTATTGAGTCCTTATTCCCCTGGTAAATAGTGCACATTATAGTCTTACCTAGTAACATATACAGAGGCTCTGCTAGTCCATATATACACTGTATCTCCAATGTCTGAGAATGTGTTACAGGCGCATGGAGTTACAGCATTTATATACCACGAATAGGAGCGTTACGGACTCATTGTATCTCACCATACATTGCGCTGGAATGAAGATGTGAACCATAGAGAAATGTATTACCGATCATGCTGGTTTCTATTTTAGCAAGATTTATGTGTAATTGATTCAGGAAAAAAAAGTGATCTGGCAGCAGAGGGATTCACACCCACGGCCCAAAGAAACTGGAACCTTAATCCAGCGCCATAGACCCATCGGCCATGCAACCAACTGATTGGCTGATTTAGTACTGATTAGTATCGATATGTACATAGAGCATTCAGTACATACATATCAGGGTAGGTTTGTAGTACTGTATGTATATATATACTGTATACATGTGACACTGAGTCTAGAAAACTGGCCCATACTTTCAAGTGATGATGTCACAAGTATCTACTTACTGTAAGCATGTGGAATTAATAAGGAAAGTCATTATGTCACCAAGCATCCAAAATAGAAGGGAGTTTAAGTAAGAAATGTACCATTACTGGTTGTTATAAACACACTTTGAGTAGTGTCCTGTAAGGTACATTCCCAGCAGTTTTGTCATCCTGTTATGAATATTCTATAGGAACCAAGGCTGGGAGATTATAAATTAAATATTAGTAGACTTGAGACCAAATACGAAACATTTTCTCACAACCCCTATTTGTTTTATACTCACCCCCAAGAGCCGTAACTACTTATGTACTGCCCTCCCTTTAGCCCCATAAGACCAGTTACATGACCTCTTCACATTTGGATTGTCCAACCTTTTCAACTGATGGACCTCACTGGAAGAGCCAGAAATAGTGTTTATCAAAACGCCAGTATATATTTATATGAACGAAACAAAAGTCATGTTTTTTTTCTATTGGTCAACAAAAACACAAATGTAGTTAAATAAATCTAATGATGTTGCCATTAAATTATCTTCTAATTAACCTCTTAGGTCTCAGAAAATATAAATCTTCAAAAAAGTCCAATCTGGAATGCTGTAAGCACCAAGTTTGGACAATTTACTTACCGTGTCAACGCATGAGGTCCAACAGATAATTTGGTAAACTCCATCTTGGTTCTCACAGCTCATGCATAGAAACAGAAACTTATAGGGAGGAGCGCAAAGCTAAAAGTTTCACATAGGAAAATAAAATAAAATACAAACAATATATTTCAAAACTAAATACATAATCCCCTCCATCAGCTCCTACACCTAAATGCAGCCCTCCAACAGTAGCCATTAAGCCTAATGTATGATCCCTCTCTATTAACACTTACTCCTAAATACATGGCCTCCACATTGGCTCATAAGTCTAACATATGATCCCTTCCCATTAACTCCTAAATGCATGGCCTCCTCATCAGCCATTAAGCCTAACATATACCACCTCACAATTAGCACTGGCACCTAAATGCTTGCCCTCCCCACTATCTCTGAAACATAATGTAAGCCTAATTACATGCTCATTCTCTAATTACATACTTAAGCATATGCCTCCTCACTCACTCACTCACTCACACACTCACTTGCTCTTTCCTGCTAATATCTACAACATAATTGCATAACCCTATTGCCGGATAACTGTAGTTGCCGGTTAATTGTGAGTCCCCGAATTTAAGGGTCTAAACAACCCTTAAACCCCCCCAAAAAAACTCAAAATGCCTTTTAAAAAGGCATTAGCACCTAAAACTGTGCCATTTAAAAAACAATTAGAAAAAAAGTTCAAATTTTTTTTTGCAGTCTCGAACTGCCGGATAGTGCCGGGGAATTGATGCCAGTGCTGGTTTCTTGAGAGTCCTGGATAGTTGAGTGCCAGATAACCAGGATGCTACTTTATATATATCACATATTATAATTGTCTAACTGCGATTCGTCGTCACGCTTGCGCCGAATCGCAGTTTGACAATGATAAACTGCGCATTGCGCAGCAGTAGCCGCCCATGCGCAGAGCGCAGCGCCAGCCGCGCATGCGCGCAGCGCGGCCCGAGCCGAAAGCAGATGGAAGAGTGGGGAAGAGTGGGGAAGAGGGGGGGGAGAGGCACAGAGGGAGAGTGGGGAAGAGGGGGGGTAGAGGCACAGAGGGAGAGTGGGGAAGAGGGAGAGTGGGGAAGAGGGGGGGAGAGGCACAGAGGGAGAGTGGGGAAGAGGCACAGAGGGAGAGTGGGGAAGAGACACAGAGGGAGGGGGGAGAGACACAGAGGGATAGGTGGGAAAGAGACACAGGGGAGGTAGAGGAGGGGGAAAAGACACACGGGAGGGAGAACAGGGGGAAGATACACATGGGAGGAAAATGGGGGGGGGGGAGAGGGGAACAGACACAGGGGGAAGGGGGAAAGAGACACAGGCCAGGGGGGAACAGGCACAGAGGGAGAGGGGGGAAGAGGCACAGAGGGAGAGGGGGAAGAGACACAGGGGGGGAGAGATACAGAGGGTGAGGGAGGAAGAGACACAGAGGGAAAGGGGGGAAGAGGTACATAGAGAGGGGGAAAGAGGCACAGAGGGGGGGGAAACAGAGGAAGGGGTGAAGAGACACAGTGGCGAGACACACAGAGAGAGGCGGGGGAAGAGGCACAGAGGGAGAGGGGTGAAAGACACAGAGTGGGGAGAGACACACAGGGTGAGGGGGAAGAGACAGGGAGGAAGAGGAGGAAGAGGCACGGAAAGAGGAGGGGGAAGAGACACAGGGGAGTGAGAGGAGGGGGAAGAGACACAGGGGAGAGAGTGCAGGGGGGAAGATACACAAGGGAGGGAAATGGAGACACGAGGAAGGCCGGAACAGACACAGGGGGAGGGGGAAAGTGACACAGGCCAGGGGGGAACAGACACAGGGGAGGGTTGGGGGAGACACAGGGGGGGAAGAGATGCATGGGAGGGAGAAGGGCGAAAGAGACACAGGGGAGGGGTTTAGAGACACGGGAGGGAGAGGGAGGTAAAAACACAGGGGGGCAGGAGATACAAGGGAGGTAGACGAGGCGGAAGGAGACACAAGGGAGGGAGAGGAGGGGGGAAATAAGACACGAGGGAGGACGTAGACAGAGGGAGAGACTCGCAATGAGCTCCAACGGGGCTCATTGCACGGCCTGTGATGAGCGCCAACGGCGCTCATCACAAGGCCAGTAAAGTAGAGGGGGAGAGGCTTACATTGTGTGGCAAACAGCATTGCCAGGCTTCAGTTTATATTGCCGTCATTTTTGACGGGCAAGTCGCTAGTATATATATATATATATATATATATATATATATATATATATATATATTACATAGACCTATCCTGAAGCTTTCCAAAGAGTCCATGGTTATGGCCAAAAGAAATGGGTAATCCATTCATGGTCAGTTTGGCCAGCAATTCCAGAGAAGGATCAGTAAACCGCAGAGAGTGTAACACCAACAGAAAACACTTTGGGTAAATTAAGGAATAACCAGCAGCTCAGCAAAGTACTGGGGATAAAACCTAACTTGATGTTGAAGGGCATACAAAATATGTTCCTCTGGCAAGTTGCATAGATTATTTAAAAGGTCCTTGTTTGGGCTTCCACGGTCTGCATTAAATTGGAAAGGACCCCAGAGTTGCGCAATCATTTTCACATGCTTGTGGTCATGGCTTCCATTTTAGGCCTCTTGTGCTTTGCTCATTCTTATACATTGTCTTTAAAGGATCACTTTAGGTCTATAAAGGACCATACATGGGCTATTCCAAATTGGACTGCTAGTCTATCTGTAACTAGAGTTGGGCTATCTTATGGGATCATACACAGCCATTGAATGCTACTGTCCAAGGTCTATTTGAAGAGGACAGATTAACAGAAGCCAATACAGATCTTATCTGAGCCTACTGTTCCCCCAGCTCCTCCCAGGTTTCTTATCCTATTACAAAGACAAAAGGTCCTTCATCATTAAAGCAAAGTTAATTAATTAAAGGCTTTTATTTTTACTAATATATACATTTTAGACTGTCAATACAGACCCCATAAACCCTTAGTTAACCCCATCACTTATGAGGTCAATACAGTCCCCCATAAGCCCTTCATTAACACCTACACTACTTACCTACACTACCTACCTACCCCTAATAACCCCAACACCACCACTCTAATTACAGGAAACAAAAAAACTAAAGTCACAAAAAATAAAAAATCGACATTAGATAAAATAAAAAAAACCTAAGTCCCAAAAAATTAAAAAAGAAACATTACAAAAACTGAAAAAAATACATTACAACCCCCCCCCCCCCACCCACTACAGAAAAAAAAAATATTTCACACCTGAAAAGGAAATACATATAATACATACAATACATACAATACAAATAAAATGAAATACAATAAGATATACCCCTATCTAATATACAATACATCCTATCTATCTAATATACATCACCCAATCTATCTAATATACAAAAAATACTATCTATCTAAAATACATCCTATCTATCTAATATACAATACATCCTATCTATCTAATATACATCACCCAATCTATCTAATATACTAAAAATACTATCTATCTAAAATACATCCTATCTATCTAATATATATCCCCCAATCTATCTAAATAAATACCACAATCTAATATACAATACATGCTATCTATATAAAACACATACCCCTAGCTAACATGCAATAAATGCTATCTCTATAGAAAATTATCTAATTCTAAGCTAAAATAAAATAATTAAGACCACATACCTTTGCAGATGTCGCTACAGATCAGCTGCCTAGGGGTAAAAATAAAAAAATCAGTGCAACACATTTACAGAAAATAAATAAACATTATAAACATTCTAAATATTTTACTCACCTTTCCAGCATGTCCCCATCCTCCTTCTTTTCTTCTTCTTTGGTGCGGCCCCTGTTAAAAAAAAAACATAACATTAGTACACATACATAAATATAAAACAAAATAAAATAAATATAATCTACATTGTACTTACCTCCCAGCGCTGTCTCCGGCCTCCTCCTCTTCTGCCCCGCCCTGGAACCGCGCCCTAAAAAAATAATAATAATAAATAACGGAGATCCGCACTCGTAGACCCCCCCCCCCCCCCCCAATGCTAATGGGCCTCCCAGAGCCTTTTCCGGAAGAAAATAGGCAACGGCGCCTTCTGATTGGGTAAAAAAACGCTGTCTATCAAATTCACCCAATCAGGTGGCACCAATGTGTGAGCCAATCAGAAAGGGATAAACCCTAAAATCCCACTCTGATTGGATAATGCACCTGTCAATCTTTATTTAAACCATTCACAAATAGCAGATGCCTTCAGCCAATCACAATGGAATACACCCCCACAGGGTGATTGGCTAGAGGCATCTGCGCATTCTGATTGGTTGCACTGACAATAGCCAATCACAATGAGATACACCCCCACATACTGATTTGCTGAAGGCATTTGCGCCTTCTCATTGGATGTTGTCAATGTCAATCAGTATTACAGCCAATGAGAAGGCGCAGATGTCTTCAGCCAATCACCCCGTGGGGCTGTATCCCATTGTAATTGGCTGATGGCAATCAAAGCCTTCTGATTGGTTCAAAAAAAAGATTGACAGGTGCGTTATCCAATCAGAGTGGGATTTTGAGGTGTATCCCTTTCTCATTGGCTCACAATTAGCGTCTTCTGATTGGCTGAATTTGATAGATAGCGTTTTCAGCCAATCAGAAGCCGCCATTGCCAATTTTCTTCGAGAAAACTCTGTAGGAGGTTCATTAGCGTCGGGTACATCCACGAGTGCGGATCTCCATTTCTATTTTTTCGTTTACAGCGCGGATTGTTCCAGGGCCCATCCGGGGCAGAAGAGGAGGAGGCATCGCGGGGAAATAAGTACAATGTATATTATGTTTATTTTACTTTGTTTTATGTTTATGTATGTGTACTAATGTTATTATTTTTTTAACAGAAGAAAAGAAGGACGGGCACATGCTGAAAAGGTGAGTACAATATTTAGAATATCTACTATGTTTATTTATTTTATGTAAACATGTTGTAGTCATTTATTTTATCTTTTTTACCCTAGGTGGCTGATCTGAAGGGACATCTGCAAAAGTAAGTGGTCTTAATTATTTTATTTTAGCTTAGAATTAGGGTTTCTATATAGAGATAGCATGTATTGTATATTAGATTGTGGGATGTATATTACATAGATAGTATTTATTGTATATTAGATAGATTGGGGATGTATTTTACATACATAGGTTGTATTGTATATTAGATAGATAGGGGGATGTATATAAGATAGATAGGATGTATTGTATATTACATAGGGATGTATTGCATTGTATTTCATTTTATTTGTATGTATTTTATTGTATGTTTTGTATTGTATGTATTATATGTATTTCCTTTTCAGGTGTGTAATTGTTTTTCTTTTTTTCTGTAGTGGCGGGGGGGGGGGGGGGGGGGTTATAATGTATTTTGTTATTTTCTGTTAAGATTTATGTTCTTTTTTTTATTTTTTGTGACTTAGGTTTTTTATTTTCTGTAATGTACATTTTTTGTTATTTAGGTTTTATTCTTTTATGTAATGTAGATTTTTTTATTTTTGGTGACTGTAGTTTTCTTGTTTTCTGTAATTAGAGTGGTGGTGGTGAGGTTATTAGGGGGTAGGTAGGTAGTGTAGGTAGGTAGTGTAGGTGTTAATAGATTAGTATAGAGGGGGGTTAGTTGATATTTAATGTTTTATTGGGGGGGTATAGTGCAGTGGAGTGTTTAGACTTAGTGTCATGATGGTCCTTGAGGACCGTCTTGGCACTTATGTGGTTAATGTTGGGTTGTAACAGGCCCATAATGGTTATAATATACCCTTATTGGACTGATGGCGTTAAATAGAGGCTTATGAGGGTCTGGATAGACCCCCATAAGAGACAGGGTTAAAATGGTGTTGTGCTTACACTTTGGGTCTTGAGGGTCCGCATGTATTACATGCGTTCATTAGTGTGTTAGAGGGGTCTATATAGTTGAGGCACACAGTACACTCACATTGTGTGGCAAACCTAATTAACCACTTGGAAAAGCATTTCAACACTTTATTTTATTGACCGTCATTTTTTGACGGGCAAGTCGCTAGTATATATATATATATATGTATTCTACATTAAATTATGTATATATATATATATTTTTTTTTTTTTAACTCTCTCTCGATCTATATATGTGTGTATATGTGTATATATATGTATATATATATATATATATATATATATATATATACATATATATATATATATATATATATTTATAGTTACATAGTAATTGGGGTTGGATAAAGACTTTTAGTCAATTAAGTAAATTTTTTATATATAAATAAAATATATATTTGCATATGAACTATTATTTTATATGTAACACACACAATGTGTATAGATAGATATTGTTACATACATATATATGCAATCGGACCAGCGCCCTAAGGATCTCTACTCTACTCTAAGTCCTCCGTGCCACCACCGGAGATATTGAAGGTTTGGCAGTAATTTACTTTACTTTTCTTACATAATGTGTTTCTGTTTCCTGATTATTGTAACGATGGAGGTGAATACTGTATTATATGGGGGAGTTACTTTATACCAAGGCTCACCCCCTGGTGACACTTGTTGTTGTATCAGCTCCTCCCAAGACTTTCTATAGAATCATATCCGCCCCCCCCCCCTTATATATCAAATGCCCGAACCAGTCCCAACCAATCAGTGCTGCTCACCTGTTATGTGGGAATAATATGGCAGACGTTTCGATATTCTTGTAATGAATGTACCACTCCCCTTGTGCTGTACTACATTTCCCAGCATGCATCACTTCACTGCAAGAAGTGGTGTATAAGTATCACCTGGGCTGAGTATACCAGCAGTCTCATGGTGACTGACAGGGTCAGGTGGAGTAATATCTGTATATAGTGTAACTGTCTGAGAGTAAATACAGATCATACAGGGACAAGCTGTATGTTACAGACCCGCCCTCCCCAGGGTGATAATCCCAGCCCTCACATTCCCAGTAAGGGCTGTGTATGAGGGGGTTATGGCCCAGCTGCACCCTGGGAAGTGACTTGTACAGTTTTATGTTCTCTCAATAGACTGAATCCAGATTTACTTACAGATGGCCAACTATTAATAAAATAATGATAAAACCTTATTTATATACACATTCTACACCTGTGTCACTATATATATATAATTCATGGCCAAGTCTATATATGCCCAAAATTAAAATATAAATACTGATGAAAAAAATGGACCATTCCCATACCGGGAGTCGAACCCGGGCCGCCTGGGTGAAAACCAGGAATCCTAACCGCTAGACCATATGGGAGGGGATGTGATAACACATAGAATAGATTGGTTTTCTGATTGGACGTTGGGATAATAAGGTTCTTTGTGAATTCTTTTCTTGGATATTCTTATAGTGGTAGCACGTCTTTCGAGTGCTAAATTCGCCCCAACATATAATCTATGTGTAATTCTGGGGAAACAATGTCTACAACTCTGTTTCTTCTCACATTGCCCTTTCTGTGTATACGAGTGTGTCCCTGTGTGCATGTGTAATCACATAATACATATAATAATGATCATACAATACATTAGAATTATTGAGGATGCATTGTCTGCAATCGCTCAACCTGAAAAGTTAACAATACCTGTATAATGTTATATATGTTGTTGCTGTTCAGCTTCTGCCATTCTGAGCTGCCTCAAGCTCATCTTCATTACTTTAATGACCTCATCTATCCACATCTGCGGCCCCTTTTTCATGTGCCTAGCCTCAGAGTCTTCTCTAGGGAATTCTGTCTTTTTATGATATGGTGAACAGTTTGTATTGATTTCCTGTAGTATTAATTGGTTGGATCCTTCTGCAGTCCAAGGAACTCTAAGAAGTTTTCTCCAACACCACAATTAAAAGACGTCCATTTTAGGGTGTTCAGCCTTCTTTATGGTCCAGCTCTCACATCCGTATGTTACTACTGGGAATACCAGAGGTCTAACTATACATAATTTAATAGTTGTTCATACCAGGAGTCATAGCCAGGCCACCTAGGTGAGAACCAGAAATCCTAACCACTAGAAAATGTGGGAATTACAGTATATTTACCTGCATTATGTATACAATTCTATAAATGATTCTACTTTTTAATAGCTTGTCCAGACTTGCCATAGCTTTCCTTCCCAGAAGCAAATATCTTTTAATTCCATGTCTGTAATCACCTCTACAGAGTCAGCGAAAGTAAAATCTCTCACCATATCCCCTTCTTCCCCGTCTATTTGCCAGGAGCTCAGATTGCAGTTTGCACTCTCTTCTTTCACCCTCATTATTAGGTCCTTTACTTCTTCATCACTTTCTTCCATCACATCCACTTTGGCCTGAAAGGTTCCCCTGAGATCCCTAATTTTTCTGAAAAGATCTCTTGACTTTTCCATTTTATCTTCTATCTCTTCACATTATTCATTATAGAACGTCTCCTTGTCTCTTCTTGCTATCCTCTGGAATTCTGCATTGAGTTGGACAAATCTTTTCCTATCTCCACTACCTTTCGCTTTCCTTCTTTCCTGCACTACTCATTAGCTAGCCAGTTTGATTATTAGTTTTCTTTCTTTTTGGGGATATTCTCTATTGATGTTTTCTGGACCATGTCACAAACCTCCGTCCAAAGTTCTTGCATTCTGTCTACCATGTCCAGTCATTGGCAGAATTGTACTAAGCTCTGACCTGCTTCATTTTGTACTCCAAGGCCAAACTTGCCAGTTATTCCAGGTGTCTTTTGGCTAGCTATTATAGCATCCCAATCTCCTCAGATGAGAGGAACATCTTTTATTGGTCTTATATAACAGTCATATCTGGGATACACAAATGGTTAAACATTCGAAAGAATTTATATGGCTCTGCGATCGGCCACGTGTGAAGGCTCTGGCTTTAGTCATGGAGGGGGGATAGCAAGCTATTTGCCCAGGAGTATGGGCTAGAACTGGGGGATGTCTTTGGTGTTTTGGGTCATCTCTCTGTGTTTTGATATATCTCTGTAACAACAAAAAAGGGCCAGTCTGATTTTGGACACACTAAACAAAGGTGGTGTTGTAGTCTGCTTGTACTAATCAAAGGTCCATGGTGTGTGATTCTTAGATCCTAAGAAAAAAGGTCTGATGGTGCCTATATCTTCAGAAATGAGGCTGTCATCTGAAGTGTGTGCTGGAGTCGAGATCGCTGAACAAACAGTTGCGACCCGTAAAGAGAGACTTGGGGTGAGCGTAGTCCCCCAAATCAGGCGGCATGACAGCTGGTGGCAGCGGTGGGAGATCTCAAGCATTTTTACCAGCAGCCCTGATGCATGTGAAAACGTATCCAGGGGGTAAACCGAGTACTTTCAGAGGCTTGGAGGAGATCCAGAGGCCCGTTAGGCGATTTGTCCAGCGCTATCAAACCAGCTCCCTGGTTGCCTGCAGAGCAGAGGTTATTCAGGAGAAAAGGAACCACATCACAAGGCTGATGGAGAGCACATCACGTTGTCATGGAAGAGGACTTGGCAGCAGCTCTTACGGGTCAGTGGACGGCATTCCTGGGAATCCAACAGGGAGTTTAGCTATCCAAATGGCTGGTGGGACTGGTTTGGGACAAGATCGTTTTGGAGGAGCGGTATGATGATCTGATGGAGCCAGCCATTGCATTGCAACAGCCCTCCTACTACAGAATGGAGTTAATGAAGGGACTCCAGGGTGTACTGCAGGGCGATCCAGCATGTGGTATTAAGCCTATAGAACATGGGGTGATCCTGTATAATCAGCGCTGCCAAGAATTGGGACTGAAATCAGTGTCCTAGGAGGCTGTATTGATTGAACCCTTGATCCAGCAAGAGATGGAGCTGGAAATCAGTTAAATGAATCTGCTGGTGGAAGCAGCCCAGGCTAGGACCTGGTTGAAGGGAAGGAAGGATCCCTGCCAAGCAGATGGGGATGATGAAGACACATCCTGGCACCAGGAGGCCCTGGAAGCATACAGCTGTTTTGATTTCTGTTTGCCCTCGGAGAGCACTGGCTGTGTAAGAAGTGCAGCAGAGGACTGTTGGCAGAAGCCAGGCCAAACAGAGAGTCTGGAAGTGATTAGCTATGTTCGCCGTTCCCTGGGAATGGACTGTGGGCCTAGCATGGAGCTCCAGCTGATAAAAAATGTCAGAAAAGCTAGCCACAGATCAGAGGGCAGGGGAGGTTATGATCCCTGAGATCCTGCCAAACAGAGACCCAGCAAATCAGTTAAAGAGGGACCACATTCCTTATTGTGTCCCAAAGCAAGGAGAGATGAAGCACAGTGCCCTGACTGTGGTTCCAGGCAAGATGGAATACAGCGCACGGACTGTGGTCCAAGGAAATGGAGAAATGGAGTCCCATGCCCAGACCATTGTTACAGGTGAGCAGAGGTAATGTGGCCAGACTGCGGTGGAGGGGAAAGTGAGGCCTCCAGTCCAGACCACCATCATGGATGCTAGGTTCAGGATCAGACCGGTATGTTCCTCCCTGGAAGTATTAGTTTAAGTGACTCCCAAGGAAAATGTTTCCCCTCAAAAATTAGGAATAGGAGGGCACTGGCCCTGGTTTTTGGGGGGTGGGGTATCAATGGCACCCTTGGACTGTATTGATTACCCTGGCACAGAGGACTGTTGTGTGATTCTTAGATTCTAAGAAAAAGGGTCTGATGGTGCCTGTCTCTTCAGAAATGAGGCTCTCATCTGAAGTGTCTGCTGGTGTCGAGATCTGAACAAACAGTTGCGACCTGTAGAAAGAGAGAGACTTGGAGTGAGCGTAGTCCCCCAAATCTGTCAGGCGTGATATTAAGACTTTCAAACCTTCCCCATCCCTCACCTTTACAGTACTCTAAAATCAGGTCTATAATCTCCTAACCCAGTACCTCCAATAAATCCTACAGCAAATTACCTGCCATGACAATGTATTTAATGTACCATGCATTGATTGGTGGTTGGGCAGCCAATTGTCAACCAGAGATCCTGGCACCATTTTCCAGCCAGAGTACATTTGCCAGCCACCACAATATATTTTAACAAAGTAACATGACATCTTGCGATTAAAGTTTTAGACGTATACATAAAGGGAATTATCTTTTTATGCAAGAACATTTATTGCAATTTAATCCTGGTATAATGCTACCAGTTCTGGCTGGTCTTAAAAGCGACAGAGACAGCATCTTGGAACTGGGTGATGTTGGAGAAAATCCAGACAAATACTATTTAAACATACATTTTACTGTTACAAGTCCTCTTAATATATCTTATAGGTATTAGGATTATCTTTACAATATTGAAAATGTACTGAATTTCAAATCCAAGGTTATCTCCCACTTCACAATTCTGGTTCAAATTTAATTTTTTTAGGCACACAATTTTGGTGTATAATGGGTTTCAGGGTATAACAATTGTATTGAGCAATAACCTATTTTGAGGGCAGTATCACTTTAAGGACGATCAGCAGTCACTTCCAGTATGTAACTGGCATATCCAGCTACATGGATTCAAACTCACAGTAATCGGTAGATCTGGCTCCATAGACTTCTATGGGAGATCCGCGGATCTTATTAAGTCATCAAGTATTGTTAACTTGGCTGTCAGACAGCAAATGAAAGACAAAGGTCAAGTGGTGTCAAGTGCTCTGCAAGTAATATCCCTTTGAGTCTTTGTCTAGCAGTTAACCGCATATTATAAAATTCTTGACCTTTTTCATTGTTCCTGACCTCCCATTTAATCTAATATGGAGCCCGAAATGTTATGAAAGTCGTGTTCGGCCACTAAAAGTGTATACATCCCTGAGCCCCGCGACTCCCCTAAGCAAACGCTCCTATGACACATTAAAGGTAACCCTACCCAGAAGGAGGTCGGTAAGAGAACAGGATACCCAACTGTCAGTTCCCCTATGCACACAGGGCCCTAGAGATATCCGTTTTCCCATTCACATGGCACCCTGGACCTACTACTCAGATTCCACTAGCTTCCTCGCTTAGCAGAGATCTTCTTGCCGATAACCTAAGTCTATACACCCCGGATTCATGGGCTCCCACTTGGGTCAGATTTTGACCCCTCATTCATGGACCGGAGATATCTGACATCTGGGGAGACTGATGGGTAAAGGGAGGAGAAGCACCAAAGATCTTAATAGTGCAGCTCAATTTAAATGATTTAGTCCATGTAATGAAACAAAACAACAAAAAACAAACCAAAGTAAGGTATCGCACTCGCGTGTATGACCCTCAAACCCAATGATGTATGGTAATGGCATGTGAAGAGCACGTATTCGCAGCACAGGATACACCTTCTCCCTATTTGGAATCTTCTTCTGGTTGAATAAGAGACAGAAGTTACTTGGTGTAGGCTAGGCACTGTGTAGGATCACTTGCTTGGCGTTGGTTTTAAGACCTTAACTGTTTAACTATTTGCTTTTTCCACTTGCATATTCATTATTGTTTACATCTGATGTAGGTTGATACATTAATGCTACTGATTTGCACATACTCTCTTTTTGAATCCAGACATCATTGTTGCAACCTGTCCAGGAACCTAGTAACTGGGCCTAATAATCGGCAACTAGTCCTATCTTCCTGCTAAGCCGATCTGTATGGGGGGACAGAGAGCCTATACAACCTGCAGGTAGGAACGCTCTAATAACCTTTTCAAGCCCAACAAAGAGTGGGTTGTGACAATGACCCTAATGTATAAGGCCCACAACAACAGTGCAACCCCTTATATGCTATCGTCCTAAAATACTCCCCCACCCTTCCTCTCTGCTAACGACCTTCTTCTTTTCTCCTCCGCTCTACCAGCTGAGCTATCGAAGGCTTGCATTTAACTGTCCACTAGAAAAGCTTTTATTCCATATTGTGTATCAGTTTAGGGACCATCCAGATAATGAAAAATAAATAATATGGCAGACATGTGGATACTCTTGTAATTAATGTACCACTCCCCTTGTGCTGTACTACATTTCCCAGCATGCATCACTTCACTGCAAGAACAGGTGTATAAGTATCAGCTGGGCTGAGTATACCAGCAGTCTCATGGTGACTGACAGGGTCAGGTGGAGTAATATCTGTATATAGTGTAACTGTCTGAGAGTAAATACAGATCATACAGGGACAAGCGGTATGTTACAGACCCGCCCTCCACAGGGTGATAATCCCACCCCTCACATTCCCAGTAAGGGCTGTGTATGAGGGGGTCATGGCCCAGCTGCACCCTGGGAAGTGACTTGTACAGTTGAATGTTCTCTCAATAGACTGAATCCAGATTTACTTACAGATGACCAACAATAAATAAAATAATACTAAAACCGTATTAATATACACATTCTACACCTGTGTCACAATATATGTAATTTATGGACAATTCTATATATGCCCTAAATTAAAATTAAAATAATGATGACAAAAATTGACCATTCCCATACCGGGAGTCGAACCCGGGCCGCCTGGGTGAAAACCAGGAATCCTAACCGCTAGACCATATGGGAGGGGATGGCATCGCACCTAGAATAAATTGGTTTTCTGATTGGACGCTGGGAGAATAAGGTTCTGTGTGATTTCTTTTGTTGGATGTTGTTATAACAATATTTCAGTATTACAACCAATAGAAAAGCAGATTCTGACTTGTAGTAATGCTGTCCTATTTTGCTTTAATCTTTTATATTCCCTATAACTTATATACATGCACCTTATATGCCAGCTATCGCCATAAAGCGATGTCACCCCTGTAGTAACCCACTATGTACAACCTCCTTAATGCTAATACAAATAAAATATTGTGGGGTTTATCTTTCTTTTTGTATCAAAATTGCAAACGTTCTTTATTTAAATTATTATCTGTCTTCATTAATAGCAAAACTATTGTTTTTTTAAAACAAAGATGCGTTGGCCGGGAATCGAACACGGGTCAACTGCTTGGAAGGCAGCTATGCTCACCACTATACCACCAACGCTATGGAGCTCCTGTTACATTTCTATACTTTTCCAAGTATTATCGTAAGTAATAGTATTTCCTTTTTACTTTGGGGTTGTGGGTTCGAATCCCACCGCTGCCAATATTAATTCTAACATTGGAGCCTTTTCCTAAAATTTAAACATGTCAATATTTTGCTCATATTAATTGGAATAAGTCATCTATAAACCTGAGTAAGTATGGAGTGTAAGGTTATAGAATTCCTGTCACAGGGTGCTTTGGGACAGTATAATAAACATATACCCTTCTGGGTCGTTACCTTGTTGTGGTGAAGGGGCTTGTGCACATCAATGAAGCTGTGAGCTATACCATTTAGGGTCACCAAAGATGGGCAGGTCATAGCAAAGAGGTCAGAAAAATCGCGGACCACTGGAGAAGGAACTTGCAACCCACTCCAGTATCTTTGCCAAGAAAACCATATGGATAAGCACAACCAGAGACATAATGGTAAGATGTGCCTGCATTCTATAGGGTCATGAAGTGTCGGAGACAACTGACTGACTTGGCAACAATAAACATACTCATATTCTTCTTCGTTTATGTCTTAAAGTGGTCACAACCATTTTTATGAGTGTCCATCCATGAGCCTATTTGATCTCCTCTACTTACTACTGATGAACACTAGAATACCCCAGGGGGGAACCTCTGGACTTTGGGACTGTTAAAAGAATATGGGCCCTTGGACTAGCAATAATTAATACTAGCGACTTGCTCGTCAAAAATGACGGCAATAAAATTTGCAGTCTGGCAATGCTGTTTGCCACACAATGCGAGGCTCTCCCCGCGCTAACCTGCAGGCCTCGTAATGAGCGCCTTCGTCCTTTGGTTTTTATCCCTTATTTCCCTCCCCTGTGTCTCTTTCCACCCTCTCCCTCCACTGTGTCTCTTTCCACCCTCTCCCTCCCCAGTGTCTCTTTCCATCCTCTCCCTCCCCTGTGTCTCTTTCCACCCTCTCCCTCCCCTGTGTCTCTTTTCACCCTTTTCCTCCCCTGTGTCTCTTGCCACCCTCTACCTCCCCTGTGTCTCTTTCCACCCTCTCCCTCCCCTGTGTCTCTTTCCACCCTCTCCCTCCCCTGTCTCTTTCCACCCTCTCCCTCCCGTGTCTCTTTTCACCCTCTCCCTCCCGTGTCTCTTTCCACCCTCTCCATCCCCTGTGTCTCTTTCCACCCTCTCCCTCCCCTGTGTGTCTTTCCACCCTCTTCCTCCCGTGTCTCTTTTCACCCTCTCCCTCCCCAGTGTCTCTTTCCACCATCTCCCTCCCCAGTGTCTCTTTCCACCCTCTCCCTCCCCAGTGTCTCTTTCCACCCTCTCCCTCCCCTGTGTCTCTTTCCACCCTCTCCCTCCCCTGTGTCTTTTTCCACCCTCTCCCTCCCCAGTGTCTCTTTCCACCATCTCCCTCCCCAGTGTCTCTTTCCACCCTCTCCCTCCCCTGTGTCTCTCTCCACCCTCTCCCTCCCCAGTGTCTCTTTCCACCCTCTCCCTCCCCAGTGTCTCTTTCCACCATCTCCCTCCCCAGTGTCTCTTTCCACCCTCTCCCTCCCCTGTGTCTCTTTCCACCCTCTCCCCCTCTCCCTCCCCTGTGTCTTGCTCCTCTCTCTCCCTACTCAAGTCTTGCGTGTCCTTGTATTCAAATTACAGGAATCTGCACTGATACAAAATGTTGGGTTTTCTTCAGGGAGATATATTACAACTAGGTTGCAAACACTTAGAAGTATCTAGGAATATTTTATTCCAAAGTCAAGTTGTTTTTTCAATTATTCTTAATAATTAAAAAAAAATGGCTATATGTTTTGGTATCCATTTTTTTCTAAAGTGAATCAATCCTGGGAAATTCCACATTGTTATTGTTTCCTTTCGTTGTTTATTTACGTTCTTTGTACTATTAGAGATTAACACTTTACTCTTTCCAATATAACTTTTTTAACATTACCTTAACACATATAATAGTTGTCAAACTACGAATCATCTTCACGTTTCGTGAGCTCGCGAAGCGAGGGGCTGCATTTGCGGAGGTGGAGGCTTTACGGCACCTCACAAGCGCATAGAAAATAGTGCATGCACACCTTGCACACGCACACGCAGGGGCTCCTCCACTTCCTCGCTCAGGGGCTCCAAAAAGGAAGATCCGGCCCTGGACATGTTGCTTGTTTCCTGTTTAATGTCTAACTGGCCTGTTGTCCAGTCCCCTAAACAAAATGGCCAACAATTATAAGCATGACAGATGTACTTTGTTAGTTTAGGGAAATTCTTTTGTAAGACATTTGTTACTTATAAAAGTTAATAATATTTAGCAAAGAGAATCTCTGTGGTCACTGGAAATAGTCCCACCCACCCAATACGAGGACCCAACTGGTGGGAGTTCCAGAGCGCGTCTATATAATTATATATATATTTATAGTTACATAGTAATTGAGGTTGGATAAAGACTTTTAGTCAATTAAGTATAATGTTTATATATAAATAAAATATCTCTTTGCATATGAACTATTATTTTATCTGTAACACACACGATGTGTATAGATAGATATTGTTACAAACATATATATGCAATCGGACCAGCGCCCTAAGGATCTCTACTCTACTCTACAGTCCTCCGCGCCACCACCAGAGATATTGAAGGTTTGGCAGTAATTGACTTTACTTTTCTTACATAATGTGTTTCTGTTTCCTGATTATTGTAACGATGGAGGTGAATACTGTATTATATGGGGGAGTTACTTTATACCAAGGCTCACCCCCTGATGACACTTGTTGTTGTATCAGCTCCTCCCAAGACTTTCTATAGAATCAAATCCGCCCCCCACCCTTATATATCAAATGCCCGAACCAGTCCCACCCAATCAGTGCTGATCACCTGTTATGTGGGAATAATATGGCCGTCATCTGGATACTCTTGCAATGAATGTACCATTCCCGTTGTGCTGTACTACATTTCCCAGAATGCATCACTTCACCGCAAGAACAGGTGTATAAGTATCACCTGGGCTGAGTATACCAGCAGTCTCAGGGTGACTGACAGGGGCAGGTGGAGTAATATCTGTATATAGTGTAACTGTCTGAGAGTAAATACAGATCATACAGGGACAAGCGGTATGTTACAGACCCGCCCTCCACAGGGTGATAATCCCACCCCTCACATTCCCAGTAAGGGCTGTGTATGAGGGGGTTATGGCCCAGCTGCACCCTGGGAAGTGACTTGTACAGTTTTATGTTCTCTCAATAGACTGAATCCAGATGTACTTACAGATGGCCAACAATAAATAAAATAATATTAACACCTTATTTATATACACATTCTACACCTGAGTCACTATATATATATAATTCATGGCCAAGTCTATATATGCCCTAAATTAAAATATAAATACTGATGAAAAAAATTGACCATTCCCATACCGGGAGTCGAACCCGGGCCGCCTGGGTGAAAACCAGGAATCCTAACCGCTAGACCATATGGGAGAGGATGTATTAATGTGTAGAATAGATTGGTTTTCTGATTGGACGTTGGGAGAATAAGGTTCTGTGTGATTTATTTTCTTGGATATTCTTATAGTGGTAGCACGTCTTTCGAGTGCTAAATTCGCCCCAACATATAATCTATGTGTAATTCTGGGGAAACAATGTCTACAACTCTGTTTCTTCTCACATTGCCCTTTCTGTGTATACGAGTGTATCCCTGTGTGCATGTGTAATCACATAATACATATAATAATGATCATACAATACATTAGCATTATTGAGGATGCATTGTCTGCAATCGCTCAACCTGAAAAGTTAACCAACCTGTATAATGTTATCTATGTTGTTGCTGTTCAGCTACTGCCATTCTGAGCTGCCTCATGCTCATCTTCATTACTTTAATGACCTCATTTATCCACATCTGCGGCCCCTTTTTCATGTGCCTAGCATCAGAGTCTTCTCTAGGGAATTCTGTCTTTTTATGATATGGTGAACAGTTTGTATTGATTTCCTGTAGTATTAATTGGTTGGATCCTTCTGCAGTCCAAGGAACTCTAAGAAGTTTTCTCCAACACCACAATTAAAAGACGTCCATTTTAGGGTGTTCAGCCTTCTTTATGGTCCAGCTCTCACATCCGTATGTTACTACTGGGAATACCAGAGGTCTAACTATACATAATTTAATAGTTGTTCATACCAGGAGTCATAGCCAGGCCACCTAGGTGAAAACCAGAAATCCTAACCACTAGAAAATGTGGGAATTACAGTATATTTACCTGCATTATGTATACAATTCTATAAATGATTCTACTTTTTAATAGCTTGTCCAGACTTGCCATAGCTTTCCTTCCCAGAAGCAAATATCTTTTAATTCCATGTCTGTAATCACCTCTACAGAGTCAGTGAAAGTAAAATCTCTCACCATATCCCCTTCTTCCCCGTCTATTTGCCAGGAGCTCAGATTGCAGTTTGCACTCTCTTCTTTCACCCTCATTATTAGGTCCTTTGCTTCTTCATCGCTTTCAGCCATCACATCCAATTTGGCCTGAAAGGTTCCCCTGAGATCCCTAATTTTCCTGAAAAGATCTCTTGACTTTTCCATTTTATCTTCTATCTCTTCACATTATTCATTATAGAACGTCTCCTTGTCTCTTCTTGCTATCCTCTGGAATTCTGCATTGAGTTGGACAAATCTTTTCCTATCTCCACTACCTTTCGCTTTCCTTCTTTCCTGCACTACTCATTAGCTAGCCAGTTTGATTATTAGTTTTCTTTCTTTTTGGGGATATTCTCTATTGATGTTTTCTGGACCATGTCACAAACCTCCGTCCAAAGTTCTTTATGCATTCTGTCTACCATGTCCAGTCATTGGCAGAATTGTACTAAGCTCTGACCTGCTTCATTTTGTACTCCAAGGCCAAACTTGCCAGTTATTCCAGGTGTCTTTTGGCTAGCTATTATAGCATCCCAATCTCCTCAGATTAGAGGAACATCTTTTCTTGGTCTTATATAACAGTCATATCTGGGATATACAAATGGTAAAACATTCTAAAGAATTTATATGGCTCTGCGATCGGCCACGTGTGAATGCTCTGGCTTTAGTCATGGAGGGGGGATAGCAAGCTATTTGCCCAGGAGGATGGGCTAGAACTGGGGGATGTCTTTGGTGTTTTGTGTCATCTTTCTGTGTTTTGATATATCTCTGTAACAATAAAGAAGGGACAGTCTGATTTTGGACACACTAAACAAAGGTGGTGTCAGAGTCTGCTTGTACTAATCAAAGGTAAAGGGGCATGGTGTGTGATTCTTAGATCCTAAGAAAAGGGGTCTGATGGTGCCTGTCTCTTCAGAAATGAGGCTGTCATTTGAAGTGTGTGCTGGTGTCGAGATCTGAACAAACAGTTGCGACCAGTAGAGAGCGAGATAGACTTGGGGTGAGCGTAGTCCCCCAAATCAGGCCGGCGTGATAGCTGGTGGCAGTGGTGGGAGATCTCAAGCATTTCTACCAGCAGCCAGGATGGCATGTGGAAACTTATCCAAGAGGGAAATCGAGTACTTTAGGAGGCTTGGAGGAGATCCAGAGGCCGTTAGGCGATTTGTCCAGCGCTATCAAACCAGCTCCCTGGTTGCCTGCAGAGCAGAGGTTATTCAGGAGAAAAGTAACCAGATCACAAGGCTGATGGAGCGGAGAGCACATCACGTTGTATAATCAGCGCTGCAAAGAATTGGGACTAAAATGAGGGTCCCAGGAGGCTATATTGATTGAACCCTTGATCCAGCAAGAGATGGAGCTGGAAATCAGTTAGGACCTGGTTCAAGGGAAGGAAGGCTCCCTGCCAAGCAGATGGGGATGATGAAGACACATCCTGGGACCAGGAGGCTCTGGAAGCATACAGCTGTTTTTATTTCTGTTTGCCCTTCAGAGAGCACTGGCTGTGTAAGAAGTGCAGCTTTGGAAGGGGGCACAGAGGACTGTTGGCAGAAGCCAGGCCAAACAGAGAGTCTGAAAGGGATTAACTATGTTCGCCGTTCCCTGGGAATGGACTGTGGGCCTAGCATGGAGCTCCAGCTGATAAAAAATGTCAGAGAGCTAGCCACAGACCAGAGGGCAGGGGAGGTTATGATCCCTGAGATCCTGCCAAACAGAGACCCAGCAAATCAGTTAAAGAGGGACCAAATTCCTTATTGTGTCCAAAAGCAAGGAGAGCTGGAGCACAGTGCCCTGACTGTGGTTCCAGGCAAGATGGAATACAGCGCACCGACTGTGGTCAAAGGAGATGGAGAAATGGAGTCCCATGCCCAGACCATTGTTACAGGTGAGCAGTCCCATGCCCAGACTGTGGTGCAGGGGAAAGTGAGGCCCCCAGTCCAGACCACCCTCATGGATGCTGGGTTCAGGATCAGACAGGTATGTTCCTCCCTGGGGGTATTAGTTTACGGGACTCCCAAGGAAAATGTTTCCCATCAGAAATTGGGAATAGGAGGGCACTGGCCCTGGTTTTTGGGGGGTGGGGTATCAATGGCACCCTTGGACTGTATTGATTACCCTGGCACAGAGGACTGTTGTGTGATTCTTAGATCCTAAAAAAAGGGTCTGATGGTGCCTGTCTATTCAGAAATGAGGCTGTCATCTGAAGTGTCTGCTGGTGTCGAGATCTGAACAAACAGTTGCGACCTGTAGAGAGAGAGAGACTTGGAGTGAGCGTAGTCCCCCAAATCTGGCAGGCGTGACATTAAGGTTTTCAAACCTTCACCATTACAGTACTCTAAAATCAGGTCTATAATCTCCTAACCCAGTACCTCCAATAAATCCTACAGCAAATTACCTGCCATGACAATGTATTTAATGTACCATGCATTGATTGGTGGTTGGGCAGCCAATTGTCAACCAGAGATCCTGGCACCATTTTTCAGCCAGAGTACATTTGCCAGCCACCACAATATATTTTAACAAAAAAACATGACATCTTGCGATTTAAGTTATAGACGTATACATAAAGGGAATTATCGTTTTATGCAAGAACATTTATTGCAATTTAATCCTGGTATAATGCTACAAGTTCTGGCTGGTCTTAAAAGCGACAGAGACCGCATCTTGGAACTGGGTGCTGTTGGAGAAAATCCAGACAAATACTATTTAAACATACATTTTACTGTTACAAGTCCTCTTAATATATCTGATAGGTATTAGGATTATCTTTACAATATTGAAAATGTACTTAATTTCAAATCCAAGGTTCACAAGACAGATTCTCTGGTTCAAATTTAAATTTTTTGGGCACACATTTTTGGTGTATAATGGGTTTCAGGGTATAACAATTGTATTGAGCAATAACATATTTTGAGGGCAGTATCACTTTAAGGACGATCAGCAGTCACTTCCAGTATGTAACTGGCATATCCAGCTACATGGATTCAAATTCACAGTAATCAGTAGATCTGGCTCCATAGACTTCTATGGGAGATCCGCGGATCTTATTAAGTCATCAAGTATTGTTAACTTGGCTGTCACACAGCAACTGAAAGACAAAGGTCAAGTGGTGTCAAGTGCTCTGCAAGTAATATCCCTTTGAGTCTTTGTCTAGCAGTTAACCGCATATTATAAAATTCTTGACCATTTTCATTGTTCCTGACCTCCCATTTAATCTAATATGGAGCCCGAAATGTTATGAAAGTGAATACACCGCTGAGTCCCGCGACTCCCCTACGCAAACACTCCTATGACATATTAAAGGTAACCCTACCCAGGAGGAGGTCCGCTCGAGAACAGGATACCCAACTTTCAGTTCCCCTGTGTACACAGGGCCCTAGAGATATCGGTTTCCCCATTCACATGGCACCCTGGACCTACTACCCAGACTCCACTAGCTTCCTCGCTTAGCAGAGACCTTCTTGCCGATAACCTAAGTCTATACACCCCGGATTCATGGGCTCCCACTTGGGTCAGATTTTGACCCCTCATTCACGGACCGGAGATATCTGACATCTGGGGAGACTGATGGGTAAAGGTAGGAGAAGCACCAAAGATCTTGATAGTGCAGCTCAATTTAAATTATTAAGTCCATGTAATGAAACAAAACAACAAAAAACAAAGCAAAGTAAGGTATCGCACTCGCATGTATGACCCTCAAACCCAATGATGTATGGTAATGGCATGTGAAGAGCACGTATTTGCAGCACAGGATGCACCTTCTCCCTATTTGGAATCTTGTTCTGGTGGTATAAGAGCCAGCAGATGTTACTTGGTGTAGGCTAGGCACTGTGTAGCCAATGTAGGTGTAGTAGGGTCCATAGATCGCTTCAGTTAGTGACTTGGCACATGGTCTAAATTGAAAAAATAATGATAATATGTGCCTATGATTATATTACGTATGTTTTTGTGACACTGATTGACTGCGATTGACTCTAGAATCACTTGCTTGGCGTTGGGTTTTAAGACCTTTACTGTTTAGTTGATCTATTATTATATTATATATCTATTTGCTATTTCCACTTGCATATTCATTATTGTTTACATCTGATGTAGGTTGATACATTAGTGCTACTGATTTGCACATACTCTCTTTTTTAATCCAGACATCATTGTTGCAACCAGTCCAGGAACCTGGTAACTGGGCCTAAGAATCGGCAACTAGTCCTGTATGAGGGGACAGAGAGCCTATACAACCTGCAGGTAGGAACGCTCTAATAACCTTTTCAAGCCCAACAAAGAGTGGGTTGTGACAATGACCCTAATGTATAAGGCCCACAACAACAGTGCAACCCCTTATATGCTATCGTCCTAAAATACTCCCCCACCCTCCCTCTCTGCTAACGACCTTCTTCTTTTCTCCTACGCTCTACCAGCTGAGCTATCGAAGGTTTGCATTTGACTGTCCACTAGAAGAGCTTTTATTCCATATTGTGTATCAGTTTAGGGACCATCCAGATAATGAAAAATAAATAATATGGCAGACATATGGATACTCTTGTAATGAATGTACCACTCCCCTTGTGCTGTACTACATTTCCCAGCATGCATCACTTCACTGGAAGAACAGGTGTATAAGTATCAGCTTGTGGAGTAATATCTGTATATAGTGTAACTGTCTGAGAGTAAATACAGATCATACAGGGACAAGCAGTATGTTACAGACCCGCCCTCCACAGGGTGATAATCCCACCCCTCACATTCCCAGTAAGGGATGTGTATGAGGGGGTCATGGCCCAGCTGCACCCTGGGAAGAGACTTGTACAGTTGTATGTTCTCTCAAAAGACTGAATCCAGATTTACTTACAGATGACCAACAATAAATAAAATAATAATAAAACCTTATTTATATACACATTCTACACCTGTGTCACTATATATATAATTTATGGACAATTCTATATATGCCCTAAATTAAAATTAAAATAATGATGACAAAAAATGACCATTCCCATACCGGGAGTCGAACCCGGGCCGCCTGGGTGAAAACCAGGAATCCTAACCGCTAGACCATATGGGAGGGGATGAGATAACACATCGAATAGATTGGTTTTCTGATTGGACGTTGGGAGAATAAGGTTCTGTGTGATTTCTTTTGTTGGATGTTGTTATAACAATATTTCAGTATTACAACCAATAGAAAAGCAGATTCTGACTTGTAGTAATGCTGTCCTATTTTGCTGTAATCTTTTATATTCCCTATAACTTATATACATGCACCTTATATGACAGCTATCGCCATAAAGCGATGTCACCCCTGTAGTAACCCCCTATGTACAACCTTCTTAATGCTAATACAAATAAAATATTGTGGGGTTTATCTTTCTTTTTGTATCAAAATTGCAAATGTTCTTTATTTAAATTATTATCTGTCTTCATTAATAGCAAAACTATTTTTTAAAACAAAGATGCGTTGGCCGGGAATCGATCCCGGGTCAACTGCTTGGAAGGCAGCTATGCTCACCACTATACCACTAACGCTGTGAAGCTCCTTTTACATTTCTATACCTTTCCAAGTATTATCGTAAGAAATAGTATTTCCTTTTTACTTTGGGGTTGTGGGTTCAAATCCCACCGCTGCCAATATTAATTCTAACATTGGAGCCTTTTCCTAAAATATAAACAGGTCAATATTTTGCTCATATTAATTGGAATAAGTCATCTATAAACCTGAGTAAGTATGGAGTGTAAGGTTATAGAATTCCTGTCACAGGGTGCTTTGGGACAGTATAATAAACATATACCCTTCTGGGAGGTTATCTTGTTGTGGTGAAGGGGCTTGTGCACATCAATGAAGCTGTGAGATATACCATTTAGGGTCACCCAAGATGGGCAGGTCATAGCAGAGAGGTCAGAAAAATCACGGACCACTGGAGAAGGAACTGGCAACCCACTCCAGTATCTCTGCCAAGAAAACCATATGGATAAGCACAACCAGAGACATAATGGTAAGATGTGCCTGCATTCTATAGGGTCATGAAGTGTCGGAGACAACTGACTGACTTGGACACAATAAACATACCGATATTCTTCTTCGTTTGTGTCTTAAAGTGGTCACAACCATTTTTATGAGTGTCCATCCATGAGCCTATTTGATCTCCTCTACTTACTACTGATGAACAATAGAATACCCCAGGGGGAACCTCTGGACTTTGGGACTGTTAAAAGAATATGGGCCCTTGGACTAGCAATAATTAATACTAGCGACTTGCTCGTCAAAAATGACGGCAATAAAATTTGCAGTCTGGCAATGCTGTTTGCCACACAATGCGAGGCTCTCCCCCCTCTAACCTGCAGTCCTCGTAATGAGCACCTTCGTCCTTTGGTTTTATTCCCTTATTTCCCTCCCCTGTGTCTCTTTCCACCCTCCCCCTCTTCTGTGTCTCTTTCCACCCTCTCCATCCCGTGTCTCTTTCCACCCTCTCCCTCCCCTGTGTCTCTTTCCACCCTCTCCCTCCTGTGTCTCTTTTCACTCTCTCCCTCCCGTGTCTCTTCCCACCCTCTCCCTCCCCTGTGTCTCTTTCCACCCTCTCCCTTCCCTGTGTCTCTTTCGACCCTCTCCCTCCCCTGTGTCTATTTCCACCCTCTCCCTCCCCTGTGTCTCTTTCCACCATCTCCCTCCCCTGTGTCTCTTTCCCCCCTCTCCCTCCCCTGTGTCTCTTTCCACCCTCTCCCTCCCCTGTGTCTCTTTTCACCCTCTCCCTCCCCTGTGTCTCTTTTCACCCTCTCCCTCCCCAGTGTCTCTTTCCACCATCTCCCTCCCGTGTCTCTTTCTACCCTCTCCCTCCCCTGTGTCTCTTTCCACCCTCTCCCTCCCCTGTGTCTCTTTTCACCCTCTCCCTCTCCTGTGTCTCTTTCCACCCTCTCCCTCCCCAGTGTCTCTTTCCACCATCTCCCTCCCCTGTGTCTCTTTCCACCATCTCCCTCCCCAGTGTCTCTTTCCACCCTCTCCCTCCCCTGTGTCTCTTTCCACCATCTCTCCCCAGTGTCTCTTTCCATCATCTCCCTCCCCTGTGTCTCTTTCCACCATCTCCCTCCCCAGTGTCTCTTTCCACCCTCTCCCTCCCCTGTGTCTCTTTCCACCCTCTCCCTCCCGTGTCTCTTTTCACCCTCTCCCTCCCCTGTGTCTCTTTTCACCCTCTCCCTCCCCAGTGTCTCTTTCCACCATCTCCCTCCCGTGTCTCTTTCTACCCTCTCCCTCCCCTGTGTCTCTTTCCACCCTCTCCCTCCCCTGTGTCTCTTTTCACTCTCTCCCTCTCCTGTGTCTCTTTCCACCCTCTCCCTCCCCAGTGTCTCTTTCCACCATCTCCCTCCCCTGTGTCTCTTTCCACCATCTCCCTCCCCAGTGTCTCTTTCCACCCTCTCCCTCCCCTGTGTCTCTTTCCACCATCTCTCCCCAGTGTCTCTTTCCATCATCTCCCTCCCCTGTGTCTCTTTCCACCATCTCCCTCCCCAGTGTCTCTTTCCACCCTCTCCCTCCCCAGTGTCTTTCCATCATCTCCCTCCCCAGTGTCTCTTTCCACCCTCTCCCTCCCCTGTGTCTCTTTCCACCATCTCTCCCCAGTGTCTCTTTCCATCATCTCCCTCCCCTGTGTCTCTTTCCACCATCTCCCTCCCCAGTGTCTCTTTCCACCCTCTCCCTCCCCTGTGTCTCTCTCTCCCTACTCAAGTCTTGCGTGTCCTTGTATTCAAATTACAGGAATCTGCATACTGATACAAAATGTCTGGGTTTTCTTCAGGGAAATAGAATATTACAACTATACAACTAGGTTGCAAACGCTTAGAAGTATCTAGGAATATTTTATTCCAAAGTCAAGTTGTTTTTTCAATTATTCTTAAGAATATTAAAAAAATGGCTATATGTTTTGGTATCCATTTTTTTCTAAAGTGAATCAATCCTGGGAAATTCCACATTGTTATTGTTTCCTTTCCTTGTTTATTTACGTTCTTTGTACTATTAGAGATTAACATTTTACTCTTTCCAATATAACTTTTTTAACATTACCTTATCACATATAATAGTTGTCAAACTACGAATCATCTTCACGCTTCGTGAGCTCGCGAAGCGAGGGGCTGCATTTGCGGAGGTGGAGGCTCTATGGCGCCTCACAAGCGCTTACAAACACACACACAAGCGCCAAAATACGAACCGCGGCTCTTACACCGCAAAATTAAGGGACTTAGTCAAAAAAAAAAACGAGACACGGGACTTAGAAAAAAAAAACATTCCGAACTCGAAGATTACGACCTTAACGGCTGAACCGCACGCACCTAAAAACATCGAAAACACAATAAATACACACAAAAAAAAACATAAAAAGCTTACCCACAGCAAGGGGGCACCCAGGACCTCTGCAAGTGAAGTTACACCTCCATTTAAGTCCAAATTCCAGAGTTTAGACGCCCGAAAATCCCCTGAGCGAGAGAAAAAATGGCCACCGAAAAAAACGAAAACGAGGCTACAGGACCCTAAAGACGCAAAACAACATTAAGCACAGATGCTTTTTCAAAAAAGTCGTACAAGGTACAAGATACACTTTTAGCAAGGACGCTAAATCATACACAGCCGCGTACCAAACACACATTTGCCGCCATTTTACAACACTAACTTACACAATGCGGAACTGCATAGCGACACTAACGGCTTCCCCTCGCGCACGCAGCCTATTTACACTACACACTGCGCACATTGCTGACACTTACACCTCAGCTCAACAAAACTGCAAACCTACATTGTATGCTGCAGGAACATCAAAACAGATTGTCAGCTCTTCAGCACAATGCTTCCTGCATATATTACTTACAAATAGGTGAAGTATATTAATTTATTAATGATTTCATTGGCATACAAAAATACAAATACCCCCCCCCCCCCCCCCCAAAAAAGTATCGCAATAAACACAAAAGACATTCACCGCGCGCCTCACAACCAATGCCAACGCTGCTCGTACCACACAAAATACACCAGGGGACAGCCTTGCAATAAGCGCAAAAAAAACAGATCAGCGCCGACCTTACAATGACAGCAAAAGCCCCACTAATAACAAAAAAAAACAACAGCCTCGCAATGAGCGCCGAATCTAGTTAGATTTATTTTTTCGATTTATTGATTCTTTTTATATGTAGTTTTTGCTTTTTCATTGGAACTCCACATAAAAATATTTTATAAAAACCAATCAATTAAGAAAAAATAAGGAATATGAGGAAGGTGGTATTAGACATATGGAATTAAATCAATCAAGAATAAGATAGCCATACGGATGTATCCGAAATGTTATTTATTGAATGAATAAGGAAGGTGGAAATAATTAGAGAAAACCTAACAAAAATGAACAGAAAGCAGTGAGGGAGTTAATGGAAGACGGTAGTACTAAAACCTGCAGATTAAGGTGGAGTAATCCCGCTATTTGTTTAAAAATGTATATATTAATTACTACCTTAGAGACGCTCTCCTTAAAGATATTTAGGAAAAAGCATTGAGCGACGAAGGGGGGGAGGAGGAGGGAGGGAGAGAGAGAGAAGGAGGGAAGGGAGAGAGAAGGAGGGAAGGGGAGGAAGAGAGAATGAAGGAAGGAAGAGAGAAGGAGGGAAGGGGAGGGAGGGAGAAGGAGGGAAGGGGAGGGAGGGAGTGAAGGTGGAGGGAGGAGGGAAGGGGAGAGGGAGAGAGAGAGAGAGGACGGAGGGAGGGAGAGAGAAGGAGGGAGAGAGACAGAGAGAATCGAGAGTTGCACATGCGCACTGAGCATTGCCAGGCACGCATTGTGAGGCAAAGGGAGAGAGAAGGAGAGGGAGGGAGAGAAAAGAAGGGAGGGAGAGATAGAAGGAGAGAGAGTGGGTGCAAAGAGAGAGGGCACAGAAAGAGAGGGTGCACAGAGATAGAGATTACTTAGAGAGAGTGCCCCTTAAACAGACAAAAGACAACATTTTTAAGACAATGTTATGCCGTCATTTTTGACGGGCAAGTGATTAGTGTATATATATATATATATACTTGGAAATTGCCCGTCAAAAATGACGGAAATGAAATTGTAAGGCTAGTAATGCTGGTTGGCATAAATATGAGGCTTTTGGTCCTTGTTGGTTTTATTTTCCAAGTCCTACAGTGGGGAAAAAAGTATTTGATCCCCTGCTGAGTTTCAACGTTTGTCCACTGACAAAGAAATGATCCATCTATAATATTAATGGTCGGTGTATTTTAACAGTGAGAGACAGAAAAACGCATGTCAAAAAAGTTAGAAATTGATTTGCAGGTGAGGGAAATAAGTATTTGACCCCTTGGACTTAGTACTTGGTGGCAAAACCATTGTTAGCAATCACAGGGGTCGGATGTTTCTTGTAGTTGGCCACCAGGTTTGCACACATCTCAGGGGGGTTTTGTCCCACTCCTCTTTGTAGATCCTCTCCAAGTCATTAAGGTTTTGAGGCTGATGTTTGGCAACTTAAAACCTTCAGCTCCCTCCACGTATTTTCTACGGGATTAAGGTCTGAGACTGGCTAGGCCACTCCAGGACCTTGATGTGCTTCTTCTTGAGCCACTCCTTTGTTGCCTTGGCTGTGTGTTTTGGGTCATTGTTATGCTGGAATACCCATCCACGACCCATTTATAATGCCCTGGATGCAGGAAGGAGGTTCTCACCCAAGATTTGGCTGTACATGGCCACGTCCATCGTCCCTTTGATGCGGTGCAGTTGTCCTGTCCCCTTAGCAGAAAAATACCCCCAAAGCATAATGTTTCCACTTCCATGTTTGATGGTGGGGATGGTGCTCTTGGGGTTATAGGCAGCATTCCTCCTCCTACAAACATGGCGAGTTGAGTTGATGCCAAAGAGCATGATTTTTGTCTTATCTGACCACAAAACTTTCACCCAGTTCTCCTCTGAATCCTTCAGATGTTCATTGGCAAACTTGAGACGGGCCTGTACATGGGCTTTTTTGGGCAGGGGGACCTTGCGGGCGCTGCAGGATTTCAGTTCTTCACTGCATAGTGTGTTACCAATTGTTTTCTTGGTGACTATGGTCCCAACAGCCTTGAGACTGCTTTACGGGAATACAAGGAAATCAACAAGGCAGCAAAAGGGCTATTAGACTGGCTAACATAGAAAATGAAAAATGTATTGCAAAAGAGAGTAAGACTAACCCTAAAATATTTTTTAAGTATATTAATGGGAAGGAGAGGAAGGAAGCTCTAGGAACATTACAATGTGACACAGTCTGATAATTAGTGACCAGGAAAGGGCAGATGAGCTAAATAGGTTATTCTCTTCGTTATACACAAGGGAGGTACCAGTGGTTGGGACACCGCAACATAATGGGGCTACACTACCTTCACCAAATAATTGGTTAACGCAGGAAGAAATCCAAAAGAGGTTGGAAAAAATAAATGTTAATAAAGCCCCGGGTCCTGATGGAATACATCTAAAGGTACTAAGGGAACTTAACGTGTATAGTTTAAACTTTCTAAATGCGTTATCATGTTAAGTCAAGTTCTTCCTAAGAACACATTATATGACTAAACTTCACTGAACCCCTAACTCCAACCCCTGCCCTCTATCCCCAGCCCTACTACCTAACTTATAACCCTAACCCTAATGTACACTTGGTGCACCTAACATGAACACCCAGTGTCACTGCCATGGAAGGGATGCAAGGAATGTGTTTACATCAGTTCAGTATAACACTATTGTCGGGCTTTCTTTTGCAGCCGGGTACAGGCATGTCATGTTTAGTATCCGATAATAGGACTATCGGGAAGATAATGTCACGTCCGAGAAGGCTGTGTGACTGGTGAAGCAAGATGGCGGGCTTCTAGACTCGTTTGGGTGTAGCAAGATGGCGGTCTTTGAGCTGGTCTGGGGCATAGCAAGGTGGGCCGCGCTTGGGAATATAGCTCCCAAGGTATTAACCGATATTCTTATAATGCAGGTGTAGCAAAATGGCGTCCTTACCTGACTGCACAGCCTGCCTGACTTCCGGAGACAGATCAAATCTGGGTGTAGAAATATGGCGGCTGTGCTCTGATGTAATGCTGCACACCGCTCGCCGCTAGAGAGCGCTGTGACAGGAAATCCTTTTTAATATAGGGTGACGTGTCAGACTCGCCGGAAGTGACAAACCCTGAGCGAGAGAGAGACAAGCAACAGACAGGTAAAGAGGGAGTAAGACCGTGTCTAGCAGGTAATGAGAGGCGATAACAGTATATTACTTTTACAATGGATATATATATATATATATATATATATATATATATATATATATATATATAATAATTAAATCTATAATCATATTCAAATGTGGGGGCATGGTGCTATAGGAGCATGCACTCTATCTCTCTAGCAATATGACATATGAATCCATATTTAGGAGCCCAGGTTTGTATGTATAATATATATAGGTATATAATATAACAATAGTATCCATTTATTTTGCCTAAAATCACACAAATAGTCCCTGTACGAGTCTGCCCTCTGCAGCATAAGTAGACACAGACTCTGTAGAACTGGATGTGCTGTGTAGTGTCCTAGCCTATCAGAGACAACGTTTTTGCAGCATGTTATTGAGAGATGGTCACTGATTGGTTAATATGAGAGTACTAGAGTCTGTCTTCATGATCTGCAGAGGACAGACCCATACAGGGACTGTTTGTTTGGTTTTAGATAGTACAAACAGAGCTTCCAAGCACTTTCTATAGTACATGTCAGTAAATAGATAGATAGTATATTCTGTATCTAGTACCCCCAGGGACCTCATGCCAATGTTTCTCTTTCTTCCTCCTTAGGATGATCACAGACGTGCAGTTAGCCATCTTTGCCAACATGCTTGGCGTCTCCCTCTTCCTCCTGGTGGTTTTATATCACTATGTTGCAGTTAACAACCCAAAGAAACAGGAGTAAGGATCGGGGGTGTCCTGGACACTCGTCATGTAAGTAGTTGATTTTGAGAAGGAAACCCCCCTGAAAATCCAACAAAATTAGCATAGAATTCATGATTGGTTGTGGTCAATCAGAGGCAGGTACAACAATGTCTCTATTTCCTTCTCTGTGGCTGAGACAAAGTGATACTGATAGCGGATTGGCTAGGACACAGCTCAGTTCAGCTCATTGGCTAGGACGCTCTGCCTACATAGGTGCTTCGGGGGTGGAGCTCACATAACAAATCTCACATGTACTTTGAATTACAAGTATACAGAAATCCTCAATAAAGTGATTTGATATGAGACACGGCCAATCAGAAAAACTATACACAGGATCTTTAATCTAACCCATTTCAAATTCTCCACCAGTGACAGCAGCAGTTGCGGTAAGGGACCACTAGATGGCGCTGATGATAGTTTGCAGCGCTGCCAATATTTGAGACAAGTTGTAACCTTAGAAGCTTACCCTCACCCTATCCCTAACTCTATAGTATCGGCACTGAAAATCGGCCGTGCCATCTAGCGGTTGGTGGCCACCACTGCTGGCGGGTTTAAAAAGTGAAAGGACCAAAGGTGACTGGACCAACAATTACCCCACATGCACACACCGGTATGCTCTCTTAAAGAGACATGGAACGCATTTGTGTGTTTTTTGGCGCATTTATTACACAGATTGATCGGAACTAGCAGTAAAATACAGTTTTTTTTCTAAAATAATAAAACTATTTCATACTTTTTGTTTCAGCTTTATATTAATATTGCTGCCGTATTTTATAAGTTGCATGTGCCCAAAAGGGGCCATGTTTAATGTGGTATGGGATTAATGAGTGAAGAAACTCATTTGCATGTCTGCGCCCAGAGGGCAGGAACTGTATTTCTTGGAATTCTCTGCAGAAAAATAAGTTTAGCTTCTTTTTAAACATTCAAATTAGAGCACTAATGTACTAATATTAATATCTATCACGTGTATATATAGTTCTCTGCAATACGGGTTGTTGCAAACGCTTGCAGGCGCGCCTTGCGCTGGTGGAGGTGGGTGCCATAGGTGCTCATCCCTATGACCCCGGACGACTTGGGCAGGGAGCGCCAAAGGTGCTCACTGCGCTGGTAGAGATGAGCGCCCCAAAAAACATTACTTACAACACTGGGTACAGCCACGACGTCTGGGCGTCAGGTTGCACAACAACTGAACCACAATTTGCTGAGTTTACACACACGAAAATCGCCTAAGCGTCATAAAAAATGTTGGCCGAAAAAAATTAAAACAAGGCTAATAAACCCGCCACACATAAGACTTCTACACAAGACTGTATGGGGTATAAAATACACTATTAGGGAGGACGCTAAATGCTCCACAACCGCCTTATACAGAGACAATCGCCGCCATTTTACAACACTAACTTGCAACTAATAACATTACCAATCCAAAGTGCAGAATTACACACCAAAACAAACGCTTTGCGCTTGCGTGCGCCGCCTAATAATCATACACACGCAAAAAAAAGCGTCAGACACATGAGACTTTTACACAAGCCCGTACGAGGTATAAAATACAGTATTAGGGAGGACGCAAAATGATCCACGTAACACATACACCATCGCCGCCATTTTACAACACTTCCTTGCAACTAATAACATTACCAATACAAAATGCAGAATTACACAACTTAACAAACGCTTCCCCTCGCGCACGCAGCCTATTTACACTGCACTCTTGGCACATTGCTGACACTTACACCTCAGCTCATCAAAACTGCAAATCTACATTGTATACTACGGGAATATCAAAACAGATTGTTAGCTCTTCAGGATATTGCTTGCTGCATATATTAATTACAAAGAGGTAAAGTATATTAATTTATGGTTTTATTAATTAATTAACATTAAATACATATAGAGAAACAAAAAAAAAAGGAACAGACGACAGGATCGCAAAAAAAGCCAAAGGCGTTCCGTGTGCGGCTCACAATGAGCGCCAAGGGTGCTCTGAGGAGCAAAAGTACACCAGGCGAGAGGCTTGCAATGTGTGCCAAAAGGCGATCAGCGCAGACCTTGCAATGAGTGCCAAAGGGGCTCTGATAACCAAAAATACACCAACTGCGAGGCTCACAATGAGCGCCGAAGGTACTCACACGACCAAAAGACTTACTTTGTGTGGCAAACAGCATTACCTGCCTTACAATTTTATTGCCTTCATTTTTTGACGGGCAATTCGCTAGTGTGTGTGTGTGTGTATATGTTTGTGTGTATATATATATATATTAGCAACTTGCCCGTCAAACAATGACGACAATAAGATTGTAAGGCGGTAAATTTTGTTGGTGTTCCAAGATGCTTCAGCGCTCATTGCAAGCTTGTTGTTTGTGTGCTATGAGCATAGTTTTTTTGCTAATGCTAATGAAATAATGAATAAAATAAATGAATATACTTTACCTATTTTGCAGTAATATATGCAGGAAGCATTGTGCAGAAGAGCTGGCAATCTGTTTTCATGTTGCTGCAGCATACAATGTGTGTTTTCCCTGCTGTGTAAGCGTCATCAATGTGTGTAGTGTAATAGTGCGCGTGCGTGAGGCAAATCCGTTAGGGTAGCTGTGTACTTCCACATTGTGTTAAGTTAGTGTTGTAAAATGACGCCTAATGTGTGTTACGCGTCTGTGGGTGATTTTGCGTCCTTGTTCTTGGACCGCATCCGTCTTTTTCGGAAAATCCGTAGGTGTTTGGTGTTTTGCGTCTTTAGAGTACTGGAGCCTCGTTTTCGTTTTTTTCGGCAACATTTTTTTTTCTCGCTTAGGTTCTTTTGGGGTGTCTAAACTAGTGTATTTCGAGTCAAATTGAGGTGTAATTGACTGTTTGAGGTCTTCGGTGCCCCCCCCACCCCTTGCTGTGGGTAAGCTTTTTATGTGTTTCTGATGTTTTTCATGTGCGCGGGTTTCGGGCGGTAAGGTCGTATTTTTGCGAGGTCGTAATTTTTTTTTTTCTAAGTTCCGCGTCTCGTATATTTTTTCATGTAAGTCCGTAAATTTTGCGAGCCCGCAGCGTTAGCAACAACCAGACGTGTGATATATATATTTATTTATTATGGGCAGTTTCATGCACACTGCGGTATGGCTGATTATTTGACATGATCTTTCTATCTCCCCCAGGTATATATTGTGTTGCCGCTTGGAGCCGGCCCAGCAGTAGAGATGAGAATGTTTAATATTCAGAGGAGTTTGGATGTCCGTCTCCCAACATGCATTGCAGCCACCTGGGCAAGGCAAGAAGGTTTTCTATAAATAATGTTTTCTCAAATTAAATACATTCCCTGTTAATTTGTTGTCCTGTTTTTGTCTATTAATAGATAATTATAACATGAAAGCAGATCCTGCTCTAATTATCATTATATTGTGTAGGCAGAATAGGTGGCATTTTATTTGAATCTTGTAAATGATATGATGCCTCTCGGTGATCCGGTTTCATCTTGTGTAGACACACCATACACAGGTGGAAGAATTCTGTCACCTTCCTTGTAAGAAAAAAAACGCACACCCACCTGTCCCAAAGAAAAAAATCCTCACTAACAGGACATTTAATAGTAAAGTTTAAATACTACGTGTGTGTGTAATCGCATATAATTGTCATAACTGCGGGTTGTCAAATGTTGTTGGTAAAGGTGCGGCCCTTGCGAAGGCGCTCCTTGCCAGCAAATGCGGACCTCGTAACATTTACGGACTTACGACACACAAATACGAGACGCGGGACTTTAGAAAAAAAAAAATATTACGACTGCGCCAAAATATACGACTAACGGCCGACCCGCGCAAACCTAAAAAACATTAAATACACACAACAAACGCATAAAAAGCTTACCCACAGCGAGGGGGCACCCAGGACCTCTGCAAGTGAAGTTACACCTACATTTTACAACACTAACTTACATAATGCGGAAGTACACAGCTAGCCTAACGGATTTGGCTCGCGCACGCAGCCTATTTACACTACACACTGCACACATTGCTGACACTTACACAGCAGCCCCACAACACTGAAAACACACATTGTATGCTGCAGGAACATCAAAACAGATTGTCAGCTCTTCAGCATAATGCTTCCTACATATATTACTTCAAAATAGGTAAATTATATTCATTTATTAATGTATTATTTAGTTCATTACCATACACCAAACCGCATTAGCTACCTTACAATTTCATTGCTGTCATTTTTTGACGGGCAATATTCTAGTATATTTATAATTATACGGTATTTATATGCGGTTTGTGTAATACCAAAACTTTCCTGGTGGTGGCAGTATAGTCTGACAAATGCCTGCCGAGAACTTAAAGGACCCCTGTAGTTCAAGACCAAGACACTAACACTATTGGCACCTCTGAGCCATGGGCATAAAACTGTAAAAAAAAAAAAAAAAAAACTTTATCAGCACATGAATTTTTTTTTTTTTTGTTACATCATAACCTGCGATTCGGATCATTTGTAGTTATCAATGTTGGGTGGGTAAGAGGGGATAGCCAGAAGCTAAGAGTCTTTGAACATGAAAATAGACTTCTAGAGACTTCCTTGTTCTGACCAAGACTCGGCAAACCTATGGACCACAGCACCAAGGCACATCTGTCAGTGACTTCACCTATCCTTCTCCACCTCGGAGTCCCCTAAATCTTTCCCAGCATCATAGTCTTCTCTAGGGAATCCTATCTTCTCGTGATATGGCCAAAATATTTGAGCTTCAGCATCATGATCAAACCTTCCAGTGATCAGTTGGTCTTCATTTCCTGTAGTGTTGATTTGATCAAATATTCTTGCAGTCCAAGGGACTCTTCGTGTTCTTCAACCTTATACCTATTTGGCAAAGCAAAATGTGCTAAGTGTTTTTGTCAAGTCCTACTTGTGGGGACTTCTCTGGACCAACAGCCCTTCAGACCCTAAACCTCTCCCTTAAAGTGCTATGTTCACTTCATTTTCCCCATTGACTTATGTTGGGAAGTGGCACCACTGGGCTTGGTATTGTGACGACTCACCCGGAGGCCCGGACTCCCCATCCCCCTTACTGGGCATGGCTGTGGTCAGTTGCTGTAACTATCACCTGGTCACTATTTCTAATCTCATCACCAGAACAGTGGACTATATATCTTGATAACAACCTGCCTGATGGGATTATCTAGCTGTGGACAGGAAATTCAAATGTGTTTAATTTGTAATGTAATTACCAGCTCACCCTGTGATGGGAGTAACCCCCACTCCCCTAGATTGGCCAGAGAGGTATTACAGGGGAGGGCAGGTAATATAGTAACCAATGTGGTATTGTTCTGTTTGTGGATAAATGTTCCAATACAGACTTGCCTAGCTAGAGGTTATAACCTCTGTTTGTTTGTTTTATTTTTAACCCCTTGATCCCTAATCTGCATTTTTATGGTCCTGGAATAGAAGCCAGTCATTGAGAAGCAGAGTCCACAACATGGTCCAAGGGAGGATTGTGCAGCTGAATCCCACCTGTGCCCCCGAGTCGGGATACTTTAATATTTAGCTCAACTAAATATACTTTTAGTGCCCCTTTTGCTATAAACAACCGAAACAGCCTGTCATGGCTCAATCGGCGCCCATCTCAGACTTGGACTGATGTCTACCAGTGGAGATGATAACTGGGGGTTTGAGCTCACAGAGCCACGGGTATAATGTTATAATGGTATATTGTTATGATTGTTGTCTAGGGAAAGGAGCAGGGTTCCCATCACCATCAATAAAAGTTATTAATGCACGAGAGGGATTGATGTGGAAACCCTACCCCACTCCCATATCCTATGAGGGCAGTAGGTGGTTTTATGTTGGGTGCGCTTTTACGTGACCAGACTGACAGTATGTGGAATACTATATCTATATATATATATATATATATATATATATATATATATATATATATATATATATATATATATATATATATATATATATATATATATATATATATATATATATATATATAACGATGTTTTACAGTAGGGAGTAATTCTAATGCACACATTGCCACATCCATCTTGTCAGGGAAATCTGGCCCCAAAGGCTAATCCCTTGTGTACACACACTTAAGGGATAAGAGTCATAAACAATAAGATCCCCACAGCCACAGAGGCACCATCTCCCCAGGGGGCTTCTCAGTTCCTAGCAGAAGACCCAGGAGAGAGTCAAGACATGCTTCCCCTCTGGTGGTCAGAAGCCAAATGACTCTGTTAGGCACACCTAGTGGGCGGACCTGGGAGGGGACTCATGATTCCCAGGACATGACCCTATGCGATTGGCCAGAGGCCATTAGGGGCTGACCCCAGGTAGCCCCTCCCTCTACTATGTTGAAAAGTTCTTAAATACGGTGTGTTTCCAAAATAAAGTGGTTCTTAATTTTCATACTTTGACTAAGCATGTATTATTGACCCAGAGGCATATGCTTGTAGAGGAGCTCGTTCTGACTCCCTACCAAGGTGCTCCCAGGTACACTACCAAAGAAGCTGGGACTTATGCCTTTGTACCAACAAAGACTGTCCATAGGTCTAGAGTCACCCAAACCTCCGGGTAATAAGAGTACTAGGATACTCTAAATCCCATCATCCAAGGCGGTTGTGACACAGTCCATTGCACGTGTCTCCTCCACAACACTCGTCTCTTGCCCCATATACGCGGCTGGCCGCACCACCCATAACACCTAGAGAACCCAAGGATTACATTTTGCTTTTTGAGCCAATGTTCCTTTAGAATTTGTATTTCTATTGAAATATATGGTTTCATTGCTATAAAACAATGACTTAATCACTAGAGGATGGTGGGTAATTACAGATTGGTCTCCCCAGGTGTATTTAGCTATAGATACATTTGTGTTTGGGACAGTCTAAAAATAAACAAGACCATAAACGGAAGAACAATTAAATATTAACTTTTATTTCACTGCACATCTGCATTAAACATGTTACATTAATCCGGATACCGCAGGAATACAGCAAATGGCAGAAAACACAAGACCGCATAAAACACTTAAGAACAAGGTGTCTTCAAAACAGTTATTTACAGTGTATCCAAGTGCGTAAAAGCTGTAGAAAGGAGCGCCATCCACTTCAATGCTGGTCATCTGTATATAAAACGGACGTTGCTGGAGGAGAACTCGGGTCTGAATTAAGAAAATAAAATAGTTTTTTAAAATACGTGTTGGTGTTTTTGTAAAATTTCATCTGTGTAAAATCTGATTTAGCAAATGATTTGTTATCGATACAAAATAAAACAAAAAAGTCTTCTTAGCCTGAAGCCGCAAGACATTGATAGAGCGCGATGTAAAGCTCCTGTTCAGCCTCCCACCCACAATGAAATAATATTTATACATGATCAACATGTCACGTGACACAAAGGGGCAAATCACAGGACTGAGATGAGTAACAAGGGGTGTCTGGTCCAGATCTCAGGAATGTAGCACCATATAGAGAGGGGTAAGCGGAGCGATGGTCTGCAGAGCTCACGGGAGCCAATCGTCAGGCCTCGGAACAGAAGGTCAGTACGCTCTGATACGCAGACAGATGAGACGCGTCTGGGGAGACATTGGGGAAACTCTGAAACAAGACACAAAGAAGGAGGTATAATTACAGTCATATAGAATAAGACGCTAAGAATATTTCATGCTTACTACCAATACAGACTTTCACCCACTTAGCATGTGAGTCCATGTAGGACTATGCAGCTTAAGAACATTGAGTGGGTACTGGCTCTGTACCCCATCCATGTCTAAGAGTGCCGTTTCGCCCCTATACGGGGCTCATCAGTATGCAGTTGGTTCTATCAGCTGTGAAATGAGGTGGGAGATACTGGCGTAACATTAATGACAAAGGATGGTGCATTTTGTCTCATTTGCATGCCATTACCCAGAAACCTTATCCTTAGAGTACACTTCCATGTCTCTAGCAGGGTGAAAGAAAAAAAAATCATTTTCCTAGCTGCTTGAGAAATATCTTTTCTTCCCTTATTATACAATCGAGAGGTTATAATAACCTTTCTAATAACCATAATATATTTAAATATCTAGTCTAAGTTGAGTAATAAAATTCTTATTTCCACTGAAGTCACAAAGCAGATTAAGATGTCCTATAGCGCTCACGTACAGGCAGAGGATGTCCTATACCTACAAATGGACTGTTTAGAATAGTGGTGGCAACTCAATCCTACAATGGCATGGCTTCAATATCTGAATAGAAGCAAACATTTCACCGCAGATAAGACCAAATTGGTTCATCTCATCTCTACTTAATTATTTCTCAGGTAAATCCATCAGAATCAATGAAACGTAACAACTCACAACCAGACTGAATTAGAAATCCTGGACGGCTGGCGCACTCTTGGGACCAATTGACCACTATGGGTTTCAAGAAAAGGCTACAGCTGTCACAAAATGTACCCGATGGCATCGTGCAAAGCACCACATACATTATGACAGTGCTTCCAAATGATTACTACAGATCAATAGCGCCAAAACTGCACATCAAACGGAGGGATCCGAGGAACAAATAACAAGGGTTAATATGTGTGCCGCGCCACAGTTACCACTTTAAGCACCACTGCAGTTCAAGTACAAAGCATTTTTTTTTAGGGAAAATCTGCATTTTTGAAGACTCTGTTTATAAGTACAGGAATCCATTTTTGCTAATTACATCACATCCACAGAGCTGAATCATAAGGGTGTGTTTTTTGGGCATGTGAAGAGGGGAAAGGGGGGGGGGAAGACAGAAAGCCATTGTAAAGATATTTGGATAAGGCTGAAATTGACACAACACCCATTCCCTCTCATTGACCACTTGCATCAGTTACTGCTCTCCAGAAATGTATATGCCTACACACCTTCCACCAATGTTTCATGGATCACTCTATAGTCCTGCAGAGGCACCACAATGTATTTATATATATATATATATATTTTTCTAATTAAAAACTAGGGGTCTTATTAAATTAGCCCTCTTAGTTCCCTCGGTCCTCACAAAAGTTTTTTGCCGTTTGCGAGGACTGAATCCCCAATACGTCCCTCGCAGCCTGCTTTCCCCCGCAGCAACTGATGAGGTGCGGGAGCCGGGAGATCATCTCGCACGTTGTCACTCCTCACGTAGATTTTCTCCGTGTTGATACGGACGGCCGCGCTGCGTAGCTCACATGGTTAATTTAATAGCGTTGTAACTTTTATAAATTTAAGTAGAAGCCTCTTATCTACGAGGCTGGAATTTAATAAGGCTGTAGATGTACAGTTTGTTTCTTGCTTCATTATGTGTCAGAGAAAAATGTGTCAGATGGCGAAGAAAAATGTGTCAGATGGTAAAAGAAGAACAAACTAATTTAGTTCCATCCAAATTGTGCTCAATTATAATAAATACAGTGCCTTGCAAAAGTTTTCACCCCCCTTGGAATTTTTCATGTTTTGTTGCCTAACAACCTGGAATTAACATGGATTGTTCGAGGATTTTATACAATATGTCAAGGATTGCTAGTGTCCCAAGGTGTCTACCACCTATAATGAAGTCATTTATACTAACAGGGAATGTATTAAAAATAATTCAACTTTAACATAAAAAGATGAATAAAAAAACTGATAAAAAATCCAGGATTGAATCTGGGTTTAATAATCTCCAGATTTTGTCAACTCTGTCAACAGGAGTTTAATAAGTTTACTGAATCAACAGAGTATGATGCATTCTGTAAAAGATTAAATGAAAATATGGACAGGTTTAAAAGAGAAAGATCAAAGAACGTAAACGGAAACAATTCTGGAGGGAGCAAACGGACTTTAAAAATGAGAGGATTTTTAAGAAATGTTCTACCATAACCATAATTTCCCAACAGAGGAATTCTGACATTAACATATACCGAAATCAGAGGAATTAATGACATGGCGCGCATGTGACGTCAAATATGCGCCGGGTCAAGAAGGAGCGGAGGCCGGAGCAGAAGCAGATAAGTGAGGGGAAAGGGAGAGGGGGGGGGTATTTAGGTTGAGGAGGGGGGTTTAGGCTGAGGAGGGGGGAGGGAAAGAGACACGGGGGGTTAGAGATATATCGGCGTATAACACGCACACATCATTTGCCCCCTATTTTCAGGGAGAAAAAGTGCGTGATATACGCCGATAAATACGGTACATCCTAGGAAAGAACCCTATGAGATGAGATCTTTTTGGCAGACTAGAATGCCCAGGCGTTCGTGCATTATGCAGTGTGATCCTAACCTGTCCTTACACAATATTATGCTTGCTGAATGTGGACATTTACTGGCGTATACTATAAGCAGGCCAGTTACCTTTTTAGACTTTTTCAGTATATGTGCCCCACATCAGTAATAATTTCAATTCCACTATACAGGCAGAAGGAAGGAGGGCAAGCTTTATAGCCAGAGTATCATTACTGTAGTACCCTCCTGGTTCTCAGCACAGAGCGCGTATGGGTGGATATATACGCTAATAGTGGTTTAGTGCACATTAATAATTGAAGAATTCTTCTAAAAAGAGACACCGTCCTGCATGATGGGATTATGATTACCCCTCCAATGGGAGTTTAAGATGTTTATTCTAAATATCAAGGAGGTAATCCTTTTCCATATATTTTGACATAATTTTATTCAATTTTGTCTCCAATCCTGTATTTTTTCATCAGTTTTTATTATCGCCGATGTGATCTATAGAAATGTTAAAGTTGAATTATTTTTAATACATTCCCTTTAGGTATAAATGGATTGTTTGAGGATTTGCATCATTTAATTTACAGAACATGCCACAACTTTAAAGATTTTTTTTTTTTTTTAATTATTATTATTGTGAAAAACAGGACAAAATAACAGAAAAAGTCACTGTGCATAACTATTCACCCCCCTAAACTCAATACTTTGTAGCGCCACCTTTTGCGGCAATCACAGCTCCAAGTCCCTTTGGATAAGTCTCTATGAGCTTGCCACATCTTACCACTGGGATTTTTGCCCATTCCTCCTTGCAAAACTGCTTTAGCTCCTTCAAGTTGGATGGTTTGTGCTTGTGAACAGCAATCTTTAAGTCTGACCACAGATTTCCTATTGGATTGAGGTCTGGGCTGTGACTCGGCCATTCCAACACATTTACTTGTTTCCCCTTAAACCCCCCAAGTGTTGCTTTAGCAGTGTGTTTGGGGTCATTGTCCTGCTGGAAGGTGAACCTCCGTCCTAGCCTCAAATCACGCACAGAGTGGTACAGGTTTTGCTCAAGAATATCCCTGTAATTAGCACCATCCATCTTTCCCTCAACTCTGACCAGTTTCCCAGTCCCGGCCGCTAAAAAACATCCCCACAGCACGATGCTGCCACCACCATGTTTCACTGTGGGGATGGTGCTCTTTGGGTGATGTGATGTGTTGGGTTTGCGCCAGACATAGCGTTTTCTTTGATGGACGAAAAGTTCATTTTTAGTCTCATCAGACCAGAGCACCTTCCTCCATACATTTTGGGAGTCTCCCACATGCCTTTTCGCAAACTCAAAACAAGCCATTTTGTTTCTTGCTGAAAGTAATGGCTTTCTTCTGGCCACTCTGCCATAAAGCCCAACTCTGTACATAGGACGACAATAAGCCGTACGCTCCATAGATACTCCAGTCTCTGCTGTGGATCTCTGCAGCTCCTCCAGGGTTACCTTAGGTCTCTGTGCTGCCTCTCTGATTAATGCCCTCGTTGCCCGGTCCGTGCGCTTTGGTGGGCAGACGTCTCTTGGCAGGTTTGCTGTTGTGCCATGTTCTCTCCATTTGGTTATGATAAGATTTGATGGTGCTCCTAAAAACTGCACTCAATTGTGCTCTAATGATGGTAAACACTTGGTCTTTGTTCGTAGCAGGATTATAACTCGAGGAGGAGAAAAGAAAGTGAATTCAGCAAAAGATCTTTAATCTGTTCTTTTGAAAGATTGCCACATCATATAATACCTTACCATAGAAATCAAAGTGTAAAGTGCAATAGGATAACCCTCACTGCTATAGACGACTAGCAATCCAAGTTGGAATTCCAATCAGTCATCTTAATATGCTCTAATAAATTGTGATGATGGGGGAGAATCTTGAAGTAAAGTGCTGTGGTTGCCATGACAACAGTTGCAAAGCGAACATTAGCTTTCTACAAAAGTTCACACAAGTGCTGTGTTGGCTCATGAGCTCAGAGGATCCTAATATTAGGGATACCCAATACTTTCTACTTTTTATTGTTGTGCTATGGCGTCTTACTAATGTCGTGTGTGTGTTAAACGCTTTCACATTGGAGGAAAAAAGAAAAACTCTTAAGTGGGATGTCTTGACTTTGCATAGAGCTCTTTCTTAGACTTGGAGGTCTTATTACCTGGTCATTGATCACGGGGTTTGGGTCACAGATAAAGATGGGCTCCTCTATCTTGGATCTGAGAAGTGGCATCGAGCACACGGACAGGCTGGAAGTGACCGTCGCTAGATCTGTGAGGGACAAAGCAAAGAATGTAGACAACGCCAAGATGAAGAACAAACATGGTGAACAAACCCTTCACAATGCGATTGGAACGGTCATAGACAACCTCAGTGATTTTTTTGTATAAAAGCAAAGTTGGATTTATCCCATTTAAAATTCTGCTGCAAGTGGCCACTAGATGGCGTTGTTATTTTCCAGCACTGCCAATATCTGAGACCAGTTGTAACCTTAGAAGTTTACCTTAACCCTTAAACTAACACTAACCCTTACCGTCTACCTAACCCTAACTCTATGGTATTGGCACTGAAAATTGTCAGAACCATTTAGTGGTTGGTGGCCACCACGGCTGCTGCCGAATTTAATGGCGAATTTAAAAAGGGAAAGGATCACAAAGTTTACACCTCTCAGGAGCTTAGTTAACGGTCAGTTTGGCGTTCACTAGTTAAACTAAAAAAAACTTTATTAATTTAAAAAGGGACATAGAAGGCATATACTAGGTATATAATATCCCTGTGTATTTACTGTTATGCACTTTATTAAGTGTCTGCATGCACTGCAAAGGGCAGACCCCTACAGGGACTATTTGTTATAAGCACTTAATAAAATAAAGTGCATAACAGTAAATAGATACCTTAAATGGATGTGGAAGGTCCCTGGATGTTGCTAAGTATATCGTTTTCATGACTTAAGTATTAAAGGTCAGTATTAATGAAAGGATTTTTTAGGCAGCTAAAGATAATATTTTAAATTAGAATCAGTTCATATTTTATAGAAGAAAATGCAAAACAGTCATAATTTATTTGACATTTGTCTTCGTCTGTCATGGTTCTCCGGCAATTCCTTATCTCCATACCCAATCACATGGTCTGCTCTCCAGTATATGCAACAATCTTCCTAATTTAAATGAGTATCTTTAGATAGAAAAGATTTTAAAAATTGGCTTTCCAGCACCCTCAGTATTTTTCGTAACTTAAAAGTTCTGAGGGCAAAAAAAATGACTCTGAAAATCAGAGTTTTTTTACTGATCTTGCAGACACTCCCGTGGCCCAGTCTGCAGCATTTATCTGTACAGAATGAGGCGGCTGCTCAATTTGAGGATGAACCGCACCTAAATAGGTTTGTTTTATACGTCTGGCAATCCACGTGTGCTTTACACTAAGAGATATCTGTAGTATATCAGCCCAGGCCCGAAATACCAGGGAATTGTACCCTGAACAGGAGAAACAGCAAACCCCAGATGTAGGTTTCAGCCTTAGTTGGGACTCACCAGTAGGGTGCAGTGAGCAAGGGGTCCACATATGGAGCATCCTAGGATTCTCTGCGACACTAAAACCCCAGGGGTTATTTACATAAAACAAAAACAAAGCCCAAGGATCTTAAAATTACAATAAACTCAGAAGTTTCTTCTGCCATCTTCACTACGTAAAATACATGAAAACTGAGACATCACATTTGCAGACGTAACCAGATTGCTTTGCAAAACCAACAGACCTAAATTGTCCAGTATCTGGTTATGTGTCCTGTGAACAATTTGATCTGTGTCATATTTATGAATTGAGGTTCCCCAAAGAACCCGTCTGCCTCCACGCCACTCCACAATGAATGCCTCCACTATACTCAATCAGTCACTTCACTGGCTTCCCATAGTCCCCAGAATAAAACATGACCCTAACATGTAAAGCAGCACACTCCTTATGGTTCTCTCTCATCACAAAATACTCCCCATCGCTTCCCTCTTCACTAATGACCTCTTTACTCCCCTCTTATCACCTCCTCACTCTGCCTGCAGGACCTTTCTTTTGTTGCCCCTACTCTATGGAACTCCTTGACTCGCTCCATTAGACTATCCTCCTGCCTCCAGCTTCATTAAACATTTTTCAGTGAGTTTTTGAAGGTTTTATTACCTCCAGTCTTAATATGCACAACTGCCTTATCTACAGTGTAATTAAGACAGAACCACCTCCGCTTGCTTGAGCCTCCTGCCTTCTCACCTCCATCTTGTATCTATCACCCTCCTGTATCACACCCTTTAGATTGTAGTTTGCAAGTTTTCAGTCTTGTTTGTGCTCTGGGAAGAAGCTCTGTGTAGGTTTGATTTTAAATAAAAAAATAGGGTCCTCCATTATTTTGCAATGATTTAATATGGTTTTTGCCTTAATATGCTGGCACATTACCAATAATAATAATAATAATAATAAAATTAATAATAGCAAAAACAATTTAACACAGCTTATATGGGATCTATAGCCAATTTGAAAACCAAGCTCCAGCCCACCTGTGTTTATACTTGGTAGATCCCATACTTGGTAGATCCCTTAATGTGATTGGATCTTGCTTAATTAGTTGTGAGGTAGAGATGGAGGGGGGAAAAATTTCCAGCTTGTGGAAAGAAGGGCAATGTTACGTCTCCAAACGGGAAAATCTTTGCTGAAGAAGCATAGAATGAGTATTTCAGAACCTCTCTGGTATGACAATGGTTAGGGTTTTTCCCTTCCTTACACCCCATTTGGGAGATGTGCCTATGTTCCCTGCTAAATGTACTGGGGGAAGTTAAGATGAGACTTGCTGGCATCACAGGCCCACCTCTGAACCCCCCTGCTGATATCAGCATCCTGAGCTTTGGTGAATTAGTGGATAATAGAAGAGACTTAAGGGGGAGGGCGGTATAAGTTGGGTATGTGGACGTGTTGTTTGATTCCTGTTTATTGTCCAAGTGGCTTTTTCTTCCGTCCCCTATAAAATTCCTTACCCACCCATTACAAGCATGAGAGCGTGACTTTTGAAAATAACGTAATTGATAAAGAGAATCTTTGTACTCTGCCTGTGGTCACGGAGGATAGTCATACCCACCGGATAGAAGGATGTGACCGATGGGAGTTCCAGATCATGTTCATCATGTTGGTCCCATACTGTGACTAAGTTTAAGATAATTTCCAAGAAAATAATTATAATTTATTATAAAGTGTTGTTGTACTCCTCAACATTTAACTCAATAAACGTTTCTTTTCATTGTTCTCACCAGTGAGTGTGCAGTGCTCCAGGGCCTGATCTGTAGTGTACTTCCATACTCTCAGAATTGGTGACTCGCTCCTGTCATTGACATGGAGTAAACCCTGAGAGTTTAGACCGTTCCTCCTCACTGGGATTCTGCTCGGACGCAGCACCAAATTATCCAAAGACCTTGGGAGAGTGCAGAGAAAGAAAGAAATAAGGAGACTGAAATTATATCTTGAACACAAATATAGGATGAGACAGGAAAAAATAAATGAAGTTACAGGTATAATCACTTACCAAAATGTGTTAAATTACACATGACTAATAATTAAGAAATTCAATTAAACACGATAATGTGCAGGTCATACATGCAACCGGAGGACAAAAAGTCAGAGGCCCTCAATCGGAGAATGAACTAACTAAAGTGAGTTAGTTGTATAGGCCTGAGAGCAGCCTCTTAGCCACTTGTGGCCTTCATAGAGAGAAATATACTGTAGTACCGTGCCTTGCAAAAGTATTCACCCCCGTGACTTTTTACCTATTTTGTTACATTACAGCCTTAAGTTCAATGTTTTGTTAATCTGAATTTTATGTGATGGATCAGAGCACAATAGTCTAAGTTGGTGAAGTGAAATGAGAAAATATATACATACAACTATTTTTTAGAAATAGAAAAATTGGCATGTGTATATGTATTCACCCCATTTGTTGTGAAGCCCATAAAAACCTCTGGTGCGACCAATTACCTTCAGAAGTCACCTAATTAGTGAAATAATGTCCATCTGTGTGCAATCTAAGGGTCACATGATCTGTCATTACATATAAATAACTTTTTTTTTACAGGCCCAAGAGGCTGCAACACCTAAGCAAGAGGCACCACTAACCAAACACTGCCATGAAGACCAAGGAACTCTCCAAACAAGTAAGGGACAATGTTGTTGATCCCCAGGAGCACCATCAAATCTATCATAACTAAATGGAAAGAACATGGCACAACAGCAAACCTGCCAAGAGACGGCCGCCCACCAAAACTCACGGACCAGGCAAGGAGGGCATTAATCAGAGAGGCAGCACAGAGACCTAAGGTAACCCTGGAGGAGCTGCAGAGATCCACAGCAGAGACTGGAATATCTGTACATAGGACGACAATAAGCCGTACGCTCCATAGAGTTGGGCTTTATGGCAGAGTGGTCAGAAGAAAGCCATTACTTTCAGCAAAAAACACGTTTTGAGTTTGCGTAAAGGCATGTGGGAGACTCCCAAAATGTATGGAGGAAGGTGCCCTGGTCTGATGAGACTAAAAATGAACTTTTCGGCCATCAAAGAAAACACTATGTCTGGCGTAAACCCAACACATCACCCAAAGAGCACCATCCCCACAGTGAAACATGGCGGTGGCAGCATCATGCTGTGGGGGTGTTTTTTGGCAGCCGGGACTGAGAAACTGGTCAGAGTTGAGGGAAAGATGGATGGTGCTAAATACAGGGATATTCTTGAGCAAAACCTGTACCACTCTGTGCGTGATTTGAGGCTAGGACGGAGGTTCACCTTCCAGCAAGACAATGAGCCCAAACACACTGCTAAAGCAACACTTGGGGGGTTTAAGGGGAAACATGTAAATGTGTTGGAATGGCCTAGTCACAGCCCAGACCTCAATCCAATAGGAAATCTGTGGTCAGACTTAAAGATTGCTGTTCACAAGCGCAAACCATCCAACTTGAAGGAGCTGGAGCAGTTTTGCAAGGAGGAATGGGCAAAAATCCCAGTGGTAAGATGTGGCAGCTCATAGAGACTTATCCAAAGCGACTTGGAGCTGTGATTGCCTCAAAAGGTGGCTCTACCAAGTATTGACTTTAGGGGGTGAATAGTTAAGCACAATGACTTTTTTCTGTTATTTTGTCCTATTTGTTGTTTGCTTCACAATAAAAAAAAAAAATACATCTTCAAAGTTGTGGCATGTTCTGTAAATTAAATGATGAAATCCTCAAACAATCCATCTTAATTCTAGAGGCAATTAAACACGAAAAATGCCTAGTCTACCAGGCAATTCTACCTTGAGCAGGAGAAACAGCAAACCCCAGACATGTTTTTGGGCCTCATCTGCAAAGTCTATCTGTACTTACTCCCTGAGCACTTCTGACTGTTGCTTATGTAAATGACTCTTAGGGCTTTGGTCGCCCTAAACAGTGATGGACGGCTCCAAACATGGACTTCTTGCTCACTCTGTGCCTTAGGAAGTTCAGCTACACCTCAATGACGAGATCGAAGGAGAGGTTGAAACTTACGTCTTGAGTTTGTGGTTTCTCGTGTTCAGAGTAGAATTGCCTGGTATTTCAGGGCTGGATCACTCGAGTGAGACCAGACTGATATACTACAGGATATTTCTCCCTGTGAAGGGCACAAGTGAGATAAGAGAGGCTGCTCTCCGAGTAGGTAACCAGACTTATAGGACAAACCTACTTAGGTGTTATGGTTAGGTTTATTTTTGCTCATAAATACAACCTGTCAGGAGAACGAAATTCATATTTAATCTTTCAAAGCAAGTTTAATATTGATTGTTGCCATTTGAAACTCACTCTCTACTGGCCTTTGTCCACTATAAAGGGTCAATAGGGGACACATTAATTTTACCGGTAGGGCTAACATTTTCAGGCTTATAATTTATATTAACACAATGCTCTACGCTGGATTGAGACTCCATGCGTTAGAGGTTTCCTTTGGCGACAGCTTTTTGCTGTAGTGCAGCCAATGAAGGGTTGTTCATCCTTTTATCAAATCCATTTGTTGAAGTCATTTAGACCGTTCACTGCGAATATCCTGTACTTGACTTGGTGGAGGCGAATACTATAACTTTTCAAAAACAAATGTAATATTTAACATTGTATGATAATTCATTTAGCAGGAATTTTAGTAATGATAAAATGCATAATTAAAATGCCTTGTGTTCTCTTGTTAGGGCATTACAGTGCTCCTTTCAAAAAGGCCAAGTTAGCACATTATCTGCACGCATGGCAATAATAATAATACATTTTCTCAAACGCTCGTCACAGTTATTGTAGTTAGGACTTTGTGCACCCTCTCTTTGGTTAACAACACTGAGTCTTCTCTTTTTATTACTGGATGAGGTAGGAGAACAAACAGAATATTCCTCCATGCTCTCTCCAGGTCCTTCAGAGCCCTTGGACCTCGCTTGTGGACTCTCCTTTAACTCCGCCCACAGTTTTCAACGGGATTTAATTCAGGCCACTGGGAAAGCTTGATCCCGTAGTCAGCGAATCACTTGTGTGTGGATTTGGAGCTCATGACCCAGTTTTAGCCTACTGACAAATGCACACAGATTATGACCTAAATGCAACCCCCCCCCCTGTATTTGATGGTGCCCATGATCCCATGATATTAAGACTCCGAAGGCATTTAGAAGGAAAACTGCTCATCATCACAGATCCACCATCACACAGTTAGGTTATTTTCTGCATGACCTGGGCATAAAACCACCTCTTGTGTGCGTCTTGCCAACATTTTGTCTTCTCTGACCAGGACCAGTTGGGAGCTTAGGTTTAATGAACTCCTTGCACTTTCTTCTGGCAATCCTTCCAAATAGTTTATTTGCATGAAGGTGGGGTCTGATTGTAATTTTGAAGACTTTGTGAAGGCAGGATTCATCCAACTACTGTAACCGTCCAACTGTGATCCTTGGAGACCCTCTCGTACCTTTCTTATCATTGTGCGTGTCCTCTCCCATGTAGTTCATCATAGCTGAAGTGGTTTGACATTTCTTAACGATTGTCATAATAATGGTGAGGGGTCTTTTCAGATGTGATGCTAATTTTACAGCCATTGCCCGATGTATCATCCTTTTGTCTCATTACATTTCTGTATCCCCCCTTTCTTCTCCATGTTGTTGCATGGCTCAGAGGCTCACCTCATATTTATACCTTCAGTGAAACAAAGTTGTGGCCGACCACTCAAGCGTGTTTAAAAACGGTAAAAAACATGAACGGGAAGTATGATATTTTGTTAATTTCTAGGCACATATTTGATAAAGAACATTATTTCATAAGGATTTTCTTTGATAAACAACTCCAAGAGAAATATAACCTTTCTGTGAGGGGAAATGATTCCGTTTGCTCCCAACTGTGGAACATTCTCCGTAGCCTTTTGCTCAGCTTAACACGGTCGACAAAAATATCATGACCTACAGAATTCATATATAAAATGCGTCTCTCCATACTGTTTCATGAATGTCTCAGGGCAGGACCCCCTACTCTTGTATTATGATCGACCTTTCTACCAATGCGGTCATAAACCTGGAAACTATGTGGGATGTTCATGGATAAAAGTGATAATTGTGAATAAATAAATAATGTCACATTGATACAGCAGTCGCGAATGCTGGAAGACACCCACCAAGCCGCCAACCCGGCATGAAGAGGTTTTCCCATGTGATGGAGGCACTCATTCAAATGGATTTGAGACGTCTAAATTATATGGTGAGGCAATGAACTGAAAAGGAACTTGAGAGGAAGTGTAAATAAATACTCCGGGAGAGCCTATTATTGGTAATTTCCAGTCTGATACACATGCAGAACAATGGAGATAAAAGCACAAGTTTGCTGAAACCTGCCCCTTCGTTTCCTGTAACATGTCTGAACAGAGGAGCAGAAAATAATTGCACAATTTTTTACTTTAATGTAATTTTTCTACCCTACATACCATTTATATTCATACAAAATGTGTTTAAACCAAATTCTTCACATGGTCTTCAGAAGTACTTACCTGGAATAATCTGCATCCTTATGGCGGTTTCCTTTTTTCTGGATATTCTACAAAATGAAAATACAAATATTATATATAATATGTATATAAAAAAGAAAACAAAAGAAGCTCCCCATTCCCCCTGCAGCATTCCTACGCAAGTCTCCACATCGGATATGTTGCGTCTTCCTCACCAATTTTACCAAGTTAGAAAACCATGTGTGACTTTGGGTCTAACACTTAGATTTATAAGATTTGTCAAGACAAAATGGAGTGGAGTTGGCAAAAGGTGGGAGACAAAAGGATGGAGGTCATCTGCTTAAACCAAGAACGTCTAAATTCCATTACTATCTATTCTAACGGGTGATTATTCCGGTTATCCAGCGAAGTAAATGGCTGTAAGTTAATTTTTTCTTTAACACTACATATTTTGGTTTTGGATATTTTGAGCAATCTATGAACACTAAAAATATAACTTAAAATATGTAATTTTTTTAATCTAATTTTGCTTTGCCATCGCAATATTTGAGCACATTGGATTCTGTTTTTGTTTTCATCAGTCTGAGAATGAACACCTAAGTAGGTTTCTTCTATAGGTTACCGCCTCGCTTATCTCACTTGTGCCCTTCACAAGGAGAAATATCCTGTAGTATATCAGTCTGATCTCACTCAATAGAGTGATCAAGGCCTAAAATACCAGGGATCTCTACCCTGAGCAGGAGAAACCGCAAACCCCAGACGTACGTTTCAGCCTTTACTGGGCCTCATCAGTGAGGTGTAGCTGCACTCCCCAAGTCAAAATGAGCAATGTCGTGAGCACAAACTTAGGTCCCATCCACCCATGTAGGGGAGTTGAGTCTTTACCTGCAATAGAGCCATTCCATACTCTGTCCGTAGCTGGTGTTTGGCAGACTCTTCCTCACGAATACTCTTCTTGGTAGGAATTGTATCTTTCATTTTGGTCACTGGTGTCAGGCTGCTAAAGCCACTGCCTATACAAACATAAGTGGACAAAGAACACATTACTATTGCCTCCAAGACACAGGAACGATGATTGGCAAAACCATTCCTCAGCTCCGTGAGCCCAAGTTTCTTGGTCATGGATACCTGTAATGATTTGTAAAGATGTCCTGGTTTCAGTCCTTTGAGTGAGTGTTGGTTTTGCGAGAGGCACAAATAAGAGATTCTTTCCTCAAAACATTCCTGAATTAATAAACAAGACACCACACTTGGAAAGGCCAAGACTTCAGCAAGCACTAGGATTTTGCCAAGCAGGCAAGTTCATGTATACAGCACTGAAATAACATTTCAATCTACACATACAGTGGATATAAAAAGTCTACACACCCCTGTAAAAAAATGTCAGGTTTCTGTGCTGTAAAAAAATGAGACAAAGATAAATCATTTCAGAACTTTTTCCACCTCTAAATGTGAACTATAAAATGTACAACTCAATTGAAAAACAAACTGAAATATTTTAGGTGGAGGGAAGAAAAAATATAAAAATAAAATATGGTTACATAAGTCTGCACACCCTCTTATAACTGGGGATGTAGCTGTGTCCAGAATTAAGCAATCACATTCCAAATCGTGTTAAATAGGAGTCAGCATACACCTGCCTTCATTTAAAGTGCCTCTGATTAACCCCAAATAAAGCTCAGCTGCTCTAGTTGGTCTTTCCTGAAATTTTCTTAGTCGCATCCCACAGCCAAAGCCATGGTCCACAGAGAGCTTCCAAAGCATCAGAGGGATCTCATTGTTAAAAGGTATCAGTTAGGAGAAGGGTACAAAAGAATTTCCAAGGCATCATATATACCATGGAACACAGTGAAGACAGTCATCATCAAGTGGAGAAAATATGGCACAACAGTGACATTACCAAGAACTGGAGCTCCCTCCAAAAATGATGAAAAGACGAGAAGAAAACTGGTCCGGGAGGCTACCAAGAGGCCTAAAGCAACATTACAGGAGCTGCAGGAATATCTGGCAAGTACTGGCTGTGTGGTACATGTGACAACTATCTCCCGTATGCTTCATATGTCTGGGCTATGGGATAGAGTGGCAAGACGAAAGCCTTTTCTTACGAAGAAAAACATCCAAGCCAGGCTACATTTTGCAAAAACACATCTGAAGTCTCCCAAAAGCATGTGGGAAAAGGTGTTATGGTCTGATGAAACCAAGGTTGAACTTTTTTGGCCATAATTCCAAAAGATATACGTTTGGCGCAAAAACAACACTGCACATCACCAAAATAACACCATACCCACAGTGAAGCATGGTGGTGGCAGCATCATGCTTTGGGGCTGTTTTTCTTCAGCTGGAACTGGGGCTTTAGTGAAGATAGAGGGAATTATGAACAGTTCCAAATATTAGTCAATATTGGCGCAAAACCTTCAGGCTTCTGCTTTAAAGCTGAACATGAAGAGGAACTTCATCTTTCAGCATGACAACGACCCAAAGCATACATCCAAATCAACAAAGGAATGGCTTCACCAGAAGAAGATTAAAGTTTTGGAATGGCCCAGCCAGAGCCCAGACCTGAATCCGATTGAAAATCTGTGGGGTGATCTGAAGAGGGCTGTGCCCAGGAGATGCCCTCGCAATCTGACAGATTTGGAGTGTTTTTGCAAAGAAGAGTGGGCAAATCTTGCCAAGTCAAAATGTGCCATGCTGGTAGACTCATACCCAAAAAGACTGAGTGCTGTAATAAAATCAAAAGGTGCTTCAACAAAGTATTAGTTTAAGGGTGTGCATACTTATGCAACTATATTATTTTATTTTTATATTTTTTCTTCCCTCTACCTAAAAGATTTCAGTTTGTTTTTCAATTGAGTTGTACAGTTTATAGGTCAAATTAAAGGTGGAAAAAGTTCTGGAATGATTTATCTTGGTCTCATTGTTTTACAGCACAGAAACCTGACATTTTAACAGGGGTGTGTAGACTTTTTATATCCACTGTAAACATACTTATTTTGTACAGCTTAAAAACCTCTTCTGTTTATCTCACTTTAAAATTACTTTACATTTATAGTTTCTGTAGAAGTTTTAAATGCTCCCACTCAGGTCATCCAACGTATGCAGTAGTGATGTGTATTATTCCAAAATGTATTATTGATTATAATTGTTATGCCCTTGAGATAAAAAGGTGTGATGTTGAGAAGATTCTGTTTTTAGAAGATGTGACATTCCCACTCACATCCTAGATCTTAAGAAAATCAGCAAAACAGATGTGAAAGCAGACTACCAGCCAAAGTCTTATTCATACATAAGACCACACTTTATGCATCTCACCAAAGCCCCCATCCAAGTTGTCCAATATAACTGGTGGGATTTCTGATTAGATGGTGCCATCTGATTGATCTGTTGTGTCCAAACACCTAATTACGTCAACATTTTTATTATGTAGATTATTAGGATATTTTATTTATATTTGTATTTAATGCATCTATCCAATGAGCTTTGCTAATTAAAAGGGTGGTATATAATTGTTTTGAGAAAAAAGTCAGGGACATGGATGCAACGCATCACACGGAGATCAGGAGTAGTAATAAGTCATTCTTTATGCAAACCTTTTTTACTTATTGATTTATTTGTAATCCTAGATACTGCACATTATTTGTGTGTGAATATATTTTCATAGGTACATATTAACACATAAATATGTAGTTATGTGTATATACATGTGTTTCAATTGTGTGATCTCGTCAATAAATTTAGAAAGTAGACCTACTCCTCGCCACCACTGAATCATTAACGCTTTCACTACCTCATAGAAGATTTAGAGGTTTGCGTTAGGAAATTCGCAAGAACATCCAAACCTGATTAATGCATAAATAGAGTCGTGGGCTAATAAGAAAAATTTGATTAAGTCACAGTCTTGTCAGACTTAAAAGTTCTTATCTTAAAACTCCCATGACCTAAAAACACCACACAAAAAAAAAATAGAATAGCTTTAGATTTGTTTAAATAAAAAACAAAAACAAAAAATCAGATGTGTACACAATGGGAACAAGATAATAAGACAAACTAATAAATTATATTATGCCTTAGAAGCCAATTCAACCTTTAAAAAAAGGTGTACATTTTAGTTAAGAAAACGATAACATTATAATATGAATTACAGAGAAGATCTAGATGGGCGATTTGCTATACTAGTTATATGCATACCAGTGTGTGGGATTTATATGATCAAAATCCAAAGCAAAACAGATTGATTTCTAAGATTTCAATTAAAATTTAAAAAGATAAAAACTGGTATTTGGTATGCGGAGGAGATTTTAAATTTAATAGCTCAAGACAGAATGCCAAATATAAACAAAGTAAAATGTAGATATTCAGGAAAAAGTCTGCAAAATGTATACATCTTCTACATAAAAATGATGACTACTAAGACACTTTGATGTCCTTCCACCCATCAGAGAGAAATGATGGTTTATTCTAAAGCAAAAGAGATGTTTTCATGATGAGATTTATTTCTGATGAACACTATTTGTAAAAAAACAGATATAGGAAGCATTTCATGTAAATAATATTAAAGCTTGTCAGTATGAAATGACAGAAGAAAATATGAAATCTTATAGATTTAAAAATAATATTCTCTCAAGAAAATATTAAGTATCTGAAAAATAAAGTAAAAAAAATGTCTTTGATATACAGGGAGTGCAGAATTATTAGGCAAGTTGGATTTTTGAGGATTAATTTTATTTTTGAACAACAACCATGTTCTCAATGAACCCAAAAAACTCATTAATATCAAAGCTGAATATTTTTGGAAGTAGTTTTTAGTTTGTTTTTAGTTTTAGCTATTTTAGGGGGATATCTGTGTGTGCAGGTGACTATTACTGTGCATAATTATTAGGCAACTTAACAAAAAACAAATATATACCCATTTCAATTATTCATTTTTACCAGTGAAACCAATATAACATCTCAGCATTCACAAATATACATTTCTGACATTCAAAAACAAAACAAAAACAAATCAGTGACCAATATAGCCCCCTTTCTTTGCAAGGACACTCAAAAGCCTGCCATCCATGGATTCTGTCAGTGTTTTGATCTGTTCACCATCAACATTGCGTGCAGCAGCAACCACAGCCTCCCAGACACTGTTCAGAGAGGTGTACTGTTTTCCCTCCTTGTAAATCTCACATTTGATGATGGACCACAGGTTCTCAATGGGGTTCAGATCAGGTGAACAAGGAGGCCATGTCATTAGATTTTCTTTTATACCCTTTCTTGCCAGCCACGCTGTGGAGTACTTGGACGCGTGTGATGGAGCATTGTCCTGCATGAAAATCATGTTTTTCTTGAAGGATGCAGACTTCTTCCTGTACCACTGCTTGAAGAAGGTGTCTTCCAGGAACTGGCAGTAGGACTGGGAGTTGAGCTTGACTCCATTCTCAACCCGAAAAGGCCCCACAAGCTTATCTTTGATGATACCAGCCCAAACCAGTACTCCACCTCCACCTTGCTGGCGTCTGAGTCGGACTGGAGCTCTCTGCCCTTTACCAATCCAGCCACGGGCCCATCCATCTGGCCCATCAAGACTCACTCTCATTTCATCAGTCCATAAAACCTTAGAAAAATCAGTCTTGAGATATTTCTTGGCCCAGTCTTGACGTTTCAGCTTGTGTGTCTTGTTCAGTGGTGGTCGTCTTTCAGCCTCTCTTACCTTGGCCATGTCTCTGAGTATTGCACACCTTGTGCTTTTGGGCACTCCAGTGATGTTGCAGCTCTGAAATATGGCCAAACTGGAGGCAAGTGGCATCGTGGCAGCTGCACGCTTGACTTCTCAGTTCATGGGCAGTTATTTTGCGCCTTGGTTTTTCCACACGCTTCTTGCGACCCTGTTGACTATTTTGAATGAAACGCTTGATTGTTCGATGATCACGCTTCAGAAGCTTTGCAATTTTAAGAGTGCTGCATCCCTCTGCAAGATATCTCACTATTTTTGACTTTTCTGAGCCTGTCAAGTCCTTCTTTTGACCCATTTTGCCAAAGGAAAGGAAGTTGCCTAATAATTATGCACACCTGATATAGGGTGTTGATGTCATTAGACCACACCCCTTCTCATTACAGAGATGCACATCACCTAATATTCTTAATTGGTAGTAGGCTTTCGAGCCTATACAGCTTGGAGTAAGACAACATGCATAAAGAGGATGATGTGGTCAAAATACTCATTTGCCTAATAATTCTGCACTCCCTGTAGTTAGTATGGCAGCCCTGCTAGGATTTTGTGCCGAGTCATTATGTTTACTGGCTAATCCTCCTTCTGTGTTATGCATCGTGTGTAAGCGTTACATAGGAGTTGTTCATTTTGGGGGGGTTTGTCCGAAATTTGTTTTTTTCAAAATGCCATGAAAGTGTGCAAATAATGCAGATAAATTGTTACGTGTGGCAAAGTGACATTTTCCTCACAAGATTATTACTCCAGTTATTAGGAAAGTTCATCACTTATTTTGGGTACAATACTTGGCTTCTAACTTCCCAAACTGGTTAAATCAAAAAAGGTAGCTCTCTACATGTTACCATGCCTATGCTATGGATAGAGCCAACCAACCATGAGACAAACCAATATTGTATGGTGCCACCCTTTCAGATGGGAATCTCACAGAAGAAAAATGGCTTGTCAACTACCCTGATATACCATCTACAAGTAGCCCTGTACTTCGTGGAGAAGGACTTCTTGTTCCTTAGCCACCAGCTGTATCACTAATGGAATCTGGATATGAAGAACCAGATCATGACACAGATAAATCACCTAAGCCCTTAACATCCAAAGAGCCGACTAATTCTGTGTGGCTCAAACAGAATAAATGTAATTGCATACGGACTGCCAGAAGGACTTTACTCCGCTATTCACCATGGAAAATGGCCATGTTGTCTGCCATGAAAACAATGGTTTAATGAACTCCCTCCACATTGTACACAATATTTATGCGTGGATACTCTGCATGGACTCTCCAAAGTAACTGCAAAATGGGTATGAACTACCATCTCTACCATCAGTTTCTGTAGGAATTTATTTCAACATGAAGCTTTTTCTCGACTACAAGGGCTTCCAGTGGTGGATAAGGCGCGTAGATAACTATATACTAGGAGTAAACATCTCTCTTTGCCTATAAAGGAGGGGGAGGACAAAAAAAAAGGCTTACTGTCCAATGTAATATGGGGGATGTTCAGACAATATATGCTATTTATCATAATTTAAATTTAAAAATAACTTGAAAGTATTTGTAGAATACATTTAAATATTTACATTTATAGTAAAGTTCTGCTTTAAATTTCCATTTAACTATTGAACTTTACATAATAAATATAATAAAATATTAAGCCAGTATTTTCAGGACTGGAGCCAACTATTTTTTTTACATTATTTTGTAATAACAGCATGGAAAACATACGTAAAAATTAAATTAAAAAAAGAAACAAAAAGAAAAATGTGTGAACTCTTTACCAGTGATATTTGTAATTTAAGATTTCATATTAACACGTCATTCAGTTATTTTTTTAACTTATCTACTTTTCTGCAGGTCATTAGGCCTATTAACAGTATAATTAGGATCTATGGCACGAGTTCATCTAAATTTGCATTTCTATGTGAAAATAGTACTGTGATTTGTCTTATGGCACACTGCCATTTATTTAATATTTGGACAGTATCAACAGAAGCCTCAGGGATATCTTGGAATGATAGAAAATGTAAAGGTAATAAAGATGCAAATCTTCACATAAATAGGTTTATTAATCCACAATTAAAATGCAAGGTCAGACTGATAGGATTATAAACCTGATAGGAAGAGTGTATTCAGATTAGATTTCTATTCAGTTCTACTGAAAGATTACCACACTGAATTAAATAGAAGAATAAGTCCCATGACAATGATTGTATGCTCCTGGGCTATATAGCTGCTGATAGTTCACAATTTGTTTTCTCTTAAACTAAATAAAAAGGCATGTAAATACAGTAAATAATAACTAGGTCACAATTAAAGTTTGTTTTTTAAAAAAAATCTAGATTTAATTATTTACACAATGCAGTAACAGAACACAAAATATTGTACAGCAGTATCCAAAATGAGAAAAGCCTCTCGGGCATGAAAATATACAAAATAATGAGTGATACTGGCAGGAATATTCTACACAAAATGGCAATAGAGCAACCTCTCTGGCATTATTAGTATGTATTACATTCAAAGAGCACCAAGGTAAGAGGATTAGGCACCTCCTTTGTGAATTTAGGAGATGGATATCATATGTCTGCAAGAAAACCTTCAGGATCTTATACAATTTATGTTATTTAAGCTACCTACAGCCAAAAGAAAAGTCCACTACAGAATGCACTTTGGCATCACTTCCACCGCCCTGTGACCATGGCTCTACAGATAAGTATCTGATGTTCATGACAGGCAGCCCAGAAAGTTAGTGGCTGCTGTTCAGTAAGTATTTCTTGCTGATAATGTTTTGGCAAACAATATTTAATCTTAGAATAAGGCAAATTTAAATATTACCACCCAAATGGACAAATATATGCCTTATTGCACAGATGAACTAACCAATGGCAAGTACATCAGCTACTAACAGTGTCTGTATGCTGAAGGGTATGAGACCCGCTGGTGTGTTATATAGAATTGCTCTGACAATACTCCTCCGTGCCTTCAAGCTGCGCAGCTTTTCATAAACCTCTCTTTCCACCCTTGGCTGTGACTTATTGACATTGGTCCGTAACATAAGCACTCTGAATATGAATATATATATATATATATTAGCTACTTTATATATATCAGTAGGATAATCCACAAAACTGAATCTAGCTTGCTCATGGACATGTTGGATACAAAATTATAAAGTTAGAACAGCCCTATTGCCATGATTTTATACAAAAGAAAAGTTCACTGCCCCAAATATTATATACAAAAATAATAAGGCTTTTTTTTAGTATTGTGTATCTTATGATCTTAGAAAAAAAAAATCTGCATTAGCATTTAAAAAAATAAAATAAAAAAAAGTTTTGTACTTACGAGAACTATAAATAAAGAGTCAGCAAATGTGTTAAAGGGATATGGAAGACTTCTGGATATTACTAGGTATATCATTTAGCAGTCTGTCTACTTTTTAGTACTTTATTTTATTAAAAAGTGATTATAAGCTCTGCTTTTATGGACTAAAATCACACAAATAGTGCCTGTATGGGTCTTCCCACTACAGGGTACGCAGATACAGACTCTGTAGTGCTGTATGTGCAGTATAGTGTTCTAGCCTATCACGGACCATGTCTCCACAGAATGCTGCTTAGAGATAGTCCCTTATTAGTTAATACTACAGACTCTGTCTTCATGAGTTGCAGAAGGCAGACCCATACAGGGACTATTTGTATGACTTTAGAAAATACAAACAGAGTTTATAAGCCCTTGTTAATAAAACTAAAAGTACATGTTAGTAAACAGATAAACAAGAATATTAAATACCTAATAACATGCAGGAACCTCCCATATCCCTTTAAGTTTGTAGTGAGAAATGATCTTAAAACCTACCATAGTCTTAGACACCTTTATTTCGCCCGGTCATAGAGTCTGCTAATTAGGGAATCGTTATCTAGCCGTTTAGTTCGTTCACTCAGGAAGCTAAGTGTAGGCAGGCTGGGTGGAAGTATAAGGGACTGTCTCTTGCCCAATGTCTTATTAAGGACACTTGGCTTGGACACAGCTTCAAGAGAAGGCAAGATCTTAGACAAGTTGGTCGGCTGGATGGAATACAGACCTGACATGCTGAGTGACACAGGGAGGGAGCAGGACTGTTTCTGCAATGATGAAGTCCTAGGACCTCCCAGGCTCAAGGAAGGACATAGCTGGGGTATTTGGGCGTTTGAGTTGTGCTGGCCCCTGGGTGGACTGTGGACTGCGGCTCGTAGTAATGACTGGTGATGCTGGCGTCTCTTCTCCTGAGCTCTTGTTTCTTAAAAAAAAAAAAAAAAAAAAAAAAAGGAAGAAGAAGAAGAAGAAGAAGAAGATTGGTGAATGATGTAATTTATACTGGTTGTATAAGTTGTCAATGAAAAAAAAAAAGTTCTTAAATTGCAGTGATGAAGCATTTCATACATAAAACACGTAAAACATATTGGGATCATAAGCATTGCAGCACATGTTTTTGTGGAAACAATGTGGCTATAAAATCAAAGGCTTCAACATGAAACTATTTTTGAGACGTGAACACCATTATTTGTGTATACTGTGGGCTTTTAAGTGTTTCTCCTTTATCAGAAATTTTGAAACACAAAATGTTCAAACTGGTCCACGTGTAACATGGCATGTCTCAAATTGTGAAACGGTCATTAATTAGGATACACCCCCTCTAAAAGCTCAAATAAAATAGTCTTTCCTCTCAATGCTTCTTTCTGGAGAATGGATGGGCAAGTTTGGTCCTGGAAGGCCACATACATGCCTGGATTTAATGATGTCCCTGTTGTGCACAGGTGAGTCAGTCACTTCTTCGGTCATCTTGACTGACTCGCCTGTACACAGATATGATATTTTCAAATCCAGGCTTGTGTGCAGACCACCAGAAACGAACTTGCCTTCCCTTGTTCTGGAGAGTTTAATTCAGTAAAGTGACTAAAGTTACTAAACAGAAGGTGCAGCTAGGTTGTGGAAATAAAATGTGGGAGAGGCAGATTAACGTCCTATTTTCTTTACTTGATTAACAACCATTCAAGATTGTGGTTGGAAGGACACTCCTCCATAAACAATAGAACTTATTTTATAGATGTATGTTACGATACGGGATCAGCAGGACCGGCACGCTCTGGAGCACCCACCGGTCAGGTCCTCGTATCAGGTGGATATAACTATCCTCAGTGACCACAGGCAGAGTACAGAGATTCTCTTTACTAAATAGTGTAACGGTCTTATGAAGTAGTCCAGCTCTCACACTTGTGATCATTGACCTGAAGCGACTTTATTGGGGATGGGTGAGCAGTTTAATAAAGAACTCAACAAAATGCCAAAAAGACATTAAACAGGAAACAAACATCACGTCCACATACCCAACTTAAACCTCCCTGGAGTCTCTCCCACTGTCCACTAATTAACAAAGGCACCAGAGTCAGGATGTTGATAGCAGGGGGGGGGGGGGGGGGGGGGGATTCCCAGTTGGGGACAAGGTACCAACAAGTCTCATGCCTTATCTTAACTTCCCTAGTACACATCAGGACTGCACATAGGCATATTCCCCTTCACCCACAGGATGCAAGCAAATAAAGAAATATAGGCACTGGGTTGGGTATCATGTCCATTGCCACAATCTACATATATTATTTGGCTCTTTAAAACCTAATAATCTGAGTGTAAATGTTCAAAACATCCATTCATTTTGCCAGAAACATGTTTCCAATATATGCACACTAGAGATAAACCTATGGAATCCAAGTTAGTTGCAGGACCATAAGATGATAGGTTAGAAATCTTCAAGTATATCAATGGTTTTAATAAAAAGTACAGGAGAGTAGTATTCCCCCCCCCCCCCCCCAAAAAAAATGTGGAGGAGGATCACAAGACCAAGAGAGTTAGGATTTATGTTTTGAAGCTGGAAGGTAAAATATTTAGGGGCCTGATTAAGCCAAGCTTATAGGTAGATAGAATGGGTAAAATAGATTGCCCTTTTTATAAATTAATAGATCATCTATGTCTAAACACAGATTTTGGGGCTCTGTACACCCCTAATTCTCCTACGGGATCTTATAGGAGCAATCTCCAGGTTGTGACTTTTATATGCATCCCAGCATTTCAGATCAGACCATCCTTCATGGAGAAACAGGACCAACACCACCTTTAGTTGGTGTAGATGCAGACCGAGCCTTTATTCTTGACAGATATACATTTTTAAACCAAAACAATAAAAAATACCACATGGCTTTTCCCCCCACCCTGTAACTACGGTTACCAATCTCCCACTGAGCTATGACCCTGAACGTCTAAGATGTCACAAGCTGTCTTCCCTCCTGCCCTTTCATCTCCTTCCTGCCCCAAGACTTGAGGGTAATTTGCAACTTCCCTTCCCAGGACAGCCTCGCGGTAGGGGTGCTAATAGAAATATCCCTCTTGTAGGCATGGCGTCTCCTATTGTGGAAATACTGTTGCAATGTTGCACTTATAAATGGTGCCAACTCATTCATGAAATACATCCTTTTACCAGTAATATTAAAGCAAGACACTACCACAAAGCACATTCTAAAAACACACCATTTCTGTAACCATTGCCCATGTCCGCTGAAAGATTAGCAAGCACACAGGCTGGGATTACAAATACCAATGATTCAGATACCAGGTTTCTCCCAAAGAGATCCCCACAGTCCATAGTTCCCCAAAAGTTCAGTGGTGGGGGGCCTTTCTGGAGATGATAATCTATATATAAAAAAAAACCTTAGAAATTATAGCAAATAAATACTAACACGGTCTACTTTCTGGGTTTAAAAATACATAGAGTAATGGTTAAAAACCAAACAACCAATCTAGTCTGCCCCCCCAATCAATGTAAAATAAGCCTGGCTTCACTAATCCCAAGGCTTATCATTACTCTATCTATACTACTGATAAGCAAAGAAAAGTCACTTTTTCTTTGATAGATTTAAAAGCTCACAGACTTTTGATACAGTGCCACATGAAGGACTATTTTGCAAACTAAGGAATACAGGAATTGAAGTAAATATCTGCTCATGGATTGAGAGCAAAAAGAAAGGAAGCAAAGGTTTGTTGTAAATGGAACACACTCAGATTTGACTAAATGTGGTGAGTGGGGTTCCTCATGGTTCAGCATTAGGTCCTCTTTTTAAAATATTTATTAATGATTTGTAAGTAGGACTGGAAAGTATAGTCTCCATTTTTGGGAGGCTTGAAAACAACCACCTAGGTAACAGTGCTCAATGCCAAGCAGCAGCTGCAAAGGCAAGTAAAATAGGAGCAAATATAATTCTGCCACTATACAAATACCTAGAACGCCCTCATTTGGAATAGAAGGTACCATTTTGGGCACCAATTCATGATTGGAATTAGATCTAGAAAAAAAGGACACATAAGGGCAATAAACTAATAAGGGGAATGCAGGGACTAAGTTATGAAGAATTACTAAACAAATTACAATTCTTTACTCTAGAAAAAAAAAATGCCCCTAAGAAGAGATAGGATTAACTTGTATAAATACATCCAGGATCAATATGAAAAAAAAAAAACTTAAGCTTTGTTCCACTGACAATAAAATATCCCTTAAGGTTACAAGAAAAATAAACATTTCACCTTAAAGAAAGAAAAGGGGATCTTCACAGTAAGGGTAGTTAAACAGGAATTCTCTACCAGAAGGAGGTTCGACAGCAGGGTTGGATATATAGTTTCAGGGTTACCCTGGATAAATAAAGAATTGAGTATTGGTCCAGAGAGAAATCCGATTACCAGTATCTGGTTCAAGAAGGAATTATTTTTCCCCCTTTTGAGACCATGTTTCAATGGGATATTTTTTTTTGTTTACCTTCCTCTGAATTTACAATGTAACCACATATTACAAGGATCAGAGGAGATCTAAGGTTGAAGTTGATGGACTTAAACTGGTCACCCTTCCTTCTGTGTCATGGCCATTACAAAAAAGATTAACTCCCAAACCTCCTGCTACAGGAATCCCTCCAGGGTGCGAGTTTGGATTTTTTTCACTGCCCGGCTCTAACTATCATACCAGGAGTATCTCTCAAGATAACTCCAGAAATCACAGGAGCACACACACACTCTATACGGTTAGTGTATCAGACAGGGACTTTTATCCTTCTTTGCACAGATCTTTAACAAAACCCCCAAAAAACATCCCCCAGTATAGGCCAGCCCTCTTGGGCAACTAATGCTTGTTGCATCTCCCCCCACGGTTTCCAGATGTGTGAGTGCGAGAGATGCCAATCTGGGGGTGGGGGAATGGAATTCCTAATATCATAAAATTGTATAAACCATTGTTACCTTCTATCAGCATCAAGCATACCGAAGTTTCTGGTTCAGGTATTAACCCCATCTCCCCCTTGGTGCCCTTTTTGGCAGAACAAACACTCCAGGGAGTAATTCCTTTATTTGCCCTGTTTAGAATCTTTTGGTTTATCTGATTGGCCATGTATCTATTTAAATTCTAGCAGACACTTTGGGTTAACCCTTTGCTGTCAAACATGGTGTGCTTAACACAACACGGCAGAAACAGGAAAGTATCTGTTAATTACCGTAAAATAACATTGCAGTGCAGTAATCATGGCTGCTACTAGCTTATGTATGAAATAATTCCCTTCAAATCAGAAATATTAAGCCAGTCACTAGCACAAAGCACATTCTGAACACACAAACCCTTTAAAGATTACACATAATGAAAGTTAAATTGTCACAGTCCTTCGAACACATCTCATATCCATTTTGATAGCCTTCCTGAGCTAGGGTCCCAGAATAACAAAGTTTGTGAATTAATGGGGCTGTGACCATTCAGTTTTGGGCCATACAGAGCCCTGCTTGTGGGGTTCATGGTAGCCCAGCCTGGCCACAGAAATCAGTTATGACAGCAACTATGTGTAAGTGCCAAGTAAAGGGTTGTGACCCTCCCGTTCTTGAACTAACAATACAGAAGTCACATTATGTCATTAGTGGTATCATAGCTTTTTGTTGCATGATCTTCTAAAAAAAATAAAAAAACGATAATTAACATCTCCAAGTTGAAGTCGTCCTATCATTATGGCTCCTACACAAATTAAGGGTATCCGAAAGACACAGAAAAAGCCCACCTTGGAGATTAGTTTTTTTAATTAATTTAATTTTTAAAAAAAACGTAATTATTTCTTGTACAAACCAATTAGGGATGGGAAAAAAAATCCCAAGAAACAACTTATAAGAAATAAACCATACATCAGTATGTTGGATCACTGGATGTAGCTGATAATTAGTAGAGTTTGATTACTGCTCATTGACCAAAAATGGCACCCATCTTTGCGATAACACATTTTATTCTTTATATTTAGTTCTGGGATCTTCATAAAAACAACTGTGAAACATTTTAAATAAACACATTGACCCCTTGTGAGGGTTGGGGGTGTCTTGCTTGTTTTAGTTAGTAAACCTGATGGGCTGATCAGAGTAAAAGGCTCTCGGAGGTGAAGTATGTAGAAGGACTTTCATAATCTATTTGAGAACAGGACAAGAGTTGTCTTTTTTTACACCATATTTTTTTTTTTTTTTTTACATTATTTTAGCCATAAGTGGATCTTTTTGCCTATAGTCGTTTTTCCAGAAGTCAAGTCCTATTTATTTATATATGTATATATTTATTTGGGATGGATCAAAAGGCCAGTCAGACATTAAACAACACATCTGTATACCCAACTTAAACACCCTCCTTGAGTCTCTTCCATTGTCCACTAATTAACCAAGGTACCAGGTTATGAAAGTTGATATGAGAAGTGAGAATTCCCAGGTGTGACTGTGGTGCCAGTAGGTCTTACACCCATTTTAAAATTTCACCCAGTACGTGTAGACCGCACGTAGGCACATCTCCCACCCAGGTGATAGCATGGGAAACATAATATATATGTATAATACATAATAATCATTGTGTCTGGTATTATGTCCATTGTCAGTTATATTTGAAATTATGCTGTTTGATAGCTAATAATTTAGAAATTTACTTTGCTGACCAATCAACCTACTGTGAAAGGTCTTAACTGGCTACTAGTACTAAAATAATAAATAGCTCTAATAACATTCATGAAGTAGGGAGGTAAAAGTAACATTTTTGGACAATTCCCATGGCTACCAGGATTTGTAAAGCCCTACATAAAGTCACGTGTAGAACTAAAATTTCACAATTCATGACCCTCCATCATAATAATCAGAGAACATAACCTGTGAACATAGAAGAATGATAGAATGAGAAGAAAAGCAAAGAAAGGACAGTATACAGGTATGAATCAGACATAGTTTATTATTTAAAATCATCTCCATAGAAGACCACACATGAAAATTAAAATATAGAAAAAGGCAAAAATAAGATATTTGAACAATGATAAAAAATGATTATATTTGTCTAAGACAGAAAAAAAAAAAAAAAAAAAAAAAGGTTATGCGTCGAGATGGATGATTGAAGACATAAGGATATTAGCCAGTAGAGCAGAGAGGACCTCTCCAGGTCACTTCCTGCCAAGTCATTGCTCATGGGAGGTAACGCAAAAGGCAAACAATCTATATATTAAAAAATAAAATAAAAAAATAATCGAGACAAAGCTAAGTACAGTTCTATAAATATCAGATTCTTCTAGATAGAACCATATTTAGTCTGGATGTTATGATAAAAACCAGCAGTTTTGTTTTATAGCTTTAGATCCAAACTCTTCCAATCTCGATTCTGCTGAGGATTTAATAGAAAGTACACAACCAAAAACAGATGACAGATACTCATGTTGGTCAGTGGTTTGATGAAAAAGGACACAAAACAATACACATAGAAAATAAGGAAAGAAGGAAACCTCCTTGAAGACCTGCCAGTCTCACAAGAGCAGCAAGGAACAAATGTGGCAATAACAAATCAGAGCAAATGCAAATTGGTACCTAAAGAAGAAAACGCAAAATGACGTACGAAATAGTCACTGAAAGTGCAATAATATTCATAGAGATTAAGCAGCAACGGGATATTATTATTATATTTAACAACCAGTTCCATTTGGCGCGTACAAAAACCTAGTCCTAACATGCATATCATGACTTAATCACAAGGGAGCACACCATCTATTGCAGTTACATATACAAACTAACACATCGTCTCTTGGTGCCACTATTGGGCCGAGTATAGGTAGAGGTAACGTACATTACAGTTATTAACCTGTAGAACAATATTAAACTCACTCCAATATTCTCTATATATCTGAATTAATAACATGTGTATATAATGGAAGGCTTTTAAAAAGTTACAATGAAGCCAGCAGAAAAGCCCTGAATACATGCTGTGTTTAGTGGAGAGAAGTATTGACTAGCCAGATATGGGGCATCCGCTATAACTGTGCCTTCCAGCTAGGAGGAACCCTTCAAAATCATAACTATTTATTTAAGTTCCCACTGTTAAAGAAAATATGAACACACTTCTTTAGAATATAGATAGTTTACAAAACAAAAATTCCCAATAACAAAAAAACAAAAAAAAAATGAAATGATTGAATATTTGGATTAATTCATAAATAAATTGCTCTCCCAGTGATGCTGCTGGGCTGTATTTTGACAACCAAAAAAAAAAATAATAAATAATACTACTACAATACACCTTGGTACAAATTAATGAAATCATTAAAATGAAAAACTCACTCTGCATAGTTACAGAAAGGGCAAAAAATACATAGTACATTTGTGCTGGACATTTATATAGTGGGGAAAAATGTCCTGCTCAGAATTCCAAGAAATACAGTGCATTGCACTCTGGGAAACTGTCTGGGACCTGCAAATATGAGTCCCTCTTTAATCAAATACCCCTTTATACATGGCTCCTTTGAGGCATAATGCATCCTATGTTGTGGCATAACATAGTATGGATTATGCATGAGTTAGGAGACCTACCCACAGGCAGCTGTTTCCATCTAATGGATCTCATCAGTGTGGGGCTGGTACCCAACTCATAGTTTAGATTATATGGGAAGGTTATTTACCACATCATCATTTAGCTTATGGTGGCCAAAAGACTAAAAACATTTTTAGTACATTAGTGTTCACATTCACACGTCTAAAAATGTGTTTAAAAAAATAAAAACAAACCAAATATATATATATTAAGCTCAGAATTCAGAGCAAAGTGCAAAAAGAATAAGAGATCCATGTCCAGGAGAACTAAGGCACATTACAGCGTACAAAGGCAAAATCCAAGTTTAAATAAGTTTGAACAGTTTTCCATGTTGAAAACAATTAAGAAACATTACAAGAAAGGCAGGAAGCTGGGTAAGGTGCCATTCATAACTTTAAGGAGATTATATCTAGCCCCAGGAAATGTACATTTAGAGGAGATTTATAAACACTTAACATGTATATAATATATATATATATATATATATATATATATATATATATATATATATATATATCTTTACACACTCACTAGATTTATTCCACACATATTTCATATATTTTCCAACTATAACTTGACATGGAAGAAACACAGATCTGAAGGAGCCTTCAGTTGCACTGATGGGTTGTGAACTTTATCAAAGAAAGAAAAAATGTATTTCCAAATCTCTGTCGAGTTAAAGGGGAAGACATTGTACTTTTCTTTTGGGTCAGTTACAATCTTAGGTTTGATCGACCTGTTTCAGTAATAATTTTCCCAATTGGTGCGGACGCTCTCAGATGTCGGATTGTTCATCGGACCAGAATTTACATGGATGATCAGTTGGGTTACACGTAGAACAAAAGCATCCTTTAAATTTCCGCAAGCTAAAAACTAATTGCATTATGCGCAGGCTGTGGGAGGTTTCCCGATTCCTGGTACCCTGATCAATATTTCAGCATGCGGTTTTAAATTATTGATCTTAATCAGATGAAAGTGGTAGATCAATATCCAATCATTAGCTGCCTTACAACATAGTAATTAGGTGATTAAATCCTGCCACATTAGTAGATGAAGGTCTCCTTAGCTGTGCCCAAAGCACTGCAAGATATAACCAATTGGGTTCAAGATGGGGGTCCAGCACTGCGGGGGGCTGGCCTTACCTCTTACTGGTCCCAGACCTCTGTAGCTCATCTTCGGTGGACTCTGCCCAAGGCCAGTGGACCTTCCACAAACAAATGAGAAGGTGCTGGAGGATTTCATCTGGGGGGAGGTTTGCTGGCTGCTACTACTACTTGTGGTGCCATTGCTGTAACTCCTTGCTCTTGTCAGACCGTTCTCAGGCAATGACCCCGAAGACAAACTGAAAGACAACCAGAAGACACCATGAGAAATCAACATTCAGAAACTTAAAAATGTACAAAAAAAACAAAAACAGAATATAACATTAGCAAGACCTTCAGATTTATATGCAATCATTCTTTACTCTCAATTACTTTACTAGCTTGCTTCTTGTAAACTAATGAGCTAACTAATATTCCCATTGGGAAGACATTTCCTCTTTGCAAGTAAAGTCATCGCCCACCTCACAAAGTAGATCATAGAATACTCAAAAAGGCCCGCAATTAAAGCAATAAATTAGAGATCGCATTATTTATTTTTACATTCTAAAGGATGCGTATTTTCAAGTTTAGTTCTTCAAAAAGAGGATATTTTAAAATAATGACCACAGTGGTCCTTCAGTTGGTGCAAAAGTTACTGTGAGCACAGCAAATGTCCCAATGACACTACAACGTAAAATGTAACCCAGATAATTATTGGGGGTGTGATGATATCTAGACTCTTGTCCTTTCCCCGTTCTCTCCTCCATCATCCCTGCTTCCCCTTGCCAGAAGATATGGGGAGGAGAAAAATAAATAAATAAATAAATAAAGACGATCCAGCTCAATATAAATATTGTGTTTGTTACATTCTTCACAAACAAGTGATTGGTTTCCTTGAACTACACTGGAATTTTAAGACCTAATTAACAACATTATTTTGATCTTCTTTTCCTGGATATTCTCAAGGAAATATTCAGAGGATTTCTTCTGGTTATACATAATATAGTCGGCTTCCAGCAGAGGTATTTGGGCAAGCATTGATGTTTGCTAGCCTTTGCCCCGGAGTTATTCTGATATTAACTAAACTAGATAGAATGAGGAGAGGCGTGAATTATGTCTCAAGTACTATCAAAAAAAACTATACAAAACACACAAAAAACCCACAAGAAACCTTATAGATGTGCATTTATTACCAAATACCATGTTGGATTCTGCTCACATAAAGAAGACACAAACAACAACAGAATAAAATTCAGTGTTTTATTAATTACACTTATTTTATGCACACATTTTATTAAATACATTTTTCTGAATAGTTAATATAATAAAATGTAATATTAAAACAGTATTAAATTAAACATATACAATAAAACATTCTCTTACAGATACCACCTTTGTAGTTTCCAAGCACTTCAATAGAAAAAGTCGGTAGATAATATAACCATTCACAGACCAGCCGGAAGGATTTGCTGCTAATAAAACATGGGAGCATCTAACGTCACACGAAGACTCGTCCCTCGAGTCTACTAACACAACACAAAGCATACAACTGTATAAAATGAATCCCACAATACATAGTCTAAATTAACTGAATATTCATCATGGTCTTGCTTGAAGAGATGCAAAGAAATTAGTTGGTTTCAGATTCTTAGTCCCTGAGAACGACTGTCCAAAATCATACAAAAAAAAAAAAAAATAAATAATAATATGCTCTGGAATTAGGAAAAAAAAAATAAAAAAATCTTTATTTAGAGGTAGCATGTCGAGTGGAGGGAACTTAAAATATCCATGTATTTTAAAATATAGTCCAACGAGGATAAAAATATATAGAATCCACGAGTCACCGAGCTTTTCTTGAAGACATCTTTAGAAGCCAGGGAGAAGGTGCATACATAGAGATACATTCTACAGTTTCAGAGCTCAACCTCCCACGATCCAGGCATTTGCCACCATTGCATATCCTTAGGTCGTACAAGGTTTACCGATGAGAAAACATTAAATTACAATTACCAATTAACCAATTCATTTTACACAAATTAAAATAGCCACTTTGGTTTTGTCCGCCTTCCGGATTGTGCAAATGAGCCAAGCAGTTTTTCGGTGCTCACTTTGATCCATCCATGTACGAGGCACTTATTTGTGCAGAAGATTCCCAATTTGTGACAACAGTTTTCAGTTTACCGGGTTTGAAAGACCTCGGACGCCGGAGCTTTAACCAAGGAAACCCAAAGTCGAAACTTCATCCTCTGAAGTGGCTTCCTCCTAATTTTGAAGAGTTTTCTTAGACTGAAGGGATTCATAGGTTTGGATGATATTTAAGGGTCATATTTTTCATGAAACATTCTATTTTTTTTTTTCAGATTAAAACCAAGAAATGTAGTGCAGTACTAACAGATGTTTCTTTAACTGAGGAATTTTTTTTAAATTGACAAGCTTTCAAGAGATACAACTCTTTTCTTCAGTGGCAGGAATAAGCCCGTCCCCCATACACATAGTACTGAGAATGAGGTCTGTGACAATGGACATGATCCCAGATCCAAAGCCTATGGTTTTTCCATTGCATGCACCCTGGATGGTGATATGCCTATGTGCAGCCTACATGTACTGGGGGAAGTTAAGATAATAGTTGAGACTTTGGCACCATGGCCACATGTTGGAATTCCCCATGACTATATCACCTGAACCTTGTGCCTTGGTTAATTAGTGGACAATGGGAAAGACCGGGGTGGGGGTGTTGGGGTTTAAGTTGGGTATGTGGACGTGTTGTTGACCGACCTTTTAGTTGGTCCTGTACAAAACTGCTCACCCATCCAGAATAAAGTTACCACTGGTCAATAATTATAAGTGTAGGAGCTGCATTTCATTAGCTCAGGGAAACTATTTTATAAGCCAGTTACTGTAATAAAAAAATAAAAAAAAGATAATCTCTGTACTCTGTCTGCGCTCCCTGAGGCTCGTCATACCTAACCTGTAAAAGTTCCAGAGCTTGCTGGTCCTATATCCTGAAGGGTCCATCTGAACACTACACAAAATAAGAGGAGGCCTCAGATGCAGAATATATCAAGGAGTTTTGAATTCACAAAGTCCATCTTCTAAGTAATAAATATATTGACCTTTTAGTTTGGTTCTCTCGAGGACAATGCAAGGGCATCCATAGCAAGGGTCATTCATCCAGTACTTCCTTCTTTGCAAAGTGTTCACTTTGGTAAATGTTTTTTTTGTCAAACTTTCCAGCTGAATCCAGGAGGTTAGTGCCATTTTAAGCAAGTTTATATCTTATATATAAAATCATGCAATGTTAAAATCCTTTTTGTAAGTTTTTGATAAAAGAAAAGATTATAATTTGTCCAGTCACTTCTTTGGGTTCATTCTTTATAACCAATCAAAATGATAATAAAGTCCACAATCTATTTGAGGAGAGGTTTGTTAGATTGAGAGCGTTGGGTTTTAGACGCTCTAACCTTGATCAGTGAGCAAACGCTGCGACCCGTTACATTCAGAATGCGGACTCTAAGACATGCCCTGAGAGCGCGATTTGGTCTTCTCCTCGCGTAGAGTCCTGGAGCTACTCGGCGATACGTTTCGGACTTCAAAGCTGGCTTGTTTTGCATATTAACTATCCGTGAAGTCGGCGATAGATCTTTCTTCTCGATAATTTCTGAAGAGAACTTGTTTTTATCCAGGGCAATGTCAGAACTGTAAAAACAAAAAGGTGCAGCAGGGTTTAACATTAAAGAATCCCTACGCCAATTTCTTTTAATGAAAGTTCCTCACCCAGACAACATTCTTCTGTCATTTAGGGTGCAACAAACAGTCACTGTATGAAAAGAAGTGAAAAACAGTTTACCGAAACGTAAATATCATTTGACAAAATACAAACTGCTGGACAAATCACACGAGTAACTATAAAAATGAGCAATTTAAAAAAAATGTATTCTATACATACAGTGGATATAAAAAGTCTACACACCCCTGTTAAAATGTCAGGTTTCTGTGCTGTAAAAAAATTAGAAAAAGATAAATAATTTCAGAACTTTTTCCACCTTTAATGTGACCTATAAACTGGACAACTCAATTGAAAAACAAACTGAAATCTTTTAGGTGGAGGGAAGAAAAATAAAAATAATGTGGTTGCATAAGTCTGCACACCCTTAATCTAATACTTTGTTGAAGCCCGTTTTGATTTTATTACAGCACTCAGTCTTTTTGGGTATGAGTCTATCAGCATGGCACATTTTGACTTGGCAAGATTTGCCCACTCTTCTTTGCAAAAACACTCCAAATCTGTCAGATTGCGAGGGTATCTCCTGTGCACAGCCCTCTTCAGATCACCCCACAGATTTTAAATCGGATTCAGGTCTGGGCTCTGGCTGGGCCATTCCAAAACTTTAATCTTCTTCTGGTGAAGCCATTTCTTTGTTGGTTTGGATGTATGCTTTGGGTCGATGTCATGCTGAAAGATGAAGTTCCTCTTCATGTTTAGCTTTCTAGCAGAAGCCTGAAGGTTTTGTGCCAATATTGACTGGTATTTAGAACTGTTCATAATTCCCTCTCTTAACTAAGGTCCCAGTTCCAGCTGAAGAAAAACAGCCCCAAAGCATGATGCTGCCACCACCATGCCTCACTGTGGGTATGGTGTTCTTTTGGTGATGTGCAATGTTGTTTTTGCACCAAACATATCTTTTGGAATTATGGCCAAAAAGTTCAACCTTGGTTTCATCAGACCATAACACCTTTTCCCACATGCTTTTGGGAGACTTCAGATGTGTTTTTGCAAAATGTAGCCTGGCTTGGATGTTTTTCTTCGTAAGAAAAGGCTTTCGTCTTGCCACTCTACCCCATAGCCCAGACTTATGAAGAATACGGGAGATTGTTGTCACATGTACCACACAGCCAGTACTTGCCAGATATTCCTGCAGCTCCTTTAATGTTGCTGTAGGACTCTTGTTAGCCTCCAAGACCATTTTTCTTCTTGTCTTTTCATCAATTTTGGAGGGAGCTCCAGTTCTTGGTAATGTCACTGTTGTGCCATATTTTCTCCCCTTGATGATGACCGTCTTCACTGTGTTCCATGGTATATCGAATGCCTTGGAAATTCTTTTGTACCCTTCTCCTAACTGATACCTTTCAACAATGAGATCCCTCTGATGCTTTGGAAGCTCTCTGTGGACCATGGCTTTTGCTATGGGATGCGACTAAGAAAATTTCAGGGAAGACCAACTAGAGCAGCTGAACTTTATTTGGGGTTAATCAGAGGCACTTTAAAATGATGGTAGGTGTATGCTGACTCCTATTTAACACGATTTGGAATGTGATTGCTTAATTCTGAACACAGCTACATCCCCAGTTATAAGAGGGTGTGCAGACTTATGCAACCACATTATTTTTCTTTTTTTTCTTCCCTCCACCTAAAAGATTTCAGTTCGTTTTTCAATTGAGTTGTACAGTTTATAGGTCACATTAAAGGTGGAAAAAGTTCTGAAATGATTTATCTTTGTCTCATTTTTTTACAGCACAGAAACCTGACATTTTAACAGGGGTGTGACTTTTTATGTCCACTGTATGTATAAAAACAATTCTGTATTTAAAAAAAGGAGGGAAGTCTCGGATACAAGATATTGTAGTAGAGAGGCCATACTATAAAGTCAGTCTATGATACCCAAAGGGATGCCTCCGACCTGGAAGGCTCAGCAAAAGATGAGGCCAACAGAGGACTGAAAATGCCTTTAATAGGTGAGGAACTATAAAAACTGTGAGGCACTCGGACGCCACTCAAGTAGAACAACCAGCCAAGTGCCCATGTAATGGCTGCGATGTATCAATACAGGGTTACTCTTAATAAAAATAAATGTAAACATTTTTCTTTAAAAAGCAACGTAAGAATGAGCTCTCCCGCAGTGGTCGCAGTATTACAAAGCACAAGTAATTAAACACACACATAGAACCAAATAATTAAAAAACAACAAAATACAACTTCACATGGCACAAAGTTGGAAAAAAAGACTAATTAAATTAACTCAACATAATCTGGATCAAACCTGTATAAACTCATATTTGCCGCTTTCTGTGAGGTAGCCGTACCATCATTTCTTATGTTATACAATTAATTATTGGGGCTTTATCTGAATATATACAAAATAAAACTAATCTACCTGACATTTCTTAGAGACTTGAAGTTGTTAAAAGTATATATGCGGTGTGTAATATATATCACATATAATAATTGTCAAACTGGGAGACGTCGTCACGCCTTGCGAGGTGCGTACGACTTAGTGGCGCAAATCGAGGCCAGCCATTAACGAGTAGGACTTAGCCGATGGCTGCGAGCCTCGAAAAAGCGAGCTGTTAAACCGTAGCACTTAGCCGAAGCGAACCATTAAAATAAGAGACACGGGACTTGTATCTTTTTTTTTTCTTTTCTGAGACGCCAAAATTTACAAGATTAGCGGCCTAACAAAAAAAAAAAAAACAGGATGTCTGTGAGTGAGGTGGAACGCGAATTTAACTCCATTTAGTCGATTTTCGCCACTCGAAAAATTGCCTAAGCAAGGGGGAAAAAATGGCTGCCGACAAAAAAAAAAAAAAAATGAAAAACGAGGCTACACGACTCCGGGCAGCGCAAAACGCGTAGCACTTTACACATCACACTACGACTTACAAGTTACACTATTACAAAAGCCATAAAATGCTCACGAGACGTGTATCACATTAATAACATTACGACTATACAATGCCGCTTTACACAATAAACCAACGGTTTTGCCTCGCGCACGCAGACTATTTATACTGCGCACTTGGAACATTCATTACAATTTATAAGCCGGGCACCAACACTCACAATGTATATTGTATGCAGACGCAAAATACAAACAGATTGTTAGCTCCTCAGCCTATTGCTCGCTGCATATATCCATTATAAATAATTAAAGTATATTAATTGATTTAAGAAACCATTCATTATTACTTAATTACATATACATAGAAATATATATCTATCTCTCTCAGGAGGACCAAAAGTACACGACAGGAGAGGCTCGCAATGAGCGCCGAAGGTCCTCACAGTACAAAACAGTTTCAATTTTGTCTCAAACAGCATTCCCATGGCTTCAAATTTTATTGCCCCGTCATTTTTGACAGGCAAGTCGCTAGTATAAAAATATTACACACACATCACATATCTGTCAGACTGCGATACATCGTTGAGCTTGCAAGCTTTGCTATGCGAGGCGAGCCGTAGAAACACAGAAGTCTTCCGAGCTCGGAGCACTTAGCCGATGAGCGCCAAAGGGGCTCGAGCAGTTGAGGCATTGAAATACGCGGGACTTAGCCTCCAAGCAGTTAGGAAATGCAGGATTACCTTAGGCTGCAAGCAGTTGAGGAACGCGGGACTTAGAGAAAAAAAAATTGTGAGGCATGAAACTTACAAAATGAAATTGCAAGGTCAGAAAAATACGAAGTTAACGGCCGAACCGCGCAAATCGGAAAAAAATAGAAAAAACTCACACACAGCATAGGTGGACAACGTTATACATTCCCCCACATCTGCTACCAGTTCCCCCAGTTGCAGATAAGACCAGAAGAGAAAAGTCAGTTGTAGAAAACACAATTCAACCAACTCTTCCAAATAAATGTATATTGGCTGGCAACAAAGAGGACGAGAACTTGTCCATGAAATAGATTTTAAATATAAATGCTCCAACAGTCGTTTTTCTTCTGCTGATTTAAACATATAATAATCATTACTTAGAAGGTTTTATTTCAGGGAGATTCGTTTTTTTCCTTCTTATAAAATTATCAGTTTTGGAAAGATAACTGATGTTTATGGCCTTTGAACTACACAAATATATAAATATAAATATAACTAAATAAAATACATAAATACCATCCCTTTGAAATTGGTAGAATACGGCGGCAGACCTATAACCCGTAAATGTATTTACGACAACCTTAAATCTTATTTGCGATTAACCCAAGTAATCTGATTACTACTGTTTTCAAGAAGCAAAATATATCTAGAGCTTTCCAAGCAGCCAGGTTAGTACACTCATTACTGGACGCCATGGTCACGCAGAGTTGTTCTCTTCTTCTCCTTATTAAACAGTAATTTAGTAAAGGAAGATGTTTTTAGTCAGAGACCGCAGCACATTAAATAGATAAGAATGTATTCTGTAACCTATAAGAGGACTATGATGTATAAGGTACATATTGGTAAGGCACATAGAATTCCTCCTCTTACTTGCACGCCTTGGGCGGGGTCTTCACACTCTTCTTCTTGGATATCCCAGTGCTGACACCCTTTGTGTTCCGCACATGCTTCAGCATCCAGGCCCGCAGGTTTGTCAGGTTGTTATATTCAGACATGACTAGTCTGGGCCAAGGGTTACATTCTTGTAAATCCAAGGCAGCGATGGCGACCGCTCTGCCCACCTAAGAGAGGAACAGGAACATAGTAAGTGACAAGCAAGCCTTAGGACTATTGGATTTTAGAAGTCGGACAATATAGTTTCCCACCAACAATCCAACATGAAGCTTAAAGAGCATTAAAAACAGCTTATATATTGTACTATCAGTTTTTCTCTACAGTAAATCATTTCTGAAATATTTAAAATTGAATTTGTAGCTCCTGTATGCTTAATAAGGGCCGGGAGAGGCGTCCACCTACCAGAAAATATTACAGCTCTTTATTTTGACCACTACAGAGACAGACAAGCAGACTGTATTCCAAATTAGCACATCAAAAAAAATAATAAATGCTTGAAATGCTGATTTGCATTTAAATACAGCAACAACATGGTATTTCCCAGAAATGATTCACTAGAGAAAAAAAAATGGGTAACTATATCTGCACCAGGGCCCCCACATGGTCGCTCTCCTGCGTATGTCATTTGATTGTACAATGTAACCAATGCGTCATAAGTGGGATAAAGCGTGAATAGGTGCGTGTTGGAGATAAATCCGCAAGTTCAGCATTAGTAATATTAAGGTTAATAGTAAAAATAGCTGCACGCAAAGTGGAAAATGTAAAACATGATACCAGACACCATGCCTAGGAGATGTCTACTTGCAGGCTACACACACTGGGGAAAGTAAAGATAAGGGATAAGACTACACGGGGGAATTGCCCACTGCTGATATCAGCATCCTGAGCCTGGTGTCTCGCTAAATTAGTAGACAATGGGAGAGACTCGAGTGGGAGGGAGGTTTGAGTTGGGTATGTGGACGTGTTTGTTTTCAGTTTAATGTCCGACTGGCATTTTGATCAGTCCCCAATAAAGTCACTTCTGGTCAACAATTACAAGTGTGAGAGCTGGACTTAGTTATTATAAGACGGTGGTCACTGAGGACAGTCATACCCACCCGATACAAAGACCTGACCGGTGGGTGCTACCGAGGGTGCCGGTCCTGCTGGCCCCGTATCATGGCATATGAGTAAGTAGTTTTATGTATTTATAGTAATAAATGTATTTGTACAATAAATTGTGTTATAAGAGCAGAATAGATTAAAAAAATGTATTTTTCAGGAGCTCAGTAATCATTTAAAAGTAAAATCTGGAGTATATTTGATCTGACCACAACATTCTAAGGAAAGTTAATGTTGTTAGAGACGCTTAGCGTACTATTTATCTGGGCGGCTTTCATGCAACACCTGATGTGTGAAATGTGTTTAGTAGACAAGCCCAGGCAGAGCCAAACTATACAAAATAGATCATGACCAGGAGATTTTTGTGGTTGGTTTTGCAAGCTCAGTTGCACTATATATAAAGGTCCAGAGAGACTCTCCCTCTCCCTGTTTACCTAATGTATTGTTCAAAAGGGAAAAAGTTCATCATAACAAATCATTTCTTGTGAGGTTGTTTATTGGTTCCTAAAGAAACTAGGAGCAGAAATTATATTGACTTTGCTTTGGTATTTAAACTGTCACTCCAAAAACTTTTTTTTTTTTTTACATATGTATAGTAGAAATTAAAACTTTACCTATACACTAAATATTGCTAGTAATTGCCACAAAAATAAATATTACATTATATTATATTATATCCCCCACATCCCCATTTGGAACTTTTTCAGTGTTACTTTGAATATGTTCATATTCCACAATTTTAAATAAAATGCTAAAAAAAATAAAAGAAAAGAAAAACACATTGAATACATTTGTCAAATGATCTCTTATTTAGAGTAATAAAGGACAGTTACCTGCTCAAACAAGTCTGTGGTATATTTGGGAGGAAAAGCAGGCGGTGGAGGGGGGCTGGCGCGCCCATTGTCATGACAAGCTGTAGGGATGGTGTTGACGCAGCGGCCCGTGTTGTAATTGCACTCCAACGTGTAACTAAAAACACACAAAAGTGAGAAAAGCTTCATTTCCAAGTTAATTCAGGCTTTAACACGTTAAGAAATTTTTGATTTGATATTTCCTTGAAATCTCAGAAATCATATATTTAGCACAGGGCGGTTGTGATTCCATTATTGTTCCTTGCCTTGGCATTTCTTCCCCATCCCATGTCGCCTGAGGACCCTCCTCTTTGGGATTACTAGGGGGATCCACAGGAGTTCATTATAGAATATTTTTTCTTTTCCTCCCCACCATCATTTCTTCTCCTGTGGACAGGGAATCCCAAATTATGTCATGGATTCCCTACCCACAAAAGGGAGCACCAGAGGGGAGAAAAAGAAAAAGAATCTCCAATGAACTCCTGCAGGTTCACCAATAATCCCACATAAGGGGTAAGTTCTGGGGTGCCAGAAGGAGTAGCTGTGATAATATACTAGATTACAAATACCTGTGAATTATCCCAGTTGCTTTGTGTACCGCCACCCTGCCGCTGCCCTCCTTGGACTGGCCGTCTCGCTTATCCTTCGCGTACATGTTCTTCTCAGAGAAGTTACAGCCCATGAAATCAAAGTGTGCAGAGTTGAGAGAAACCAGCTTGGGGTAAAGCAAATTCTCCACCTGAGAGATCCCATGAAGGAGCAAATGGAAGAGAGGAAAAAGCAAAAGAGTTTTATATTGTCAGTTTCACATGTACAATGGCCTGAGACATGCACAATTTAACAAACAATTGCTTCGAGGTTATGGAAACAGAAAGCAGATTTACCAGTTTGTTTATCGCAGAGTTACAGGATTCTACTCAAAAGGTACTTCTATTACAACAGGTTCTACTAAACATAAAGGTGTTTCTCAGCTCCATTCACCGTCAGGACGGAGCAGTCACCTCTGCCGGGGCTCAGCTAGTGACGCCGGGCCTCATACCATCCACCTGACCAGGCCTCATACCATCCACCTGACCAGGCCTCATACCATCCACCTGACCAGAAGCTCTGACCAACCGACTCTCTTCCCAGTTTCATTCACCTTCATTTCTTTTGTCTCTACACCTAGAGCCTCACACTCTTCTACCTACCCTGCCCACTCCCATCCACCTATGATTCGTGTTAAGTTATAGTGCAGGTTTCTGCGCCATCACCTCCATCTTTCACAGCTAATACACCCACAGACCTAATCACTAATTAACCGTACACTCATTGCTTCACTTTTTGTTTCATTAATTAGCGTTACAGAATATGTTGCAACCTTACAAATAAATAATAAATTCCATTAGATTGAAAATGTACGAGTTTTTAGATGCTTTGATAAAAAAAAGCACCATGTACATAAGATTTTAAAACTTAAAAGACAGGGCCCTCCATTTTTGCCATATGTTTAATATTGTATATTTTCTTTGCACTTAAATAATATCCAAGAGACTGCCACTTTGTAGTGAATATATTGCCCATGAAGTATTAGCACTCCAGAAGAGAAAACAAACAGGACAGACGACGATATCACGCTGATCTAGGAGCACACTCGGGCACATTGTCATCTTGGTGTTTTCTTATTCCTTCATTTAAAAGATCAATCGAGCAAGATATGAGACACAAAAGTGCTCACAATTTTACTTCTAGGAGTTTTTAACCATCAATCATGTATTATCAGAGAGCACACACACTTAGACTCCAAGTAAGCAACTCATTTTGAATGTGGACAACATGGAAGCCCTCAGATATAATGCTTTTAATGGTTTCTATTAAAATAAGCATGTAATATGCTAGGTCTATCCCTAATAAAGATTGCACCTTTAAGTCCCTTAAATGGACATGGAAGGTTCCCGGTTTTTAATATTAAAATAAAACTACCTAAGTGTCTGCATATCTAAACATTTTATTAAGAAGAGCTAAAACCTCTCTTTGCTCACTGAAACCTTTCAAATAGTGCCAATAAAGCTCTACCCCAGCAGATCGTACACACAGTGTGTGTGTAGTATTAGATATACTAGCCAATCATAAATTGTTTCTCAACAGCATGCTGTGAAATGTCTAAGTGGCTAGTACTACAGAGATCCTGTGTATGAGCTACAGGGGCAGAGCTTTGTTCAGACTATTTGGAAGATTTCAATGCTTAGAAACTTGGTTTTTACTCACTTGTTAAGAAAATTATGTTTAGCAATGTAAACACTTAGGTAGTATAATATTAAAAACAGGGAACCCACCATGTCCCTTTAAAATGAGTGTAATCTGTGAAATAAATCTGCTACAGGATTGCGAGACCATAATAGTTTAGTCAAAACTTTACATTTGTGTAGTAATAAAATAAACTGTGACCGCTTGGTAGGACAAAAGACCCTGACCATGCCTGTCTGGCCAATCATGTTCAGTGTACGAGGAATAGGTATAGAGCAGAAAACGCAGAACTGGATCTTATGTGTATGGAGCTTGGAAACGGTTTTCTACTCAGTTTTGTATCTTGTCCTACCTGTGTCTCAGGGGCGTGGCCATCTGTCTGGGGCGGGACTAACATGGAGCTTGGAAGCAGGCTAGGCTGATGTCACTGGCACTGCACCATGATCTTTTAGCAACGCCCCATTGTCTATACAGAGGCAACAGCTCTATTGTACCAGGTTTGCAGCTGCATCATACGCTCCACTCAGCGACAGTTCATAAGCCATCACAGCTGCGTCCACTTTAACTCTTTTTACTAAAGGACCACTTTATTACCACAAAGTGCTGTAAACGTAATTACTAAGTAATCAGGACTGTATGGTATGGTATGGTGTATGTACACACACACACATATATATATATATATATATATATATAATAGGCCTTGAATATTGCTTTTAGGCAGAAATTACTTTTCAAGATCCTTCTACTTGGTTTTCTTCTTTAGGACAGGTCATTAGTTAATACTCATATTAGAAGTAATTAGGAAGAGCGTGCATAGATGCTTGAAATCAGAATACAATGGAGGCCTTTATCACATATAATCCTCGGAGATTATTCCGATTCATTATTTCTCTGCAAATCTCCCAGTTGTGAGCAATTTAATATCCCAAGAAAAGAGAGATAGAGAAAGGTGATGGGATCTTGAAAAGTAATTTCTTGTAATATGCATACACAGGGCACATCACAGGTATTACAGAGAAAATAAATATATTTTTTATCTCCTCTGGATCTTATTATTGCACGATTTACTAAATTGTGGTCACTCATTTATATCCTATATCCACTTATAGCTCAGTTGGCGTAGCATCCATTTTGCACCTAGTTTCGAAGTTGTTTTTCTGTGACAGTCAAGACTAGCACTTGAAGGGGGCTGGAAATCCTTTTAGAACGTCTTCACCACTTCTTGTTATTAGTACCAAGAGCCAACCTCGTGTATGTTATTTCTATCCGCCTGCTATGGGAGCTATAATAATATATGTTGTACAATTAATAATGAGATCAGACCACTGCATATAACTTTGGTACATGGGGTGATCTCAAAACTCGACTGATGTCCTGGTTTCATTTCTTGAGTGTTGGTTATGGAAGAGGGAACATTTTCCCACAACCGTATCCTATTTTGGCCGGTATATTAAATGAATTTATACAAAAGGACAGATCAAGACGAAGCTCACCTGGTCATTCTCCTGTGTGAAGTAGTTCCCATACATGAAACAGCCTCGCTTGGAAGCATGACCGTGCAAGTCCACATAGAAGGCAATGCCACTTTCCTGAGGGGGAATGTCTGGTGTGGGGTCCGATAGTAACACACCACCTGACAGAATCTGATGCTGGTCATTAATCTCTTTGTTTATATCTGGACTCAAGATCCAAATGTCGTCTTGTCTGGAATCTATTTCTGGAGCAGTCTTCTCCTGCTGAGCTAGACTCTGAGAGGAGGTGATATAAGGATCTTCACGCTCTATGATGTTCAGGAGGTTGTTTGCTTTCTCCAGGTCGGACAAGCAATCTCCAGGGGGCACGGTGCGCTCCTGTAGGGAATGATTAGAGGTCTTTGTGCAGAGAGTGGCGTTTGAGGTTCCAAGGGGTTCAGAGTTCCTGAGGTCAGGTTCATTTGGGCAAACCCGATTATGAATGTGATGGTACAGGAGGACGGATTTGGCCCCATAAACAGATGGGTGGAGCTCAAAATCAGGATTAAGATACTGCCGGTTAAGATTGACACCTCTGGTATCTGTCCTGTAACAAATGGAGAAAAAGAAAAAATATAAAAATAAAAAAGGGAACTGTTTGGACAGTGCATTTCACAAAACAAATTTAACACACTGAAGTATGAAATCTTAAATGGACATTGTAACCGGATACTTATCAATTATAGCCCTTCAAAGAGCATACTGTAACTAGTCAGTCTTTAAAAAATAAATAAAAAATAAATAAAAAAATTAAAAAAAGACACACACACACCAAAAATTATCTTTAAAGGGGAACTATCACTCCAGGAGGGAGTTGATTTAATTTTATAGTGCATTAAAAACTGGCTATACATTGTACTAGCAGTTTTTCTCTACAGTAAATTATTTCTGAAATATTTAATATTTATTTTGTGCAGCTAAGAGTGCTCGATATGGGTGGGAGAGGGACTAGTTGCCAGATAACAATTATTTCGTCCACTACAGAGACAGACAATCCGAGTGTAAACTTAATTAGCACATCAACGCAGCTAACATGAGTGAGCTACTGATTTGGATATAAATACAGCAACAACATAGATTTTCCCAGGATTAATTTAGTTTAGAAAACAAAAATGGATAACACAACATACACACAGTTTTTCATGCCGTTTAAGTATAACCCAACAGGAGACATAGAATATCATTACAGAAAAGGCGGTGGAGAGTAAAGAAGCTGTCCTTACCGATAATGTCCCTTCACCACTCCATCAGGATTTAACATGGGGATGAGTTTGAAGACAAACATGCGCCTGAGCATGGCCGCTCTGGGGTCATCTTGCCGCAAAATGAACTCTAGGAAGCCATTAAATACAAAACTAGACGGAGTCTCTCCAGGGTGAACTCTGCTACTCAAAAAAAACACCTGCAAAAAGAAATGTAGATACTGGAGTCAACTTCTGGCAATAGGTTACACGGACAACAGAGGACTTGGAACCACTTGTTACAAATGGCTACTAGACTCGTGTGAACAACTCAACCCACTGAGGTCTCCTACCCCTTGTTGTTAAAAGATCCCTTAAATACTGTTATTATAACTATATATACTAACCATTAGTTATCTTACATCTGACTGCAAGAAGATACTCCAAATACACTAGACATTTCTTAATTGAAGGGTTTATTAACATAGAACAAGAAGTTGTGAGAGAAGCGTCTGCGCTACGCGGCTCTACGTATGTTACACCTGTATACAGGTCTCACAGTGTGTGCGTACATGAGAGGAGAGGATTCTACCTGGTCCCTTTCCCTACTTAGATCAATAGAGGTTGTCCAGTTATACCCATCACAGCCAAACCTTAAAGACACTCCCAGCAAATCAAATCCTGACCTTATGTCCAGTCGTCATAGGTAAATTCAATTAGTAAATGAGCACTAGATGTTTCTGTAGTCCAATAAATACTTCATTTCATCTTTGCTCAACCCCTAGTCTGAGGTAAATGTTAATTCTAGTTTCAAGTAGGCACAGCCGGTGGCACGACCTTTTGGGAGCACGAGACGTGCACGTCGCCATATGCACGTACCGACACCAGAGCGCCCCAAAACAGGGCGCCCGACAATATCGCGGGACAGCCGAGCTGGGGGAATACTGGGGACAGCTACAAAAGGACAGGAGGGACACCCACCGTCAGGGTGCCCTTCCAGCCTTTAATGTCTGATGATGCTGTGACTTTCCTAAAGTTTTAGTCACTCCTCTAGTGATGAAGGAGTTAATGTACTTACTTGGGGGTGATGAGTATGGGGGTACTAGGTGTCTCCCTTGTCTTCCAGGCTTTTGGGGTCCTATTTGCACCTCTTGCACGCTCCAAAGTCGGATTGCCCTGGCCAATGCCACCTCACTAAATACTCAGACCCTGGCAGTGCCCACTCACTGCACCCTCACTCCATGGACACAGTCAAATCCCACTGGATCTACAGTCCCTGGGCAGTTACCCCACTCAATGTCTGCTCAGACCCTGGGATTTATACCCATTCACTGTGCCAGCAAAGCTCGCAAAGTTTGAAAATCATAAAACGGACCATTATAATTAGACAAAGACAGAGTCACAAAACTTGTTTTTCATGAACACATTTCTGCTGTCTTTAGAGGCATCCATGACACAGAGCTGAATGTGGGAGAAAAATAGTATTTACACCTTTTACCCTGCAGCCCTTTCCTTCTGAAGAGTTAGATACTAAAATGTCCAATGATATAACAAATCCTACTTCCCTGTCCTTCTCCCTCTCTCCACTGCATGTGGATTACAGCCATACTTTAAAATTGCAAAAAGCGATCGTAGAAAAATTTAAATAGAATATTTTGCTGAATACATTTAAGAAGCGGTTATTAAAAATGTATAGTTTATTTGGGACTAAAACGGTTTAGGTTTCAAAAAGTAACTGGTTTAACAACTCAACCCATCATATATATCAGCCATTACCACCTTTAAAATTGACCTATTTGTCCAGTAAATCAAGACTTTTCCCACCAAAAATCCCACTTTTTTCTTTAAATCTGCCTTAAAAATGGATATGAAAGGCTCCCTATAGTTAAATATTAAAATAAAACTACCTAAATGTTTGTCTAAACATTTTATAAACAAGTGCTTAAAAGCACGGTTTTGACTCAATCAAACCTTCCAACCAGTCCCTACAAAGCTGCACCCCAGCAGTTCACGCACACAGCCATTCACGGACTGTTTCTCAGCAGCATGGAGTAAAAGTTTTTAAGCAATTATTAAAAAATGATTTTTAGATCTCCAAACACTTTATTTTACCATTAAAAATATGTAACGTTCCGTATTCCTTTAATTATCCCCCGTGCTTTAGCTTTTCTTTCCTGGCATGAACATCCCATTGGACCTCCCTGTGAAGTCACTTAGCACTCACCCTCTTCCCTGGAAACCGGTATGGCCGGAGAGTGGCACGGTCTGGAAAGATATTGTCCAGTCTGGGCTCTCGCTCCTCAATCATCCCATGACATGAACTGATGGTGAGGAGGTCAACACGGAGGCCATCTAGAGAGTGGCACAACACCTCTCTGTGGTAGTAAATAGACTCGGCGTGGCTGTTGCGGAAGAGAAACAGGGATTTGGATCAAACTATTCCAACCTGTTCAAGGCTTAAAACAAACATAAATAAAAACATTTTTAAAAAAAGCTGGCTTTAAAAACTTGAGGCCGTTACTCATGAAAGGGCTGCTGCCAACATCCATCCGGTTAAAGGTTACATTAAAATGTAGCAAACTAAAGATAACCATGCGGTTCAAAGAGAGTACGATGTAAATAAATGCAATATATGATCTCTCCCTATTAAAGGGTTAAATTCCAATACACAGTGGATATAAATGGAAAAATTATTGCCCATAAAAGAAAGAAGAAATAGAGTTACATCTGACCATTAGGTGGCTAGGCAACTGTATAAGCGAAACGTGCGTTAAGTGGGTATTGTTAAACTGTATACAATGCCCCTAATCAAGTATAGTAGTATCATAAAGGATAATTATTGTCCCAATATGAATCTTTATACGAGGAGACACTTATCAACCAAGATCATCATTCAAGCCTTTCTGATTACAGGCAAGTCGCAGAATTCTCTCTAATAGTTTTAATAAGATTCTACTTTGAAACCACATTAACTTCTCCAGATGACTAATATTCAAAACTCAAGGGCATTCCCCATAGCGAATAGCTGGTTATAATTATTGCAGATCACCAATTAAAAACATTTCAATTTAGTGATTTTCTTTTCTAAAGTCCTTATAATCCCTAAATTATGCATCCAACGACACCTGTCTGTGCAGATCTGACTGGTATCTGCGTCCCACCGAAACTCGAAGTGGTCACAGGCAGTAGCCTCACCGACTTAGCGCACGTTTCGCTTAGGCTTCACAACTTTTATTAAGTATTGGGAAAGGAATTTCTCCTATACCAGACCTGAATTGTCCCCCAATTTGGATAGAATTAATGGTGGAGCTAAAGAGCGTCATTTTTCTTTTGATAAAGTTGACAATACCATAAAGGGTTACCATTCACTTAATTTAGTATTTATCCCACGTACTGTACTAACCATCTATCAGCAGATATGGTATTGAATATATTGATGACATTGGATAAAAAAAAAAAAAAAAAAAAATCAAATGCACACCAGGGCAGTGAGAAATACATCATATTGTGCAGACTTTAATCACTTTTTCTTGAAACCAAACATTATATTTCCACACCAGGTGAGAATCTTCTAGTGATACAAGTAGTGCAGTGTATGGATTTTTTTTTTTTTTTTTCAAATGTGTGGTGGCTCCTTTGACCACTGTGGGGCACCCACAACTGACCCAGCCCTGGGCCCCGGCAACTGCACACCAGGGCCGAGCTCGACTGAATCCCATGCAGGAAGTGGAGTGCACATGTGCAAGCAACCACAACGTTCTGCTGCTGCTTAGAAAAGATCTTATTGCAAGCAAGGCTCTTGGAAGGAGCTGTAAACTGCTTTTGGAGAGTGGGGTAACAGGTTATCCTTTTGCACCAGGGCCTTCCATGCACTAGCTCCGCCACCGTAGTTACTATAGGGCCCAGACTGTATAATATTATTATTTACCTGCCAGGAGCCATATGTCTGCAGTCTGAGAATCTATCATCCAGTCCGGACAGCATCTCCTGGCAGTCTTCATAGGAGAATGGAAAGCAGAATGCAAAGTAGGTGGTGGCACCGCGACAGTCCAGGAACCGATGGACAAATGACAGAACAAACTGATTTTCTACCATCTGCAGAAAAAGCAGGAAAAACACAGACAGATAATCCCTTTCATGTGCTGCTAAACTGTGGGATCTACAGTAGGTTCCTCAGTACAAGAAGGGTTTACTTTTTTGAAGTAATTAAGTATTTGGGTAATCAAGTCTCTTCAGAAATGTCAAGTTTTAAATTCTCCTCAGGGCACTACATAATTAGATGAGATAAAAACAAAAGAATAAACCCTGTTAATGTACATGTATGAATTGGGGCATTATACACAGTATTTCAGTTATGTTCCATTGGACCCTCGGAGTTAATGATGATTTAGGCTCTTTTAAAATGTAATGAAAATATCTGGAGTTGTAAAGCGGAAATGTTAAAATGTTTAAAATTAAAGTATTTATGAACCATTCAGGGTTACTGACTTTCAGCAAAAAAAAAAAAAAATAAGTTGAAACTTAATTTGTCACTTAAAGGGTTAGAGACACAGCTCACCTGCCCCTTGTTTTGCACAACAGCGTCATTTCAAGCTCTTGGTGATAACCAGCACCTTTATCTTATAGGAGCACACAGTGTCACTTAAGTGGTTTAAAACAAGTTCAAACGATGCCAAACTGCCCTCTGCAACTCATGAAGACATGGACTCTGTCACTGTTTGGTTAGTATGAGACAATGTACAGCAATCTCTCAGTAACATGCTGCTGGGACATTGTCTCCAATAGGCTAGAACACAACAGTGTAGATCAAACCCAAAAGAGTCTCTGGCGGCATACCTTGCAGTGGGCAGACCCATACAGGGACTATTTGAATACAAGCAGTAAAGAGAGCTTACAGGCACTTCTTAATAAAATAAGGTGCATACAAGTAAATAGATAATATATACCTAGTAACAGCCAGACACCTTCCATAATCCTTTAAAAAAACACAACTACACTCGATCCTCTTTTTATTGCAAAAAGAATTGAAGACGGATACACGGGGCGCAAGTATTTTGTAATTTTTTTTTTGTGTGCGATTATAATTATCTGAATTTTTTGTGCTAATCCTTCAAAAAGAAGCATGCTATTAACTCTAGGGGGGAAGGCACGTCTTACCAGCACACGCTAAATGCTCCTTGACACATAAGCGACGACGCGTGCACAAACCACACGAGCGCAGCCGACAATAGCACGCATGTGCGCACTGATGTCGGGGTGGAGAACTGATGGGAGAGAGAGCGCGCGATCACTTCTCCCTGTCACTCTCTCCCCCATCACTTTTCCACCCCGACATCAGCGCACACTATTTTTCGACCGCGCTCGCGTTGGTTCATGCATTTGGCGTGCGCTGGAAAAACGGGGTGCCATCTCTACGACTGCAGGTGATGAAAGTGCATCAGTGATAGGGCAAATGTTTGCCCTTTCTAAATCAATAGTGGGCACCATTTGTAAAGGAGGAGGCCATGAAGTCCTCTGCAGTGGCAATGAAGTGGAGACAGATTTTATTTTCCTGGTCTCCGAGATCTCTTCAAATGGTGACTGTAGCCATGAAATTAAAAGAGGCTTGCTTCTTGGAAGGAAAGCTATGGCAAGCTTGGACAAGCTAGTAAAATGTAAATATATTACACGATCAACAAAGGTCCACACAGTTAGAACTCTGGTATTCCCAGTAGTAACATATGGATGTGAGAGCTGGACCATAAAGAAGTCTGAGCCCGGAAGAATTGACGTCTCGGAATTGTGGTGTTGGAGAAAACTGCTTAGAGTTTCTTAGACTGCAAGAAGATACAATCAATTAATACTACCGGAAATTAAACCAAGCACATTTTGCTTTGCCATAGATATAAGGTTGGAGAACACTCCTTAGAGTCCCTTCAACTGCAAAAATATTTGATCAAATCAACACTACAGGAAATGGAGACCAACTGATCACTGGAAGGTTTGATCACGAGGCTGAAGCTAAAATATTTTGGCCATATCATGAGAAGACTCTGATGCTGGGAAAGATTGAAGGCACACAAAGAAGGGAATGGCAGAGGTGTAGATGGATCGATAAAGTCATTGAAGCAATGAACATGAGCTTGAGGAAGCTCAGAGAGACAGTGGCTGACATATGTGCTTAGGTGCTGCAGTCCATGGGGTTACGGAGAGCCGGACACAACTGAACAAGACCTCTGTGCAACAGTCTAGGCCTAATACTGTAAAAAAAATGGAAGTGTGTGTGTGTGTATAGAACTCATGTTGAAAACATAGATTGAAGATAACAATCAGAAGCACATCCCAGTGGTCAGAGGCTTCAAGCAGAATGCCATGATAATAATGCAGCACTTAGAAGAAAGAATTGGTGAGGTCCTGGTTTGACAAGAATATACATATCATTAAGTTCAGAGGTGAAGCTGCGACTGACCTATTGCTGCAAAGTGCCAAGGCAGAAGGCTCTGCTAAGAAGCTCTACTTAAAAAGGGACATGGAAGGTTCCTGGATTTTACTAGGTATATAATATACCTGTGTATATTTAAAAATGTCATGTACTTTATTGTAATAAGAAGTGCTTGTAAACTCTGTTTTTACTGCGTAAAATCAAACAAAGTACAAAAACGTAAATAGACACACAGATATATTATATACCCCATAAAAACCTGAAAACTTCCATATCCCTTTAAAGCAAATATTTTAGGCTATGTTCACTGCCTTGGATAATCCTGAGATAGGCAGGTCACTCCGTGGCTTCTGGAAATCTTAGACTATCATGGACACCATCACCACTATCCATACTGCAGGGCAGCCTCTATGAATGCTGTCTGAATGTGTTCACAGCACTGGTAAATGAAATGCCAGCAGTAGAAAGATGTGTACGAGTCCAGGGTCATATTTAAGAGCTTGTGACATTTGGAAAGTGGTTTGGTGGTGAAGACTTTGAGGACCTTAGATTGTAAGTTTGTGAGTTTTCAATTGTGTGTCCGTGTCTTGGAAACAAGCACTGTGAGCATTTGATTATAAGCTCAAAAACAGGGCCCTCCATTCTTTATAAGGTGTTAAGTTTGTTTTTTGCCATGTACTAAACCCCTGTACAGCGCTACGGAATATGTTGGCGCGATATAAATAGAGACAATAATAAATAAGTGGGTTGCAGTGAAAGCTTTGAGAACCACCAGCCAGTTAATATAACCATTAGTAAACTCCCACGATGAGGAGACCAGTTGGAACTGGAGACTATAAACACTCTACTAGAGAAATATGAAGAGGATGAGTCAGAAGGGTGTCCCCTTGATTATTTCTGAACTAGAGAAGTCACTAAAGATTTCTGACCATAGCACTACTTTCTGCAGAACCTTGATGTCAACATGGACTATTGATGAGAAGATGTCAATGCAGAAGCCCCATATAACCTTATGTTGAGATGGGGAGAAACAATGAAGGAGTTCAGTCAGTCCAGCAATGCATCTCAGATTTATAGGCAGCATTGAATCTGATTCTGATAAAAAGGACACAGAAAATCCCCCAGTTAGAAGAAATAAATTAATATGCCTTTTAATTAGTTATTATTAAACGGAGGTCGGGATAATGGTATGCATAACTTTACATTACACTAATCTACTACTGTAACTTTACCTGTACTGTAATTAGAATTGCCAAACACAGTATGCAATAAGAGAATGCCTAATTGAACAAAACCTATACAGTTCATTAATAGGATTATTTTGTTTTGTTTTTTTATAACGGAGTAAGCTCTTTGCGCTCATCTCCCCAGCTACTAATGCTATAATTACTCTAGATAAAACTAATAGCTTAGTTGGAGGATCTTTAAACCTTCAAATATAACTGTGTATAAAATGGCAACATTTCCTAGGTCTTCCTCACAGTCTACAGGTCGTGGGACCTTCATTGTCCTACCGTAACAGGTACTCTTTGAGATCTATTTTGAGCATAATATAGGCGATTTGTCCCTCAAGCATACTGATACCACAACACCCAGTAATACTCAGTATTCTTGCAGACCACTATTTTGTGGAGTTTCGCTACAGGATAAATAAGCATTACAGATTTGCCATTGATTTGCTTTCAAAAAACAATTCTGTGGCCGCTTCCCATTCCACTGCCATGTCCTACCGATCTGTGGATGTGCCATATTTTCGGATGTTTTCACTATCGCTGATACAGTCGGTTACTATGTTTCACCTATTTTGCCTTCACTTAGTTCCAGTATCAGTAAATACTTCTCATTATAAATGGGCGTCAGCATTACAGACTAATAAAATACAGTACATCACTTTAGTACCTCAAATGTGGGTCTATCCCGGATACGTTCCCAGCGAGAGCGAATGGGAACAGTCCGGACGAATGGGGCCATTCCCTGGGAGTAGAGTTTACTCTGCTTGTTCATATTCATGACATTAATTTTGATAAGTTTGCCAGGGGCTCCACCTCGCACACTGAAATAAAACCAGGATCTGTACAGAAGGAGAATGAGACATATTAAAAGCACAACCCAGAGATGTACATATTTGTATATGCTAAAAATAATAATATTCTTATGTTATTATAACAGACATTAATTATCCCTAACATTTGTTGTGACTGGTTAATGTTAGGTCTAAAAACAGAAAGCACGCCTAGTTACCTGTTCCCATTCTCGTATTCTGTCTCTGCACAGTCAGGTTTGGTCCAGACATTAAACTCATAGTCTGCAGGGGGTGGGAAACTCCCAATCCCAGTGTTGGCGCCTCCATTTGTTCCTCTTCCACTGACTGCATCACCCTCCGCCTCAGCTCTTTCAACCTTTTCTACCCGTGCTAGATTACCAGAGTCAAACTTCGAGCTGAACAGCAATCCCCCGCAGCGAATCTCCATCGCTATTCATTAAGAGATCGCTTTCATTCTTGGAGAGGGAGGAACTGAAAAAACAAAAAGTAATGTTATAGATGTCACCTTCATCCAGGAGATGAGCAGTTTCATGTTCTTGCACACCTGTAGCATATGTAAAAGGTATATGGAAGTTTCCTGGATTATAAATGCATCTGACAGAGGAGAATTAGTATGAAAATGTTATTTTTTCTTTTGCATGACAAAAAAATCCCAAGATATATATTAATAAAGCGACCCTAAAGCTTGCAAAATGTCTTCAGTTTTCAGGCAGCTGACTGAGAAGGGATGTTCCTAAAAATCCCAATCCAACCTAAATTAGCATAATATGCATAAATTAGTTGTGGCCAGTCAGCAGCAGCTACAACAATGTATCAGATTCCCTTTCACAAAGCTACTCGGCTGATGGTTGTGACCTAGCCAATCAGCTAAGCACAGCTCATTGGCTAGGGCGTTCTGCCTACATAGGTGCCTTATGGGGTGGAGCTCACACAAGAAATGTCAAATGTATTTTGAATTACAAATATCAATAATTCTGTACATGAGACCAATAAGACACAATATCCTACAAACATCCATATACATTTAATATTATAATTAATAAATTATTACATTCATTTAAATTAGTTTAAACAGATTTTACTTCATATTTTTTTTTTTTTCCAGATACAAAACACAGCTTTGGTGATGTATAAAGAATGCTCTTTTATATAAAAAAAAGGGAGAAGAAGAATTGTGTCCCAGTAACACAGCTACATAATTACATAGAGATCATTAACACTAAAGCGTGTGCGTGAGATCTGCATGTATGTCCCCAAGCACCGGCATAAAAATACAAGCATGAGAAATGAGCAGCCTCACCAGTACAATACAGATCAATGATGGAGCTCGTATTAATACGGGATTCATATGGCGACTAAATAATATACAGTATCAGAGATTGGCAGCAAAGGGCACGAGGGAGCGGAATATAGTAGGGCTGGACAAGTCTGGGGAGACGTCTTGTACGTTAAAGTATTTTAACAACATACTTATATTTCTATATCATCTATTCCATGGCTCCTAAAAATGTTTGGTTGGAACCTAACTTAACTGGCTGGCTCCTAAGTTTTAGATAAATTTGGAGAATATAGGAATAATGTGTGTGTTTTATATTTATATATATATATATATATATATATATATATATATATATATATATATATATATATATATATATATATAATGGCCTTGTATTGCAAACCATCTCCCAAATCCCTCATCATCAGAAAGCAGCTACATCATAGTGATAGAGATAATGGGTCATGTGGATGGTTAGATCATTTCCAATAACATAACCAAATGAAGATGTCACCACTAATGGAGAGATCTGTGTGGGTCAGGGGGATTTCTTCTCTTTATAGGACAATGTTCCGATGGGTTTTTGCTGGAACAATGAATTCATATCTTATATGGATCAAAGGAGATCTGGATAGGGTGATGTGATGGACCTCAGTGTGTGTGTGTGTGTCTGTCTGTGGGGGGGGGGGGGGGGTCCGGGTGTGTGTCAGCATATAAACACTAGGGTGACATATCTGCACTCCCCCCCACTGTATCACACACATTAATGGCTGGACGTGACTCGCCTCTATATATGACGCATGTGATGAGGGAGCTGGGTATACACATTATGCATAGAGTATGAGGTGTACACTATATATATCACACCACCATCGCTATGACAAGGTGAGGCTCATACTCGGGTCCTACCTGTGAGGTAATGGATGTTGTTATAGTTTAATCTGCATGGAGTCACTGACACGCAGGCCTGGTGTTGGTGTCTGTCCCTGTCCCAGCCCTCAGTCCCTCTCCCAGGTCTCCCCGTTACCTCTCGCTCAATTTTCAGCCTCCTCTCAGCGTCTCTCGTTCCCAGCTGATCGCTGTATCCCAAACAAACGCCCACAGCCTCCGCGAAAGTACCAGACGACAACATTACGCGCGCTCATTGGTCGCTGCCTCAGCAGCATAAGCAAATCCTGCGCTGATTGGTCACTTCTCTCACATTCGCGTCCTTCATCTCCGGGAGACGCGCGTGTCAAGCCTCGTTCTGAGACTAGGGAGGAGTAACAAGACGAATTACCATGGTTACCGAGTCAAGTGAACGAGCCAGTGTATGTATAAGACATTACCTCAGGGCGTAGCCGATGACGTAGTCGCGTGAATGAATGGACTGAAAATTAGTACCGGCTTAAAAGTGAAATTAGCACCAAGCCTTCGATAGCTCAGATGGTAGAGCGGAGGACTGTAGTGTAACACAGACATCCTTAGGTCGCTGGTTCGATTCCGGCTCGAAGGACTTGATTTTTTTTGTCTTAACACATCTGATTTAGTTATCACTTACTGTGTATTGTTAAAATGCTTCAAAAGAAAACCAAATTTAAACTATTTTTTATAATTATCAATTTTAATGGGGA